>JAQIUQ010006030.1:72500-440000 GCA_030378365.1 Hybognathus amarus | reverse complement strand
TGAAGACATCACAGTTTGTTCTCTATCTGTTTACCTGAACAGTTTTTCCCTCACCGTCTATGTTTTGTTTTTGTAACCTATCAAATTACATTCTCATAATCGACCTTACAGTTATTAAATGTGTAAAGTAATGTTAATGTTTTGAGTATGCTTTGCTGTGTAACCGCTATTTGTTACAGTTGATGTGGGTGTGAACAGGGCAGGTGGAGGTGATGACGGTTGGGGAATATAACCACAGTTCATTTGTGCCAAGATTTATCTTGACTACACACAACCACTGCTTTGTTAGTTGCCTATAGACTCAGGGTTATGGGAGTATTCTGATAAAGTAGGTTAACACTAATCTTAATGCAGTAAAATGACATGCACACTTTCATCAACCCTTAAGGGCCCGTCATAAAACACAGACAGTAACTGTCACAGTCCGTGCCCGCCGGATAGAAAATCCACACTTCACTTCCTCCTCTCTTCTGTTGATTTCGGGAGTGGCACGGGTGCACGTCTGAGCCGGTTTGTGCACCTGCCAACGGACTCGCCCGTCCTCAAATTACCTAGAATCTCTGGAAAATACAGATCCTCCAACATATATCTTAGCATTATCATAGTCTCAATGGACAGATCTGAGATGATGGACTGCCTGTATATTTACTAGGTCGGACTCGGCACTGGACATGTCTAGACATGGCAGCTCACTCCATGACAAGATAATCAGTCACTGATAAAATATTTATTTTCAGAGGTCTTGAGAATGGACGGAGGGCTGAAATAAACATTTAATCTACTAATGCATAATGCAGTGCTGGTGACCAGTGAGCTTTAGTTAGTTAAATTGTAATTACAGGAAGGGTACTTTCCAGAACACAGTGGTTGAATCATTAAGACGCGTCATAATTAGTTTGCACTGTCAAAGCAACACAAAAATGAATACGACGTTACTAGAAGATTGTGCGTTTATGAAAAACATTGGATTGGATATTTTTCTATATATTTAAATAGAACGGTATTTGTGCATGAGCTTTTCAGTGTTCCATTAATAACCACACACACTTCATCTCATCTCCTGTGTGTTTTTCCGCCCAGATTATTAAAGCGCTCTCTGCACTAATATCCACCAGACCCTCCTCAAACTCTCTGGGCTTCTGTAAAGATGTGGTTATATGTGATATATGGGGGTGTAAATGTTTTCATAATAGCTGATATGAAGCTATAAATATTTTAGGGCCACCTGATACTTGTGAACATAGACCAGAAGTCTCACATGTAGTACTTTGCTGCCCTCTGGTGGTTAGATGAAGCTTATATTTACCGTTTGTGAACATATTTCTAACGTAGCATTTTTCCCCTATACTGAAAAGATGTAGAGAAAACACTTTGAACTTTGGATGTTGCATTTATATTCAGTGGGCTTGTCCAGATATCCACTCGTTCTCTGCACTTGACCACTTGCATATATTTCCTGTATGTGTCCCAAGTGTGTGTAGAACTTTTGATTACCTGATGAGAGACAAAAAAAAACAAAACATGAGCTTTATTTATTTTCAACACTTTTTTTAAAGTAAACTAGTCAGTGGTCGTTATATAACCATTTCTTCTAAATTAGTGATAAAAAGCAGTTGCAGTAAACCAATAAAATGTGCCACACTTTGTTTTACTACTGTAATATATTCTTACTTTATCTCGCAATTTTGACTTTATAATGCGCAATTCTGACTTTATATCTCGCAATTCTGACTTAATATCTCGCAATTTTGACTTTATATCTCACATGTTTCGACTTTATATCTTGCAATTGTGACTTTATATTACGCAATTCTGACTTCATATCTTCGCAATTCTGAGAAATAAAGCCAGAATTGCGAGATTTAAACTCGCAATTGTGAGAAAGTCAGAATTGTGAGATAAAAAGTCGCAATTACCTTTTTTATTTTTCATTCTGTGGGCTTCTGTAAGAAATAACCTGCAGGTACTTCAAGGGGTGTGTAAACTTTTGAGCATAACTACAGTGATTAATATTGCTTGCAAAATGATTTGATTTATAAGTTAAATAAATCAATAACAATCATAATGCCTCATTTGTTAGATTTGAATTTCGTAAGTCTGTGTGCAACTTGTTAATGCTAGCCAGCATCCTAAAATATTTAATAATATATTTTGTTTGTTGAATCTCAAAGTTTCTGAGTGAAAATATATTTTGAAATATTTTAATAAGTGTATAAAAGGTGTTTTTCTACTCCAGCCTTCACATTTTTCTAATTTCTCAAGATTCTGGAAACTGATACATTTATTCAGGATTCTTTGATGAAAAGAACACTGTAAAAATGAAATATTCTATATATAAGCAATACAATTGTGGCAACAGATTACAAGCCATTTTATTAATTAAGTTTAACAAATTAGAATTGAGTAATAATCAAATTAATTCCTTAAAAGTTAACCAGTAATGAGTAAAAGTTAACCAGTCAATTAATAGTGTGAGGAAAAAAAAAATATATATATATATTAATTCAATCCAAAATAAAAGTTTGTCTTTACATAATATATTTGTGTGTAGTGTGTATAATTAATTTGTATATATAAATACCCACACATGCATGTATATATTTAAGAAAAATGTGTTATTAATATATCAAATATTTATATTCATGTATAATATTAATTATATATAAATATATATAAAGTATATACATGCATATATTTCTTAAATGTATACATGCATGTGTGTGTATTTATATATACAAATTAATTATACACACTACACACAAATATATTATGTAAACACAAACTTTTATTTCCTTATCGATTAATCGCGATTAATCATTTGCCCATCCCATAATATATATATATATATATATATATATATATAACTCCCCTGAAGGAGTTTTCTCCTTCAGTGATTCTGCTTAACATCAGGTGTCTTCAATATCGGCAATATAAAATCAAGCGTTCTTGATTCATCTTTGGCGTCTATCTGTTATTCAGATATTTTTTTGTTTGTTTTTTTGGTGTAAATTTTACTCATTTTAAATGGTTAACTTTTAAGGAATTAATTTGATAAATTATTACTCAGTTCTAATTTTTTCAATTTAATTAATAATATTGCTTGTTAATCTGTAGTCAGAATTGTATTGATTAGATATAGCGTATTCATTTTTACAGCGAAAGAACAGAATTTTTTTCAATCAAAATCTTTAATAACATAAATGTACTGCAGATAATCCAACTTTCTGATACACCTGCGTTTATTTATAAATACATGACACCCATTGTATATTTTGGTTCATATTAATTCTCTGAAATATATAATAAATAGTTAGTAGTGATTGGCATTAATTGAGTTCAGAAAACAGCACCATGGACAGCAACACACAGCACTAATTTACTAGAGTCAGTGGATTCAAAGCATCATTATATATCTGACATCATTCAACCTTAGAAATACACTTCAGTGCTTCATTTGATTACTAACATTTTTTTAGGAAAAAGTCAGAGAACAAAAGTCAATGACAAAATGCCATGTTGAATGTAGTAAATGACAAGTTTATTTCTTGCACAAAATGTACAAAATAACAAGCAAATGGACAGCCCGTCCCCCCACCCCCCTCCCTGCCCTGTTTGAATTTCCCAGCTGATATGAAGTTGAAGATCTGGATCATGACTACGGCAAGTCCGATGGTCCAAGCCAAAACGCATGGTTTTCTTAGAGACGACACACACCCAATTCAGATTCACCGAACAATTAAAATGAATAAAAACACCATATTTACAGTCTTGTCTGAACTTTTACAGCATGCCATCTATATATTCATACAGAGCTTTTGTTTTTCAACAGAACCCCATAGAAAACATAATAGAAGATCAAATCAAGTTCGACTAATGGCGAGAGACACTCAAAGTACAGCACTGCGTTTGTCGCGGTATAATCTTTTTGATTCATTTTTGTTTTTCAACCCACGTCTTTTTTTATATGCATTTGTAATTCTAACAAAGAGTCTCGATGGAACGTTTGTTTAGTCCTCAGCAAGAAAAATCCTCTTATTCACACCAAGTCAAGTGTTTTGCACCTTCAAGCCTGTTGTTTTGAGTTTTCCCATTTCAGGAGATTGTGTTCATGACTAAACGTCTTCACTTTCTATTCATCTAAAAGGCAAAGTTGCAGTCCCATTTGGCAATGATTTGCTTTTGGATACAGAAAGCAAATCCACATGGTGTGTTTTGGTTTTTGTTAACTTTCTACTAATGATGTTTGTTATATGTCACTCTGATGCAGTGGTACAGGAAGCAGCTATGGCACAGGGCAGAATGTGTGTTTGCGTCTGAATTACCAGTTTCATGGCTTACTCGCTCCGATTCGAACGTCAACTTTACAAGAGCAAAAACGAAAATTTTAAAGGATTGTTCGTCTAATGATATGTACAACTCCACAGATGAACTGTTAGCATTATCCGGCGTCTATACATTGGTATGAAGGCATTTCAAATGAACGTGTTTGTCACATTGGTGGTAGAGTATTGCTGTACAGCACTAGTGAAGAAGTCTAACAAAACGCTTCATTTCTTTACAAAACTATCCTGTGCTTCCGAGTATATACAGCTAGAGGATTATAGTTTGATTTCTGGCGATGTCAGCAGAGATGCGTCTCAAGTATGTGATCTTTACATTTATCCTTTAACAGACTTTGTGCCGAAGATGAAATGCCGAGGACTGCGGTTTTAATTCCCAGAATGCATTGGACGAAGCATATAACGCTAAAAACGCATGAAAAAGGATCTGAATTATACAGTTTCAAGCCATGTTAATGTCTTTCCTGTGAGGTGGGATTCCTTTTCAAGTGTGCAAAAATACTCTCAGGCGGAACTTGGAATATGAACCAGTTTTGTAGGTGGTTTTAACTACCGCTTTTAAATTCAAATATTAAATATTTAATTTTTTTTTTTTTTTGAAAGACTTTTATATCCACACCCGGGTAGTTTTAAGTAATGAATTTTAATATACATATATATCTCTATTTCCCTGCTTTTATAAAATGACACACGGTGATGAACCATCAACAGTCTCTCTTATATATATATTTATTTTCGTATTCCTTTTCTCTTCTAGAATATCTTATTTTCTTTTGAGATCAAGTTGCTCTTGTAAACAAACAGGTTTCAGAGGATTGCCAGCCACCATCGCTTGTTCTCTGACAGTCCCTGTCTCTGTGGTTCCTCCTCCCTCTCCTCTTGCTCTCATTGAAGCAGAGCCCTGATTTGTTTAGAGGTGCTGTCATCATTTAAATGTCTTGTTGTATACCTGGATGAAAGAAAGTACAATTTCAGGTGTACATACTACATGTGCTGCATGTTCTTTGTGTGAAGTGATTTACTCCACACTCACCTCAGTGCATTCAACAGTCCCTCCACACTGTTTGAAGGCTGCTCTTTCAACACCTTGATGCAGCCCTTCATCTGCAACACACACACATGCATGCATGTGAAAATACAGCTTTAAAAGAAAGGTCACCCCTTTTTGTCCCTCACCCCTGACTGTGATCACAACCCTGTACAAAAACAAATAATACAGGTTTGAAACGACATGAGAATTCTGGGTACATGGGTGGGCTACTGTACGAGAGCAGTTCAATGATATAAAATTCTCAAAATATGAAGCAATTGAATCTGCCTGTAGACACTTAAACCAAACGTATACAATCTGCAAACCAATAATGCTTTTCCATAGCCTATAACTATAAACTATTCACCCCCATGTCATCCTAAATTTCCATGTCTTTCTTTCTTCAGTCGAAGAAAATAAAGTTTTTGATGAAACATTCCAGGATTTTTCTCCATATAATGCACTTCAATGGGAACCAAACGTTTCAAGGTCCAAAAGACAGTTTCAGTGCAAACTGTTCAAAGGGCTTTAAATGTTTCAGACGATCGAATAAGGGTCTTATCAAGCGAAAACGATTAGTCATTTAAAAAAAAATAACAAAGTTTAATATTTAAAAGCTAAAATGGTTGCCTTGCTCTGTTCGTGACTCTCCTGTTCGAACAGATTATCATTAAAAAGTCAGGTTCGTTCATTTTGTTTGTTGAATGAACCAAATGACACGAAAAAAGATTTGTTCATTTTGATAAATGAACAAATTATTTTTTATATATATATTTTATTTTTTTATACATTTATTTTATTTATTTTTTTTAAATGAGCGATCGTTTCGCTTGATAAGACCCTTATTCATCGTCTGGAATCGTTTAAAGCCCTTTGAACAGTTTGCACTGAAACTGTCTTTTGGACCTTGAACCGTTTGGTTCCCACTGAAGTGCATTATATGGAGAAAAATCCTGGAATGTTTTCATCAAAAACCTTAATTTCTTTTCAACTGAAGAAAGAATGACATTTATTAATAATTACGTTTTTTTTTTTTTTTTAAGTTAACTACTAACTAAAAATTTGACATCCAGAAATTGTCCATACTTTTTTACCAGTAAAGATTTTTTTTTTCTTTTTTTTTTTGGAAGTGTCTTTTTATTATATATTATACAGTATATTATATTATACAGTATTATATTATACAGTACAGTATTATATTATATTATACAGTATATTTTAATATACTGTATAATTAGATTACATTCATACATTTTTAAGGTTCACGGTATCTGAAATCAGATAAGTTGGTCTTACATCAATCTTGGAGGTCTTGGCAAAGGCACCCACTGGATGAACGTGGTCATAAAGGATGATGACACCCACCATCACACGCATGCAGAACAGCATAGTGTCTGTGTTAGTGAAACGGCACCGGTATTCCCTTTGGGATAGGACAAAGCGATCATTTTAAACAAAAAAATACCTATTCTGGATAACTGACATGAATAAAAACTCAAATAATTGCATTCTTTTATTAAGAAGACGTGAACTTACGGAGTCTCCAGCATGACACGGCACACACAGGCCATAGTGCTCAGGCAATCTGTGGTGTCCTCGATTGGCAAAGTCTTATTCTGCAACATGCATGTGAATCAAGACCAGTAAGAGCCTCTAGAGGGCGACAACATTTCTGTTTTCTACCTTTACAGAAGATTTAGGCTGTGTTTGAAATCTTCCCTTCATTCACTATTCCCTAGATTACTCCACTAATATAGTTCACTAATAGGAGTGAATAAAAACGAGTAAAAATGGCAGCCCTTACGGCAAACTCATAGTTGTGATTGTCTAAATGAACTCTGTCATGGAGACTAGCATGTATAAATCTTAATTATACAATAATCAATTAAAAAGGGATTTAAATTTGTTTCATATTATACTGCACCCACATTGGACTAGCAGTTTGGAAAATTGATGTATGGATGATTCAGCTGCGGAATGCCGTCTTCTGGCGTATCCCAGTGCATTATTGATATTTTCTGAACCAGTTAAGCATACATCGAGTCTATACACACATTGTGATGCAATGTGGGAGTGAATGAGTGCTCTTGATAATGTCCACCATGGTTTCGGACACAACTACAAATGGCTGTTCCCTCAAATAGTGCCCTATTTAAGGGTAAAGGGGGTGATTTCAGACACAGCCTCTGTGAAAACTTCACTTACCTCCGACACAAAGCTTAGTCGTGGCATTGCTCAGGGTTTTGAGCATGGGTGTGGCTTCAGCGTAGAAGAGCGACATCCGATTGGCCATTTCATTATTTACTTCATTCTCCGCTTCTAACTGTAATGCAAATGGAAAATGTTACTTCAGATGTTTCGGTTGCATATAAAGGCTTCTTTTACTACCCTCCGCATGCAAATGTAATCTCTGCTCAGACATTTATAAAATTCTCAAATGGTTAATTTTGGGGTTGTTCAACTGTAGGTTGCTAGTTGGTGTTCTGCACTATTTTTCATTTTGATGTCGTTTTCATTGAAAACAGATTTTGCAGAACCTGATTTCACCCAGCGCAGTATGTTCCTGGATCAACATTCTTTCAACCAATCAGTTTTGAGGAACAAGTTTTAAGTTTATATCAATTTTAGGCTCACAGCCAAGGTTACGGTGCTTTTAGATCAGTGTTATTCACCCATCATTTCCCTCTCATTTTAGGGATGACTTATGGGTAGGCTCAGGGGTGGTTCTGATTAGAGGACTACATTTTGGACAGGAATGTTGTTTCCAGGATCAACAAAATATGTTGACCCAGTAACGTGTCTAACTCAGTGGTAGTGTGAGACACTTCTAGTTTTGTCGATTTCAGCAGATCATTGATCTTACCTGCTGGTTGTTCAGACGATTCCTGCTGATGGTCCTCCTATAGTAGCTGAAGTCATTCTGTATGGCTGGATTTGTCATCTAGTAGTAAAGACAGAATTTAGAAACATTTGAAATAATTAACCCTGGGTCATTTCTAAACCCTGGGTAAGTATGAGTTATCTTGCTTCAGGTTTCACACATGTTTGGGTTAACAATTAATTCTGGTTATTTAGCTATTATTATAACATCTTCCTAAACCCTTTGGGTTAACGTTAAAATCGGCATATTTGCGGTGTTCAGTGTCATTGATTTTACGAACGCAGCACACAACCTGCTGTAGAGTCGAAGCTGTGTTCAGAAATCACCCCCTATACCCTCATTCACTATTCCCTACATTACTCCACTAATATCGTTCAAGAGGTGTGAATGAACACGAAGCGAGCGAATTCGGAAACAATATGAGCTGTTTAATAATCTTTTGAAACTTAGCCTACTGGCTGCTTCAGTGTATAAATCGGTAATTAATAAATAATCAATTGAAAAGGAATCTATACACCTGTTTGATATTACACTGTACCCACATTGGACTCAGTTTGGAAAAATGGATGGATGGTTGATTCAGCTGTGGGCGTCATCTTCTGGTGAGACGCAGGAATTAAATTTGGCATGACTATCGCCAGTGCATTATGGGTATCTCCTCTAGCAGTTGAGTGTACATTGGTTGTACACTTTGTTATTGACAGCGGTGCAGTTGTAGGTATTGAAATAAGTGCACTCGGAAAAAGATGTACTACTATGCTTTTGGACACCACTACTAATGACTTTCCCCTCAAATAGTGCCCTATTTAAGGGTACTAGGAGGAGGTCCTAAGGAGGGTATAGGAGAGCTCATGCCACATGCAATTAAAGTGAGTAGTGCAGAAACACTCACTTTAAGCTCATCGAAGCTGAGAGTGAAGTGCAGGATTTCTGCGAACTGTTTGGCGAGGGCCTGCTCTCTCTCCAGATGCTGCATGGGAGCGTAGGTGGGCTCGTGCTCAGGGCCTCCAATAGACTCGCAGGGCGTTCTCTGCAAAGAGATATAGATTACAGATTTTTACAGTAAATCTTTTTTCAAATTCATTCACATACTGAATACTGTTGTCGTCCCTCAAGTTTTCCTAAGCCTTTTATCATCTGTTCACGTCTCTCCCACACCTAATACAAGCAGCATAATGTACCTATAGCGCAGCACTGCAGTGTATTTCATCTCCATGGTTACCAGCACAACAGTTATCATTGTTACCTCTATAATGCCCCTCTTTTGTATTTTTGTAATTGCTGCAGTTTATCACAAGAACCTGTAATCCCATCAGTGTTGCCTAGATACTGAAGATCGTTGGAATCCACAGTTGATGCAATCATTAATAACTCCAAACTGCGGGATATGTCGACCATGATCACAAATGCTGGTTGCTTTTTTTAAAACATAAAATGCTTTTTATAAATTGATGAATTTATATTATATAATTAGTGCTGTGAAATCCGTCTGTCTTAAAAAATATATTTTTAAAGCTACACTGTGTGATTTTTACCCCCATCTAGTGGTGAAAAGATATATGACCATCCAGTGAATATTAGTTTCTGTTCCTCTCAATTCCGATTTCGTTTTAACACCTACGGTGGCCAATGTAGTCCAAGATTAACATGGCTTCCGGTTTCACCTCGTCCATGAGTGTTAACTCTAAACGTAAACGAGAAAAGGCGAAGCTTGAACTAACGGGTATGTCCCTCTTTGGCTAATGTACTTTCAAGATGGAAGGGCAACATGGCGACCGACATTAGAACCCCTTACCCGTATGTATTTTCAATGGCATATTATACACTTACGATAATACTTTATTACTTGAACGAAGTAAATATACATTAATGAGCACATATATGTTTGAAAGAACTAAGTGTTTTTAGCTAAGAATAAACTAAAAGAGTTACACAGTGTAGCTTTAAGACAGGTATTTATATCTTGCATTAGTGTGTCAGTAGGAAATATCATGTTTACATGTCCAACCATTCCTTTTGCCATTATTGTAATAATCCAGTGAGATTTTTGTATGCACAAAATAGCTGGAATGAAGAAACAGAAAAAACTGACAGACTAAATCCAGAAGATACCTGAAAAACAATGTGCAAGTTTACAGAGGAAAAAAGCTGTTTCAAAAGCCATTACGACATTATTTTTGAAAAGCATCGACACTTCAAAGCATTTTTACACACGTGCCTAAAACTTAAAGTGGGTTTCTTCAAGCATCTTGTAGATGTTACCGCAGTTTTCTGGATTTCTTTCTGTTTCTTTATCAATACCAGATGGACTTAATGATGGTGAGATCAGATCTTGTTGTCAGACTCTTTGTGCATACAAAAGTGGCAAAAAGAATGTTTGGACTTTTGAATTTTGTGGAAAATTACATGTGATCTTCTTTTAAAAACATTAAAAAAAATCTTACTGGCCCTGAAACTTTTGAATGGTAATATATACGACTGACTCTGTGGCATTATTGATCATTATTGAGTCATAAGCAGTGTTATTGCAGTATCATCAGTGTTATCACTGCATTAATGTAAATGAGAGTGAATTTATGCTGTAGATCTGCGCTGTCTGTCTTAACGGTGTAAAGCTCTTAGCGTATGTTTGGTGACTAAAAGACATACAGCTACACCATCAGAGCTAAGCCATCTCTGAATGTCATTAGTATGCCTAAGCATGTCTCCAGAGGAGCTATCTTTCCTCTCATGAAATATGCAGAAGGCCTACTATAAATAAGGAGCTGATATGTTTTATCTGGAGACTTACCGAGAAACCTGACTCTATTAGCCGGTGACTTAGATATTGCGGATGGCAGGATGTGTTGAATAGGGCGGAGCCTCTTTTTCTCATGAGTCACTGCGATGCCATAGTTTGGCAGGGAAAGCTTATCTGCATGTTATCTGTCTGGCCAAAGATCTGCGTTTCTCACTAGTCAGCAGCACCGCTGTGAAAATAAAGAGGCAGGCGATCCACTACTGCAAGCTGAGTTTACTGAATTGTCAGCCTCCTCTTGGTTCTGCTGCCACGGTTGCCATGCCAACTCTGTACGAGGTCATCTGCATAGGAGGACCGAAACAGATGCTTGCGACCACTCGTTGTACGCACGGTCAGCGTGTTGGTTGACTCGTGCATGCGAGACCCTTTATATGACTATAAAAAAGACAACTGGAAAAAAGATGGCCACCCACTTACCTAGCCTGAGAGAAAATTCGTAAAATCTCTTGAAGCTTGGCCACAAGAGGGCAGACTGCATTCCAGGCTTTCTCCTGCAACTGGAGGTCATTGGGGTTCTGAATCGCCTGGAGAGAAAGGACGAGCAGGAACACAAAATGATTCATTTACATTGACTAAACTCAAGGACATTGTACACATTTTTAAAATGACTTACACCGTATGCTGCAGGGCTTCTTCAGCACAGCTCGAATAACTCCTGCACATCTGCTGTTTATGAACCAGAATGATTCAAACCAACAACCTGCTTAAACTAATGCATTATAATGTGCTTTATAATAGGATTGGGATCAATAATTCTTAGCAGTTTTTTCTTAGTAAAGCAAAACGACTAATGTCACGAAATTGAAAAGTAGAAAAAATAATAATAAGGTGATGTTGTTACATTGTACTTATTCATAAAGGTACTGAGTAATATTAATGAACTACATATACTTACTATAGAGTTTAGGGTTAAATACTTGTAATTACTGCATAATTTACTGTTGTTGTTATTATTATGGTAATGTGATAACGTCTAACTACATAACCTTGAAATTAAAGTGTTGAATGTATACTTTATTCAGCAAAGATGCATTAACTGATCAAAAGTGACAGTAAAAACATGTCAAAAACTATTTCTGTTCAAATAAGAGTTTCTAAATCCTTAAAAAGACGTATCATGGTTTCATAGTAAGAAATTATTCTCGAGCAGCAAATCATGATTTCTGATGAAAGTTACTCAGATAACTGAGTAATGGCTCCTGAAAATGAAGTTTTGTCATCATAAGAGTAATTTACATTTTAAAATATATTAAATGAACATAACAGTCATTTGAAATTGTTATGATACATTAAATCAATAGTTCTTGATAATATTAAATATAGCTTTGACTATCATGAGTGACTTCTTTCAAAAACAATACAAATTTTACTGCACCCAAGTTTCCAACTGGTATTAATTATGTTAATGCATACAAGTAGTTACATTTATACAATATTTTCCACAAAAGATTTACAATAGATTTTTCCAGATTAAAGTACAATTGTACTGGAGCATCCATGATAATAATTTCAAATTACGCAGATTGTTGAGAAGATGTGTACGTTACAATAGTAACTGGAGGGTGATGAAATAAAATTGATACTTACTCCAGAGAAGATAGGCTTTTTTTTGACTTAATTGAGTAAGTAATCACTCTAGCCCCCTAGTTTGCACCTAGTTCTTAGCTCAGTTATCACACAGTTGTCTTTAGAAAATGTAAAAATTTACTTAGCCATAGTCCTACCTCTCTTATTTCTTGTCCTGCTCCATTGTAAGACTGTAGTTCTGCCAGTATCCCATGGGCCTCTTCCAGCACAGCACTAACCTGGTTATACACGGCTGTCTCGGCCTCTGTGGGCTGAGCATCTGTGGGCAGAAATCAGATTGAGTCAAAATGTGATAGTCAAATGCCCAAACGATACACCTTTTTCAATTCTCACTCGGCCTACCCTGATTTATATAAATATCACCTCTGTCACACTGTCAAACTATAGTCATATTGGGTAAAAGTTACTGTGTTCAACCAGTCGAGTTAGTGTTGCATCTAAAAACTGGAAAATTAATTGAAATAAACCAATATTCGAGTTAATGTGGCGGTAACATTGAATTATCGTCTTTCTTTGGCACCCGGAGGGGGAAGCGCTTTCCAACGGGCTTTGAAAGATAGGAACCATAAAGCTGTGTGGATTAATCTGGTAATGATGATGGTGTAATCGTGAGTCAGAAGTACATAAGGAGGATTTAGGTTGTGTCGGTGTATGCTAGGATTTGCTGGGCTTGATTTCAGCAGCTCTAGTGGGAAGTGTTGACGAAAGGTCACGGGCAGTGATGCGGCTCCATGTGGAGTTGGGATGGGTTTAAAGAGTCGTGTCAGTTTCCAACACAGACATTTGATTAATAAGCCGATGAAAGGCAAGAAAACAAAGGCACACGAATACCTTACAGAATATCGCCCCCTGGTGGACGTCAATTTCGGTGGTGTAACTCCATTCAGCTTTTAGTTTTGAACCACAGGATACACTTTCAAAAAAAGGGTTTTCACAGAGATGCCATTGAAGACCATTTTTGTTTCCCCAACAAGCCTTTCATTGTACAATTCTTAAAAGATAATTTTTTTTCCTTAGTAGAAAGAACATTTTAAGAATCTAAATAACTATTTTAACCCAGAAAGCTTACAGTGTATGGAAGGTACTTTGTGGACAACTTTATTTTTAAGAGTGTAAACAGTGTAAAAACTGCAGCAAGGGGCATCTTTCCTAAATCAGATTTCTTAGTCTCCCCAAGCCTCTGTACGATAAGTGATCCTTGTTAAGCAGGGGTGTCTCCGCATAATTTACAAGTGCACTCCCTTTTACCGCATCCAAACGGAGATGTATATAGATGTTTGTGCTATCAGCTGAGCAAACACACACACACACACACTACACTTCAGTGTAATTGCCAGTGGCTCCTCCCAATCATGTCACCTCTGGCTCTGCTTGCTCAGCCTGCCTGTGATCTTCAAAGAACAGAGTGTGTGAAGACTAACGTCAGTGTTACAGTGGTACTGTAATGTTTGCTTTCCCTTTTGCACACTTTTATTGTGCGGTGCACCATTTAGACCTTTTGGTTCATCACTTGTATCAGCAATTCAGTTAAACTGATCTGAGCTTGAGCTCAAAGCCTATTTCCACAAAAGCCTTCACTTCACTGTTAAAAAAAAGCCTGTTGTTTTTACGAGAAAAAAAAACTGGCAGCTGTGGTTACCAAAACTTTACCGTTTAAAAATACAGTGTCAATGTTATAGGTTTTACAGACTTAAAATTTACAGTAATAAACCGTAATTCTTTATAATTAAAAGAGTAGTTAAATTAAGAGTAGTTCAATTAAAAGTTGTTAAATTAAAATAGTTCACTTTTCAAAAAACTTTTTGCTGATAATTTGCTCACCCCCATGTCATCCCAAATGTCCATGTCTTTTTCTTCAGTCAAAAAGAAATTAATTTTTTTGATGAAAACATTTCAGAATTTTTCTCATATAATGCACTTTACTGGGAACCAAACGGTTCAAGGTAACAAAAGACACTTTCAGTGCAAACTGTTCAAAGGGCTTTAAACGATTCCATACGATGAATAAGGGTCTTATCAGCGAAACGATCGCTCATTTGAAAAAAAAAAAACAATAAAGTAAGTTTTATAAGCTCAAATGGTCGCCTTACTATGTACTGTGATGCACGTTCGTCGACTCTCCTGTTCGAACTCGTTCATCAAATGAAAGAATCTTTTTTCGAGTCAATTCGTTCGTTAAATTAACCAAATGACTCGGAAAAGATTCGTTCATTTTGATGAACGAGTTCGAACAGGAGAGTCACAAACGTGCATCACACAACAGAGCAAGGCGAGCATTTGAGCTTATAAAACTTAAACTTTGTTATTTATTATTTAAATGAGTGATCGTTTCGCTTGATAAGACCCTTATTTATCATCTGGAATTGTTTAAAGCCCTTTACTGTAAATAGTTTGCAGTTTGCACTGAAAGTGTCTTTTGGAGCTTGAACCGTTTGGTTCCCACTGAAGTGCATTATATGGAGAAAAATGCTGGAATGTTTTCATCAAAAACCTTGAAAGAATGACATGGACATCTTGGATGACATGGGGGTGAGTAAATTAACAGCAAAAGTTTTTTTTTCAAAAGTGAACTGATTAGAAAATAACTATGAAAACAAAGAAGAAACAGTTATTTCAACAAAAATAAATCAAATGTGAAGTGCCACGCTGGGAATTGTGGGAATGTATGCACCATTAGATCTATCACAATTATTTACCGTATAGTAAGGAACCTTCCTGTTTACCAATGCAGTTTTGCATTGTAGCATTTTTACCTTTTCCATCTTTTACCGTTAAAATCACGATCATTTTTTACAGTGTTGTTTTTGTGTCTTGAATTTGAAATAGAATGATTTTATGAATGCCATTAGTCAGTGGCACAGTAACCCCATTTTGGAGCTTAGGAAATGTAAACCAGGGCTGTGTAACAGAGGTGATCATTGTTTTACTGTCAAATTCAAAAAGTCAAGATCAGGAGAGCGGCTGTTGTCCAAATGTTTTGCTTGTGTAACATTTTGATACTTCTTTATATTTTATGGATTCTGCTGTAGGGTCAATGACAAGTAAGAATTGTCAAGATTTAGTTTAAAACACATGTGCCATGAAATGTAATATCTGTGTTCTTGCTGATTACATGTTTTCAGTTTGACTTTTTTGCGATTCAAAGCCTTCACTTTGCAGGAGGTGTGCGGCACACTTGACCTGAACCAACCTTGCTATGTCTTAAAAACGTCAAATCATCTGATGTTTTTAAGAAACTTGCTCCAAACTTATGAAAGCATACAGGGGTCATTAAACAATATGGCTTCCTGCATGTTGTTTACACCTAATATAACATTTAATCAATTGAATTATGTTAATGATATTTTATGAATAACATAACATGTTTTAAATTAAAATAGCTTCACTTCTTTTTAAGAAATGATTAAAGGTTATGCCAAATTGTTGTTATTTAGAAATTGTTCTTATAATGATCTTAGGCCATTCACCCCACTGAGACATTTTTACTTTAAGTAAGTAAACTTTAAGTTTACCACAAATAAATATAAGTTTTAATATAGAAATTGAACAAATGTCCATCAAAGAATTGGTGTATTTAAGTCAATTAATCATTACATTGGGAAGAAAATGTACATGTCATTGACCCTATTATAACTGTATGGCTTGTGTCACTTTAAGAACATCTCCTGCTAATTTAAATACTCTTTAGAGGAAGGAAAGCCTACATTTCATGATATAGACTGGACAACAACCGCTCTAAGTCTCCTAGGTTCTCACACTTGAAGGACAGGTGTTTTATTTCCTCCATAAAAGTAGGATATGTTAGGCATGTAGCTGTTAGAGGTGTCATAAAAGGAAGGATTACTCAGGAGAGAGAGGTAAGGGTTAAAAGGGAACAATAACAGAACAAGGAAATTGAGGCTCCCCTTTCAAAAGGCAGCTTCTATTCCCACTTCCTTAAATCCTCAAACTGGTTAATAATGCATTCACACACACATCCAGATGTACAAGGACATACTGGAACAGATTATGGCGCCAACACACTTTACAAGTCTGCAAAGTTTTGGGGCGAAAAAAAGGAGATACGTTAGTGTTATGTGATTATTTCCATCCCACTCTAACTGCTAAAAAAAAAGCGTGGCATTCGTATGACGACCTTTAGTTCAGCGGATTGGAGTCGACCTGGAGATAAGCGCAAAAAAAAAGCATGTCACAAATTGAGGTCACCAAAAAACCCTTGAATGCCAAGCATTGATGCACAAACAGAGGGATGGCGGAGAAAAGGAAGTGAAAATGTAGAGGACAGCGAATGAGGAGGAACCGTGATGAGAAGGGAAAGAAAAGCAAACTCAAAACATAACAAGCTGATGGTCTCACGTTCAAAGTCAAGGAAAACTATTGGGCCATGCTCAAGTTCGGTGCAAGCCAGCAGTTTCAGGAGATTTCCCATGATCCCCCTGGAACAGAGAGAAGGGAGAAGTGTGTGGGTCATGGGAGGCGTGGCAGACGTGTCTCTGGTGTGGGGTGTGTGTTCGTGTGAATGTGCGTGGTGTCTGGGGATGAGGGGGTCGGGCGTATAGGGTTTGGGATGGACTTTCGATGTCGCTCCGGACACGAGAGATTCTCAGGTGATGTTAATATGGTCACTTGGATCACACTGAAACTCTTTCTTTCTGCTCCCTTACTATACATGAAAGGAAATGAATGAACTTTTGGTTGGCTTCTACATTAAGAGAAAAAAGAAATAGTTTCCCAATACAAAAGTCTGTCTTAATCTACCTAGAGGATGCATTTATGTCTGCTCCAACCCTGATACCTCCATCTCCAATCACACACATATACATCTGGGCACACGTACACACACTGTACACCAGCGAAACACTTACTTTCAAAATCCAGGAAAAAATGAGGACAGTTCTCTAAATCCTTGCCAAGGACTTTAATGAGGTTCCCCATGGCCGGCAAACCTGGGCAAGGAAGACAAATACATACAGTACAAAGAAATGCAACCTAGATTATATTCATTAACAAGAATTCTAGACTGTCAGTGTGTGTTTTCACTGTAAAACGCAGTGGATGATTTCATATGCTGTAGTAAGGCCGGATGTGTATTGTGGAATGCTTGAAAAGAAACAATTATGTTAGTTTTCTCATGTGACTTTGTGTTAGCTTTGGCAAAATAAACTTTTTGACATAACGTTGAGTGATATAACTTTGGTTTAATATTTGCGCGAACAAGAATAAGTTGTTGAATTTTCCTAGTTTTTCTTGGCTTGCGTTCAAAGATGTTTGTGGTATCTGTCAGGAGTTTTTAAATAATAAAACACACAAGACAGGAGCAGCGAACTTCATCCATCTTGTTCACTCCACACATTACGTCATTACACAACAGTTCAACAGTTCATTCTTCCTTTTCAAAATAACAGTCGCAATACAATTCCCACTTTGGATTGGATTCCGAATCCATTTTCCCACTTTTTTAGAGAACAGAATAGAACATCAGAGTTGTGCCAACAATGCGAACAATCTAGAACAGCACATAAGATCTAAAGGCTGGCCCAAACTAAGGCCGTGTGTCCACCAAAGCGTTTTTCCGCGCGCTTGGCGTTTGTTTTCAATGGGAGCACCGCCTTTTTTTAAACACCACGAGCGTAACGAGTCGCTGAGCGTTTTTTTTTTTTACACTAAAGCGCTGAGCGCCCGGCATTTCTACTGGTCGCCGGGAGTTTGGATAAAACGCAGCGCTCATCACTGTCACTTTTTACCCAGCCGTCCAATCACAGTGGAAGAGGGCGGGACTAATACCACACCGATCAACTGTCACAACATTTTTTTCTGTACGACGACATCAACTAGCAGAGCTAACCGAACAAAACAAATTATCTGCAAAATCAGTTACAAGTAAACTGTGCTGCGGATATCCTGTATCATAGCAACGAAACGTCTCAACGGAAAAAACGCTGCGCTGACAACCCTGTCAAGCGCCCAAAGCTCGAACGTCTTCAGCAGAACGTCTGGCGTCTTCAGCTGGCTAAAAACGCTTTTTTGTTTTCCACTGTGTTAAAGTTGTACCTGTAACCTGCTTTCGGGTACTTTTTGTTTTAAGCCGGTACTAAAATGTGATGTGAAAACAATGCTGACTGCTGATTGGTCAGAGAGAATCATCACCATTCACTGCATCATCATTGCACGCGATATCTAGTATCCAGAATATCCCATTCCCCACCATTTTTAAATAGTTTGGCCAAGAGATAGTTACTAAAATTTTATTATCTTTTATTTTATTATTAGTTACTATTGCTTTTATTTTTTTAAACTACTATTATTATGGCAACTTGGAAAGAATACGCGTGGTCAAACGAGGAGGTGCAGACTTTCCTTCGATTGGTTGCTGAAGAGAGGATCCAGCGAGAGCTTGATAGGGCAATGAGGAACGAAAGGTGTCGCTATGACGACCGGGTACTATTTGTGGCGGTACGGTCTCCAATGGAAAACGGAGCGAAAAGCGAGGTGTGTCGAGCTGTTACTGGTAATGGAAAAGCGCCATAAAAGATTGTAAAAATAATCATATTCGATTTTCAAAATGTGAGAGACCACAAACATGACGGGCGGGGGGAAATTTTTCCAACATGTTCAGAAGCTCCAACATGTTACGAATTTGTACGATTTGTCTAAACCCATGTGATGGGTAGGTTTAGGGGCGGGGTCAGATGTAGGTCATTCGTACAAAATCATATGAATTGGCCAACTTGTAACCAATATGTACGATTTAGCAAAAAATGTACATATTCGTATGAGTGAGGTCGTATGAATTCGTTCGATTTAGCCACCTCGTAAAATTCGTACGAATTGCCGTGAGATCGGGTTAGCTCAGACGTTCTTTTTTGCACTCTTAACACACCTCCCACCACAGGAAAATCAAATAAGATAATCTGTAGTAATTTAACCAGCTAGACTTTCGAATATCACATTTAGGTCTAGTGGTATGAGTGTGTGTATGAGCAGTTTTTTTCAGCTGGAGTTGTTGGTGTGTATGGAAATGCAGTGAGAGCATTCCATGTCTTTCCAACACTTAGACTTTTGGCAGCCATGAGAGGATCAGTAAACTTTCTGTGTCCTTTAAGAACATGCAAAGGGTTCCGTCCCCTCATTTTATCCCCATCCTGGAAACAATGAGGACGAGCACCTAGCGTCAGTGTACTTTTTCAATTTGTATTACAGCCTTGTAACTCTTCGGCGAAACAGTGGTGAGTGCACCAGGAGCACATAGACTGTATGTAGAGAGAAATGGTTTACCCGCAGGGTCAAAATAGGTACGGAAGATCCACTGTCAACTACCAAATCAACCAAGGATTTAGCCTGATCGGCAGCAACTGGCTTGCTATAACAGCTCTGTCCAGTGTAAGATCAGTTTCTAGTAAAAGTCTCTTATTTTATTCGTGGGCTAAGCACATTCTACTAACCAAACTTACTGTACATGAAACAACAAGCTCTAGCAAAGCAACACTGTAATGTCTCATGAAACACCTGACAGCGTTTACGGAAGTAACACGCTTTTAATGCATCCATACATGGTACATAGGCAAAGGGTAGAAAATCCATTGTCTCTCTGTCCTGAGGCATTGAAGCAGTACAGCTTCCTATTTTGTCCAGTCAGGCATACCCTGTATACTCAATAACCCATAGATCATTTTCAAATATCCGAAACCATGTGCACTGCACATTATTGCAGGCTCATTGGGTAAGGCAGGGATAAACTCAGGATAGGCATGTTAGCAACAACCATCTTCGTGACCAACAATAGCGGGGAAAAAGCCTTAGTCTCATCAACAATTTGTGGTGTCTGTCAGTTAAGTGCCGAAACACAAGCGAACTTCATCCCTCTTTACACTTCACTTACGGTCTCCACATTGTCATCTGCACAACAGTTCAACAATGTCCTTTTCAAAATAGCAGTCACAAAACAATTAAATTACCAACACAACAATGCTAATATAACGTTAGTCTTTTTCTTTCGTCATATTGTTTGTTGCAATGCAGCATTTGTATGTTGCAAGTAAAATGAGCAGAAATCACTAATCATGTTGTATCACACAGGCAGATACAAACACCTTTTGGTGGTGATTTACTATTGTGTGACTCAAACTAACACTGTGTGATCAGCTGTGGCTAGTTTCTTGTGAATTTGATCCATACTGAAAGCGAAAATGCTATGATGCAATGCTTGAAAATCTGATTTTGGCCCAATGAGATTTCTCTGTGGGTGGGGCTGCCCAGCGTGACATAAATAGAAATTGACAAAATGTCTTGTTGCCTGTCACATTCACAGCTGGTTTGGACAAAAACATGCTTTTGGTGCTTATTGCTTTATTACATTGCATTTGGTTAGACCATTATGTTGTTCTATCAACATAACTGTTCTGTTTGTTCAGTTTGTTCAATTTGCATATTCTAAATATCAATTGCAGTTAATAATGGACACCAAATGTTGCAGCTTCTCTTGGTAATAGCTTGCATGAGAGGAATGATTTTGGACACAATGCTATTCAGAAACATTTCAAGTAATAAATTAGCTGGATTATCATGGCATTGATAATAGCACAAACCTATCATTTCCCAAGAGACACAAATGTACAAATGGGCAGTGTTTTAATAAGAGAAAAGAATCTGTTTCATATCAATGACTGTTTCATATTTTGCCTTTAAATCTTCCATATCAAGCCCTATCTTTTGCGTATGGCACACAAGGCAAAGATGGCTCCTCTCAGCCTGTTTCTCACTTAAGAGTCAGTATCCCCCCCTTCTGCCTGTCTCCTGGCAACCACCAGTAGAGCCCTGTTTCCATGGCTGGACCACATTGCCTCTCGCGTGTGTCTGAGGCTTTCATAAGCTATCAGCCAAATCCAAGTGTAAACTATATAACAGCCTATTAGAGGACCTCAAACATATCTATCTATCTATCTATCTATCTATCTATCTATCTATCTATCTATCTATGTCTGTCTGTCTGTCTGTCTGTCTTTCTCATCTATCTGTCATCTATCTATATATCTGTCTGTCTATCTGTCTGTCATCTATCTGTCTCATCCATCTATCATATATCTATCTGTCTGTCTGTCTGTCTGTCTGTCTGCCATATATCTATCTATCTATCTATATATCTATCTCTGTCTGTCTGTCTGTCTGTCTGTATGTCTGTACTGTCTTTTATTATCTGTCATCTATGTATATATCTGTCTATCTATCTATACTATATATATATATATATATATATATCTGTATATCTATCTATTTATGTATCTATGTATCTATCTATGTATCTATATCTATTATATGTCATGTTATTCTTGTATCTATGTGTATATCTATCTATCTGTGTCTGTCTGTCTGTCTCATCTATTGTATATATATATATATCTATCTATCTATCTATATATCTATCTATCTATCTATCTATATGTTTATCTATCTATATCTATCTATCATATGTCTTTCTCTCTGTCTATATGTCATATATATCTATCTATGTCTGTCTGTCTGTCTCATCTATCTATATATATATATCTATATCTATCTATATATCTATCTATCTATCTATCTATCTATCATCATCTTTCTCCCTGTATATCTGTCATCTATCTGTCTGTCTGTCTGCCATCTATCTCTCTCTCTCTCTCTCTCTCTCTCTCTCTCTCTCTCTCTCTCTCTATATATATATATATATATATATATATATATATATAGTGTCTATATCTATATCTGTCTGTCTGTCTCATCTATCTGTCTGTCCGTTCCGTCCATCCGTACGTCTGTCTGTCTGTCTTTCTCTCTGTCTCTCTATCTATATTTCTATCTGTCTGTCTGTCTGTCATCTCTTCTATCTATCTATCTGTCATATATCTATCTGTCTATTTGTCTGTCTCATCTATCTGATCTGTCTTATCGATCGATCTGTCTGTCTGTCTGTCTGTCTACTGAGTAAGTCAATTTGTGAAGTAAACCTCAGTTCCATCAATCGTGTACTAACCAAAGCTCTCACTCAAAGTCAACCTGAAATTAATCTTCTGCAGCTGTCATGTCAACAAAAATCATACAGCTGTCCATTACTTACCAGTCAACAAATGTTTGCCTTCCCTCTTCCAACTTCCCTTAAAGCCTCAATGTGCTAGTCTTCTCCGTTTCCTACTCCTATCTCAGCCTCTTCCTCCCAGTACTCCTCCTCCAGAGCTGTCCCTGAGCCCAGCTGTGAAGAGTCCGGTCTTAATGCGGTCGGTGCCGTACAGCCCCACAGGAACCCTCTCAGCCTTACCAACGGTCCCCTCTGCAGCTCTGCGTTCAACATCGCTCTGCTCTTTTCACACTTCTCCTTTTCTGACTGCTATTTTAAGGCAGGGCTTAATTTAAAAGAGCCTGGTTAAACCGTTTCTCTGTGGTGCCACTGTATGTGTACGCTTGGTTTTGATAGGGTGAGAGGTTGAGAGAAAAGGTGGCATGAACTCAGTGCATGGGTTTAACTATGCCTTGAACTCTCTAGCTGTAGTTTCCTGTGTACGAAACATCTCCTCTACTGAGTTTTAAAAAGGCACTGTTGTTTTGTGCTCTGCAATAACAGAAAATACCCAGTCTTTTCGCCTTTTTCTGGTTTGAAATGAACAGGTTATATAAAATTTGGGTTTGGGTTTAATCTAAAAAAGAAAGGAAATTCGATAGAAAGCTGACTATCTAGAACTAAATATTGAGAACAGAGCCCTGGTGTACTTCGGTTATTAGAAGTGACCCTGGTGGAAGCTTGTTGGTCTGACCAAAAAAAAAATGATTGCAACTGACTGAGGTAGAAACTAAACTGAAAATCTTGTTCAGACTAGCCCAGACCTGGTCAGGGAAATGCATATTTATTATAATATCACATCCAGGATGTTGCATAACTTTAACAGTAAAGCTTTTGTCTCAAATATCTGTTCATGATTATATTACTGCGTATGAAGAGATGAGGGACAGAAACGAATGCCTATAAATGTTTCTGCATGGCATCTGTTCAGTAGGCTATTTTTGATTTGAGTTGTGACTCTGCTGTTTGTGCTGAAACCGAGAAGTATATCTGCACCATCACAAAGTGGGCAGACAGGAAAACAGTTGCTTGCAGACACTTCTGAGGCTTTTGCCTTCTATCACATGCTTCCATATGACTTGGCGAATGGGCCGCATTGCTTCGGTTCATACCTTTGCTTGCGATTTTCCTTCACAGAGCACTTCACTGCATCAAATGAGAGCCTGTATGTTTCTCCTGCAGTGTATCACAGCATCAGCCTTCACTACCTGGAGAAACAACAAAAATAAAGGCAGATTAGTTGAATTCAGAGAAAAAGGCTCAGAAGGGTAACAATCTGGTAGTGTCATATGTTTATGGCTATGTTATTAAGGTTATGGCTATGCTTACAGTACCAGAGGCTTGTTCACTCTGGCAGACAATAAAGTGATAAACCTCTGAGAGGAGATATATATATGTTTGACAGGTCACAATCTGATTCATTTCTTGAGTGGCAGGGCCGGCCACCTATCTATCATTACATTCAGCAAACATACTCTCCCACCCCAGTATAACCCTTCAAATAAGGAGCCACGTAAATGGTTAGCTCAATGTCATTATGCGGCAATGTCCCTCATAAATCTGAGGCAGTGTGCAGCACATTGTGCATCACAGCACACAAAGCTATCTGCTCACTGCAGTGGTTTTATGACTGATCTGATACTTCTACAATAACATGTGGGGATCGATTTACCACACCAACATGATGCAGGCTGACTGAGGTGAAGTGTGAAATTTAAAAGTTGTTGAAATACTTTTTTTCGATGGTAACTTAATATGCAGATACAATTATAAGTAGGCAGTTTGTAGATTAATTTTCCCAGAAAGTGGAAACATTGTGTCTTGTGTCATTGACTCAAGCAATGAAATTATGCTTTACCTTTAAAGCTACACTGTGTGATTTTTACCCCATCTGGAGGAAAAGGTATATGACCATCCAGTGAATATTAGTTTCTGTTCCTCTCAATTCCGATTTCGATTTTAACTCCTCCAGTAGCACAATGTCAGTCCATGATTAACATGGCTTACGGTTCAACCTCGTCCATGAGTGTTAACTCAAACGTAAACGCGAAAGGCAAAGCTTTGAATTAACATGTATGTCCCTCTTTTGGCTAATGTACTTTCAAGATGGAGGGGCAACATGGCGAGCCGACATTAGAACCCTTACCCGTATGTATTTTCAATGGCATATTATACACTCACGAGAATACTTTATTACTTGAACGAAGTAAATATACATTAATGAGCACATATATTTTTGAAAGAACTGTGTTTTTAGCTAAGAATAAACTAAAAGACTTACACAGTGTAGCTTTAAAAAACAACACACTGATTATGAAAATATATACAACACCGTTCAACTGTTCAAACGTTTAAATGGTAGCGTATAACCATTTGTTTTTCTATAAAGTAGCTACACTATAAAGAAATATTTTTGGTTCAACTTAAAAAATTAAGTAACCTGGTTGCCTTGAAATTTTAGGTTCATGGAAATGGAAAAATTTAGTTAAAACAATAAAGGAGATTGATTTAGCCATCAGAAACTCAAAAATATTATGTTATCTGAACTATATTAATTATTTAAGTTGATTTGACAAAAGAAAAAATTTTGTGATTACAAATCACGAAAATAGATTTTTACAGTGATCATCTTTATTACCAGTGTTGGATGCATGCTGTGGAATTTCAATATAGTCCAGCCAGTGGTATATGACCTGCAATTAAATTCACTTCAGCATTGGGGGATTTTAGACTTAATGACCGTGCTGAGGACAGGGTCATCTGGGACCAAGCAAATGTCTTTGAGGCCATATCCTACATACATAGATCAAACCTGTCCACCCCCAAAAAGAAAGAGCGTTTAAATGTAAGAGGATAAAGTTGTAATGATTTGTACTTGGTATTGACTTATATACATGTCACAGTGAACAAAACATAAGGTCAAGAATTTCTTAATGAACTCTGACCTTTCCTAGCGACATCCTAACAATGCTGTGTCAGGTCAAAGTAACTTCAAAAGGACTTAATCTAAAGGACTTGCATTACAATAAAGAGCTCTCTGAGGAAACTGGAACAGATGTTCTCTTCAGCATTCAGTCTTTACACAAGGCTTTTAAAGTTATTTTATAGTTCCATTTGCACTAATGTCACCTTTATTTTCAGTTTTTGAAGCTTTAGGCTTACCAACGAACTGGAAATCTCAATGGTTGTTTCAGATTTCAAACACATCTGCTCTACATTGTCACACAAAAAAATGTACCTTCCGGCATGCTACAGCTTTTCATTGGGGCAGTACCTTATTTGGGGAAGTACTGTAATATGTACCCTTCCTCAGCTGAGATTGTGCACGGTTAAAGCACTTCAAAGAACTTTTGAAGCTTCCATGATTTGGACTTCAAAACGTTGGTCAATGAAGTCCATTGTTTGAAGAAGAATTCATAAATGTTTTCCTCAAAAAACGTATTTTCTCTTCCAATGGGGAAAGAAAGATATGGATATCTTGGATAACATTGGGGTGAGTAAATTTTCATTTTGAGGGGAACTAATCCTTCAAATATGTGAAAATGCTGTTTGCAAATTAGATTCAAACTAGAGTAAAAAGCCTCCAAGTCTACACATGATCAACCTTGAATAAGCCATCTGTTTGTATCAGAATGTGCCTTCAGAGGGGAGCATCATTTATTTATGATTTAAATTCATAAAGTTATTATACTATATGGATGTAGGAGAAACTGCACAGTACACTCTTAAAAGAAAAGGTTCTTCAGGGGTTCTTTCGGTAGTCATCAGAACCTGTTAAGTCCCAGTTTGGTTCTTCAGCGGTTCTTTAGTGGTTCTTTGGTACCCCTTTCCACCAAAAAAGAACTGGTTTGAGAACTGGTGCTGGTTCAGAGTTGGTTCAACTCGCGAAACTTTTCAGAACCTGTTTGTTTTTCCACTGACTAGAAGCGCCCAGGGAACGATGGAACGATGTTGTTTCACGTCACTGTGTACCTCGCCATACGTCTTAGCTAGAAACGCTTGCAAGTACATTACTTTAGGATTATCTCTAACTCGGTTACCAAGAATGCTTTAAAAACAATTGAAATATGCAAGTCTTTTTTTAATATTTTCCTTTGATGTGTGATATTTTGGCTTTGCGATGGCCAGAAAAGATGTTTAGAGCACATCTAAACCCGCCCCCAGCTCCCGAATGTAAGCATTGACGTGGTAAACAAACAGTTCTAGTCCAGCAAAGAGTTTGTGACACTTTGGAACCAGTTTTCCTGGCAGAGAACCGGTTCTTTGGCTGTCGAAACTCCAGAACCGGCTCTTAAAATGCTTTGGTGGAAAGGGGTATGGGGTGGTTAACGTGCTCTATGGCACCTCTTATAGTTCTACATAGCACCATATGACAAAGATAGGTGCTATAAAGTGGTTCCCCTATGATTACAAGCCAATGAACCACTTTTAGTGCTATTTAGCACCATTTTTTTAGAGTGAAAATGCACTGCCATTATCAAAAATGACTCATTTTCAAAAAATGAAATGAAAAGAAATGAGCAAATGGCAAAAAGCTCTTTAATTTTTTATTGTCAGGTTTCGTTAAATTCTATAAAATAGTACTACTTTTTGACCGGAGCGGGAAAACGGTGCAATTTACCTAAATTCACTCTATTCAGCAGTCAACTTTAGCCATGATTCAAAGACAATGGAATAATGAAATTACATGTAAAGATATACTTAAGTCCTACAACTAGGGGGTCAAAATTTTCCAGCTAATTACAATTAACATACAATGAAATGTTTGAACACATTGAATTCAGTTGGCACTCGTATTTACTGAAAGTGTATTACTTCCGCAATAAGTATTTCTTTTCAAAAGTATGCTAAAGTGTTCTTCTTTTTCACAAGGGAAGTCAGGGAATAATAGTAGTGATGATATTCTCCTTTTTCACTCTGCCTATCCCTCTCACTTCCTGTCTATGACATGTCCAACCTTTTAATGGACCTCGTTAAAGCTCTTACAGTGTGCGGAGGTAGCATTAGCATAGCACGGCGGGTCCTCAGAAGAGAAATCGGTATTGACAGTAAGCTCGCCTCTGGGCTTGATAGGAGATGGCAGCGGCAGGGCCGAATGAAGCGAACGAATGGAAATCCAATGCTACAGCTGACAGGGTTGAGGATGCTCGGCCATCATCAGACCCCTTGTCACCTATTCCAATATTGGAGAACAGCAAAACATGCTAGTACAGGAACTGGAAAGAGGAGAGAGAAAGAAGGGAACAATTCTTCACCCCTCCCCACACTCTCTCCATCCACAGCGCTGGAAGAAAAAAGGCTGAGACCAGAGAATAAGCACGGAGGGCAATTGCAAATTAGCATTGTGTGCCTTTGCTCAAGGGCTTGACGGCAGACAAAAGTCTTGATCGTAGAGAATCTCTCATCTTTTTGCTCATTCCTTTTTATGACTGGAATTTAATTATAGAGCAAAATGAATCTTTAGATTTTGGAATTTTCCACTGAATTGCATTTTTAGAGCCTTATTAGCAAAACAATGAGCTAACATCAACGGAACAGTCACGAGTTGATAAATGGATTTTTGATTTCACTGTTTTGCTCTATTGTCCTCTCAATTGAAATGCAGTGGCGATATCCAGATCTGTAATAACCAAAATCTATCCTCTGACACATTTTTATCTCGTTTTTGAAAGATAAAGAACATCCGCTGAGAGTTTAGCTACTATGATTTTCAGTAGAAAGTTTGACAGTAAAACACTGTAAAGTATCAATAAGAGAACCATAGATTTTAACATTGGCACGTGCCCTGTGCATTGTGATATCACTGTGTTCACTCTTTGAGAACGTTTAAACAAAAGACCCTTACACGTCATCACTGCTGTTGGTGTGACTGAGCCATTCTGGCAGCTCATCTTGCCAGTTTGTGTCTGTTTTACTCTTTTCTCTTGCCGCCTTACTTCCCTTGTGGAACACACCTGCTCAAGGTCAGGGAGCAAAACCAGACGCTAAATATAGTAAGAACACTTGCAGTCTCCTTGGAATAAAGCGCCCATCACACCTGATGTCTTAGTTCACAACCATTTGGAATAGACCAACAACATGAATGGTCCAAGCTGAATTGGACCAGTGGCTCAAGCTGGTTTATGCTGGTTGTTCTAGTTTGTGGAGCAAAGTAGTCTTGCTGGGACATCAGCACACTATAGCAAACTGAAGATCAGCATCTAAAACATCTTTAGCAGGGTAGCCTGGATCACAATATGAGAAATAAGAATCTTAAAACAGTGAATATTAGATGACTTTGCAAATTTGAGCAGGGCATGGTTGTTGGTGCCAGACGGGCCGGTCTGAGTATTTCACAATCTACTCAGTTACTGGGATTTTCACTCACAACCATTTCTAGGGTTTACAAAGAATGGTGTGAAAAAGGAAAAACAACCAGTTGGCGGCAGTCCTGTGCGCCAAAATGCCTTGTTGATGCTAGAGGTCAGAGGAGAATGGGCCGACTGATTCAAGCTGATAGAAGAGCAACTTTGACTGAAATAACCACTTCGTTACAACCAAGGTATTCAGCAAAGCATTTGTGAAGCCACAACACACACAACCTTGAGGCAGATGGGCTTCAACAGCAGAAGACCCCACCGGGTACTACTCATCTCCACTAAAAATAGGAAAAAGAGGCTACAGTTTGCAAGAGCTCACCAAAATTGGACAGTTAAAGACTGGAAAAATGTTGCCTGGTCTGATGAGTCTTGATTTCTGTTGAGACATTCAGATGGTAGAGTCAGAATTTGGCGTGAACAGAATGAGAACATGGATCCATCATGGCTTGTTACCACTGTGCAGGCTGGTGGTGGTGGTGTAATGTGTGGGGGATGTTTTCTTGGCACACTTTAGGCCCCTTAGTGCCAATTGGGCATTGTTTAAATGCCACAGCCTACCTGAGCATTGTTTCTGACCATGTCCATCCCTTTATGGCCACCATGTACCCATCCTCTGATGGCTACTTCCAGCAGGATAATGCACCATGTCACAAAGCTCGAATCATTTCAAATTGGTTTCTTGAACATGACAATGAGTTTACTCTACTAAAATGGCCCCACAGTTTGGGATGTGGTGGAACGAGGAGCTGCGTGCCCTGGATGTGCATCCCTCAAATCCAATCAATATGGGCCAACATTTCTAAAGAATGCTTTCAGCACCTTGTTGAATCAATGCCACGTAGAATTAAAGCAGTTCTGAAGGCCAAAGTGGGTCAAACACAGTATAAGTATGGTGTTCCTAATAATCCTATAGGTGAGTGTATTTTGTATTACTTTTTTGTATTTATTTTAAATCAGTTTAAATAGAATAATTTTTCTCATCCGTAAATTATTGGTTACAGTATTTTATTAATATTAATGTTTTAACGTTAATATATGTAAAGAAATACAACTTTTCATTGTTAGTTCATGTTAGGTCTGGATCTATTAACTAGTATTAACCATTACAAATTGTGTATGCACAGCATGACAACAATGAGGCTTGTCCATAACTAATGGAAATTTAAATATGACCCAGTTTAAAAACTTGGAGCGAGGATATTTGGGTTTGTGTTAACTTGCTCCTCAAGCTTCTGATTGCTCATTAAAGGTTTTAGTGGGATGTCTGGCAGCAACTTCCATTTTCTCGCTGCTCAGATTTTGCAGGGCAGATAGATAGATAAGAGGAGATGAGAAACTGTGTATCAGTTCTACCATCACTCACTTTGCCTCTACCCCTCAGAGCCTGTCTACAAAAAAACAAAAGTCTCTGTCTTGCATAGCAGTTCTCACTGCCCCAATATTGAGAACCAGCCTTTAAGGAAAGTCATTTTTTGCTATTCTGTTTAGTAAGTAAAGCTAGATATTTTAATCACTTAATCATTTAAGTATTAAAATGTATGCAAGCTGTTTCCATAACAGCATGCTAGACATCAGGGCAATGGACACTGAGTTTAGACATGCTATCTCTGCAACTCTCATATTCCCGAAGGTGGTGATGCACGGATCATAAAATGCATGCAAAAGCATAAAAAGGTCCTGAAACTATCTTCTGTAATCTAGATACATTATTGTCCTTCTGAAAGAGTCTGCATCAGTGTAAAGTGCCTGGCCTATATGCAGACACTTTAGATGAGACATACCATATCGCATAGTGCTGTCTCAGCCTTTGCTCTCACCTCAGGCCTGTAGGAAATCAAAATGTGGACAGGTCACCATGACCTAATATAGTATCAGTAACCATTTCCTTTGACAAATGTTCTGAGCAATGTACATATGTACGTAAGAAAACGGAGCTTCATTTATTTGAAGGATTAGTGCCAACATGCACTTGAAGCGAGACACTGATCTTGAAAATGGCTAAATCAATCACAATTATGTTCCTTCCAGTTGAACACATTGAGGGTAAATGAAGTTGCAAATTCTTTCAATTAATTATAAGCATTAAAAGAAAGTTTGATAAAGAGCCTGACCTCGTTTAGCAAGACAAATTTTTAAGCTTCCTTTTGAAACTTCATTAATATGCCATAAGATCCATTGGCAAATTTTGTGATATTATTCCTGTAAGTCATTAAAGTCATTAAAGTGAAAGTATAGTGGGATTTTAAGAGGGGATCAGAGAGGGAAAATACAAAACTTATATGTGTGCCTTTGCACTTCAGAATGGCTCTGTAATCCCTCATCTTTTTATTTGAAATGTCTTTTGAACTGAAGTTAGCGGTGTAGACATTAATCCAGCATATTGATAGCACTAAGGATTTAGTTTGATTTGGTTCCTATAATCAGGTTGTTTAAAATTAGCCTTGTGTTTTATTGCTGTTTCAAAGTTAATCCATTAGGCCTCTCATGAAAGATGTCACCGTCTTCGTGGAGATAAATGGCTCTAGCTAAAAATCGCTTGGCGAGGTGTTCCTTTTAAATCATACATGACTCCACATGATGCACAAGGTCTATTGTTTTTGTCCATACAATGGAAGTCAATGGGATCTGCTGTTGCTTGAACTCAAACATTTTTCATAAAATCTTGAGTTTTGAAGATTTGTTGAAGGTAAATTATATAAATGATATTAAGAAATTTCATTTCTGGGCGAACTGTCCCTTAACTAATAAAATATTCAAAAGGTTTCAGTTTAGGTCTAATACTACAGAGTGAAAATTGTCTTATTTGTATTCTACACAATATTCAGCCTCCAAGCTTGATACATATGCATTATGAACGCACGGGTCAAGCTGCAGTGGAGATGATGGAACCTTTTGGCAAGGTTAGCAAAGACAATTCAGCCCCCTTCTCTCTTGATTCCCACGCTCTATGACTGTCCAGCTTCAGGCCACTTGCCTGAGACACATGTCATGCCACATATTCTACACTGACCCACTTACAGTACAGCACATATATAATGCTCATGTGAAGGTGGGGGTCAGAGTCTCTGCCACCAGCACAGGCGCAGAAATCACACATCAGCCGAGAGCAGAATGCTGAGAATGAACTGATACTGTATTGAGCTTTAATGTTTTTCTTTCTTATATTTCTGAAATAAGAATACAACAAAGAGAAAGGGATCAGCACTTAGTATTCCTCTATTCATCTAGCCTGATTGAAACAAAGAAGGGTCAGCGAGATGCTGGATGGACACAAGGTTCAGACGATCTATGACATGGATGTATAAAGAGAAGGAAAGGAAGAAATGCAGACAGGCATGTTTCCATGGGCGAAGGGGAAAGATTTGGGGTGAGAAACTTGCATCATTGGCTGCAGCCAATCAGAGGCCTCGTATAAAATGTTCAAAGGGAGTGTCCTAGCAACAGACAAGTAAATACATTTTCAGCCTCAGACTGATTTCATATTAGGGTAAAGCGCAATTTTTTGCTAAACTGACATCTTGATGTGTGCGGTACTGACAAACTAATGAGGCTTATAGTGATTTAAAGATAAAATTCTGAACTTTTTTGGTAGTATTCATAAAATACATACCTACCCAATATGCATATATTCATTATATTTAGCTGTCAACTGAATTTATGTGCGTTTTAACAGTGATCAGGCTCATTTTGAGTAGATTACACATCAAATTTTGTATAATTCAGGTTCTTTAATTAACACAAATTTTAATTGTGCAAAAAAAAAAAACAATTTTGTAGAATGACTGTATAAAGCATTTCTTTACCCTTGCATTAAATATTCAGTAAATTACAGATCTTGTATTCACCCAACCAGATTTTTTTTCACAATCAAAAGCATTCATTTCCGGACCTATATGACCAGACTCCATATTCCAGGGCTTCATTCATACATCTACCTCTTTCTTCCCCCACCCCACTCAGGTGTGAATTTCCTCTCCCATATCCCGCTCATGAGAACGAGAACTAATCGAAAAAAGGAGTGGTTCATCTCTTCATTCATGATTTCATTCATTTCTCTCAGCCGTTCACATGCTACATGTTTTTAGCTGTAACAATGCACAAGCTGCACACATGCATGCAACCTAATTAGCCCTGTGTGGTTTATTGTTTACAACAAATGCCTCTGCATGTCACCGGGGAATAAAATGTCATTTCTATGAAGATCACTCTGCCTGAACCGAAGGCGCTTCTATGTCCACAAAAGGGTTGATCAACACCTCCTTATGCACCACTGGCTTTGGTTAATATCAGAGGTTGAGTATTGGTACTAATATGTGTATGTGTAATACAACTGGTGTGTTTGTGTGTCAGTGTGTGCATTCTGCCATGTGCTGCAGTGAAGAGGACGAGCCCCAGTTGACCGATCTTGGGGCTGAAAAAGTAGAACACCCCTTCCCTCTCCTCCAATCCCTCCTTCTTCCGCACCCAGTCCCAGTATAAGCCCGGCTTCGATGTGATGCGGTACAGCATCACCTTGGTATCATGCTAGATCATCAACAGCATCTCTCTCTACCCAAGCAATGAGGATGAACGAAGCAGAAAAAGACACTGACACACAAAAAGCTGGAAACAGAAATAGTTAAGAGTGCCCTCTTACCGGCTTGGCGTGTGTTCAGGGAGAAAACAGTGGTCCAGCGCTTTCCGTAGGCAAAAGGAAGAAGAGAAAAGATGGAGGGAGTAAAATAAAAGAATGAAAAGGGGAAAAGAGCAGGGCCAGAAACTCCTGTATCCCAGGGAGCTGAGACTGTGGGTTTCCCTAAACGCACGGTTAGTGTCTACTTAAACCACGGGCTCACGCTGAGTGTGTGTGTCTCTCTCTCCCTCCCTCGCTCGCGTTCAGGCACCAAATGGTCTCTCTCACTGTCTCTCTGCTTTCAAGACAGTCCTGCCTAGCAGCTGCTCATCTATGAGAAATGGAACGCTCTGTTCCCTCTCTCTCTCTCTCTCTCTCTCTCTCTCTCTCTCACAAAGACCTCTGCTAGCCTCTCCCCTTCACACCCCCTCCCCTGACTAACAACTGACTGCTGGGGGGGTGGGAAGGGGTGCGAGTATGCAAACGGATGGTTTGCACGAGTGTTGTTTGTTTGTATATATAAGGGTGGGGGGAATTAACCCTTCTCCTTCAGGCTACAACAGCAGGTGTGTGTGTTTGTGTTTGTGTTGGTGGGTGACATGGACGTGTCCCCTCCGAAAAGGTGATGAGTCCCTGTGCTAATGGGGAAGGTGAAATGAGGCACGTCTAAGTGGCCAGAATAGCTATTGTTTGTGGTGGTCACACGATTCAAACCACTGTTGTATAGGCTACATAAAGACATTCAGCCATGTAGACTAGCACGGACTGATGTTGGCGCCTCGGATGTAAAAGGCATATTAAATCAGATTCAAGCAAAGCTGGGTACTGGATTTGCTGAGATTTTTGTTGTATTTGTAGGTAAAACAAAGATTATTGGAGTATCCCAGCAAACAAATTTAGGTTCTGGGAACGTTAGTTTTTGGTTCCCAGAACGTTCCTAGAATTTTCCCTTAAGGTTAAGGAAACGTTCCGGAATATTCTCCTTACGTTATGAAAATGGAACCTAAAAATAACCTACATGGAACGTTCCTGGTAACTTCTCGGTGCGCTTCCCGAAAGCATCGTTCAGCCAACTATGGTCGCAAGTTCCGATCGTTACCAATAGAGTTCAATGGAAATTGCGACCAACTTGCGAACCATAGTTGGCTAACGATGCTTCCGGGAAACACACCCCTGGTTTGGTTCCCAAATTTTTCTGTGTTTGGAACGTTCTGTGTTTGCTGGGATGTTTTTTTGTTTGTTTGTTTGTTTTCAGCTGCAGGCGCCATCTTCTGGCGAGACACAGGAATTGATTCAACCTGAGATGTGTGGGAATCCATTCGACTTGCGCTATGGATATTCTCTAGCCATTGAGCGTACATCATTTGAGTCCCATTCACATGTAGCGTTGATCCCAGAAAATTGCCATAGAATTGCTAGAGTACCTTGCGTGTGAACGCAAACACGCCCAGGGATTGATCCCAGGATCGATCCTGGGAATGGGGACCTAGTAACATTGTTGGGATCTCGCACTGTGTGAACAAAAGGCAGGACCAGTGCCATAAGGGGTCTGTCAGTAGGATGACGTTGACAGCTGAGATCGTTCACCAGCTTAGTTAAACGGTACACAATGTGCTAGTTTATGATTGAATCAGAAAAAAATGCACAAACATAGTTTCTCAAGAGATAAATCACAGATCAAGCAAACTTAAGAAGCTGCAGAGACATTACACGTCCATCGAATGTCACATGTCTTTGCGGGATATTTGTGGACGCACACACTGATTTCAGAAAATCATGGACAGGGTGAATTATCCAAAATCAAACGATCCTGACAAATCCCAGGACACATTATCAGTTTATTTTCCAGAATCTCTGTGTGAAAAGGGCTCTATACACTTGTGATCCATTGTGGGATTGAATGAGTGCACTCAGAACACGACTTCAAATGGCTGTCCCTTCAAATAACGCCCTATTTGAGGGTATAGGGGACGATTTCACAGCCCAGGACTGGCAGTGCGTTGATAAGGCACACCTGAATGCAAATAGAGCCTTGTCACTGCCGCTGTTTAATGGTGTGTGTGCCTCTCCTCGAGAGACCATGGTGTCCTCACTGGTCCAGGAGGGTAGCCGGGAGGGATTTCCGTCGTCAGTTGCCGGACTCATATGCCGTATGCTTCGCCGCCGCCAAGTTGAGATGACCAGGCTGCCTAACCCCTCAAACGCTGTGGCACTTGGGGCTAACAGACTAAAAGCTCTAAAAACTAAAGTGTTTTTCTTTTTCTGATGAGAAGGTTCCAGTTTAACAGAGTTAACTTTATTTGCATCCAAACCTCATTCAGGTGCTGTCAGAAGACGGCATAGTGTTCAGATATGTCAGTGGGTGACTCATGCTTTGTAGAAAAGTAGAACAAAATGTTTTGTCGAAATTGAGAAGAACAAGAGTGTGTGGAGGAGTGCATTGTGTGCGAGTGTGAAAATGCTTTTAGACATGCTTACCTCTAGTGTGAGCCTCCACCAGTAATGGTAGTGCATTAAAAAAGAGTCAGACAAATGTATATCTAATTATAGATATAAGCCTTCCTGTCAGGCTGCTCTTCTCAATAAGAGGATGTTGTGAGGTTTCACTTTCAGACTTGCTCATATTCTTTCTGTGTTAATGTGCAATTCTCTCGTCACAGTCTGCTAAACTGTTTCTTTTTATTTAGATTTCAGCTCCTGGTTGTGAATTTTGAAAATGGATTCAAGATTTATTTTAGATGCATGTGCAAAAGACATCTGATTCTAGGTAAAGTGCCTTTAATAAGATAAGTGATTCGGAACGCCGCTCGGGCATGCATGTGAATAAGGGGAACTTCAAATTCTCCAAAACTGTTCACCAAGCTTACGATTGAATTTTGTATTTGAAATTACTAATGAAATCCAACAACAACTTTTTCATAAATTTTGTTTCTAAATGCTTGAATCATGACAGAAAACAAAATTGCTGGCTCTTATTTGGAAGGTGGGACTTATGCCACTATATTGAGCATTGCTCTTTCGCCTATTTAACCTTTAGCCTATTCGCACCTAACCTTTAGCCTGGGGAAACCCAGATAACTTCCGCCAAATTTAGATTTGCTCTGCAAGTTAGTCTGGCAAAGAGCTCATTCAAGCCCATTTCTAATCCGTTGAAATCGTGGCACCAATCAGAAACGTTGGGTGGGCTTTACACGATGATGAGATTTTGTACATTTACAAAGATGGATGCCGCCATGGAATTAGGGGTGTGACGGTTAAGGCCATTGCACACTGAGTCGAAAATTGTGATCTAAAAATTTCGCACGTTAAAAAATAAATACGAACTCCCGCTATGTCAGTTAGCTTGCATCCTGCCTCCAAAACTTTTATCCGTCATAAAAAAAATCGAATCGGGTTCGTTTTTTCGTGTTTTAGCATCCGTAGCAAGCAGTTTAATGGTGTTTTGACAATTCAGAGCCACCGATTCACGAATACGAAAAAACGCTCAATGTGCAAGGCCTTTATAGTTGAACACCGTCATTAGAACTCAATAACTGCCAAAACCATGTTATAAAAATATTTTTTCACAATTTTTTATTGTTTGTTTAAATGTTTAAATACTGTTATCAGTTTACAAGGGAAACAGAGACAGAGTTAGTGGTGCTTTGGAGGCTGCTACTACTTGTGATGTTTCGGAAAGGTCTGTGCCTCTTTACCCGATCAGAGCGCGCAATGAGACAGAGTAAAGCCTTGTTTATACTCGACGTATACCCAAAAACATGTTGGGTGCACAAGACTGGCAAGACGCCATTTCGCTTGGCTGTGTGCACAGCTTTTTTGTGACGGCGTGTGCGGCGCCGTGTTCGAGGATAAACGACTGCAAGCCGAATCTGCCCATACCTCTCAGCATGTACTTCTCACCGCACCAGCATGCAGTTTGCGCGTCTAAATTGCAAAGTTCATTGCAAAGTTTTTTTTGTTAAGGTTTTGTTTACCGTGTGTGATTTATTTAATAGAAAGCACATTCACTTCTAGTAGTCTTGCTGTTAATTTTAAATAAACTTAGAGTAAGTTGCAAATCAGTGTCTGTTCGTTTATTCAATTTCGCTCTGCATTACGTCATCATCTCCTTCATCGCTCTGATTGGTTTTAGGTCTATCCAATTGTGCCCAGATGCATTTGATTCATTGGTGACGCCCTTTTGGAAACTGATTTGTCTCTTCTTCAATGTAAGTCCATGACATTTTTTTGCGTTCTACCACTTTTATTAGCACTGCTAATAAAAGTATTAACTAATGACTGACAGCCACAGTGGCTCCAAATCAGCAGTCTCTTTGTGCTGATTTCATAAACAGACCTTATTGCCAGGTGACTGAGATTTGCTGAGATGGTGTGTGGGAAATGTTATTGTGACATTAAAAAATGAGTGGTGAGATTTCACCTGACAATTTCCTGAACTGAGCGACCATACTCTCATATCTTTATTTCCGCTCTTTTATGTTTTCTTATGACATATTAGAACTTTGGAGGTGAGACAAAACTGCCTGTGAATGATAGGAAATGAAAAATGGGCTTTATAAAAACAAGCTGTGACAAGACAGAATCAAAATATTCACATATTATACTTTTTTACTATATATTTAGCAAATAATCACACAAGTTTCTTGTTTTGGGGTGTTTATTAGTAGATCTCCAATCTTATGTTGGAGATTGGTTATATTTTATATATATATATATATATATATATATATATGTATATATTTTTACTTTACTTAGAATTTATGCTATATTTGACATAAGGTCATCTCACGAATTTCGAAATATATGTTTTCCAGAGTTTTATTGACTGTAACTTTGTGGTAAGGCACACTTCCTTTCAAAGTTTGGGGTCATTAAGATTTTGTAGTATCTTTGTGCTTTTAAATATTTAATTTACTTTAAATAATGTTAATTTTATCTTGTAATTTTTTTAAATGGTGTCCAGATGACAAAGATACATTTCCAGCATCACCAGTGTCACTGTGATCCTTCAGAATTTATTCTTAATATACTGATTCAATGTTCGTAAAACATTTCTTATTATTATCAATGTTGAAAACAGTTGTGCTGCTTAATATTTTTGAAAAATATTCTTTATTTCTTTGAAATAAAACATCTTTGAAAGATTATAGATGTCTTAACCCTCACTATTGATCAATTTAATGTGTCCTTGCTGTAAACAAAAGCATTAGTTTCTTTTTCTTCTTTTTTTAAAGAAACTTACTTTGCCCAAATATTTAGAAAAGTATTGTTTTCCATGTTTCATCAGCTGAGTTATTGACATCAATAGTCTAATAGACACAAACAACACAAAACCTGAAAATGTCATACAGTATAAATATGTTTCCGAGAGGGAAAAAATGATATTTTGAAGATTTCAGAATAATACTTATTTCTGATTACAATCCAACTATTTTACTATTGCATCATGCCTTTATATCTGAAGTAACCCCCCTCAACACCCCCTCATTCAGTAAATTCCACTTCCTCTTCTGTTTATTATGCGAATATTAGCCCAGTGACCTAAATCTTCCAATGGAGAGTGGAACTGCTCTAGTGAAGACGGCTGTTTGCCAACCTGCCTGTTAGTGTTGGTTTGGTGAACATCTCCAGACATGTCGAATCTAACGGGACAGCTGTATTCAGTGTGTATGTGTGGAGAGTATGCATGTCTATGTCACTATTTAAAGAGGGAACCAATTACAAGATGCATTTGACTGAGACAAATTAGTTTGGGATCCCTTTCTTATGCCTGACAGTTAAGAGACAATTTCGTGCTTGAAATTTGAGATTGTTGATGGTAATGAATGTGGAAGTGCGACCTGCAGCAGTTTACATACGTAGCATAATTCATTCAGGTCTATGATTGGATGAGATGACTCATGCTAATTACCATTTAGTTGAGTTTGACCTTTGCAGGAAATCATAGCGCTCTGGCTTTCACCACTCCAACACTGAACAGTACATGCAGCCACCATCAGGCCAAAACTGATCCCATTATCGTCCTTTAACTCTTAATGCTAATGATCCCGATTGCAAAATGTGATGACAAAAATTTGCTGAAAAAAAATTGCTTCTGCGTAGGGTGCTACTTAAATCAAGCAAACTCATTTTGAAGTTCTGAAGTATATCGTTCAATACCATAAGTTCAGTGGGTTTTTAATGAGTGGAAGTGTATATTTGTTGGTGGACAGTTGTGCTACACTGACATTTTTTTATAGTATTGTTATACAGATTTCCTTTTATGCCATTAAATCCTAAAACAATAACACAACTTTGAAGGCTTTTGGCAGTATGTCAGTGTGTGATTTTTGCATCTATTTAAGCCACGACTTAAGGCTTTTTACATTTTAAATCCCACTTTGAGTTCGTTGGAGTGCTATTTTTGATTGAATAACAGGAGTAGTTCACTCAAAAACTCATCCTCATGTTGTTCACAAATGAAGATTTCCATTGACACTATTTGAGGGAGTCCTTATGTGCATCGATATAATAAAAGTCGTAATTAAAGGGGTGGTTTACTGCTTTTTGAAAATGCTATTGCTGATCAAACATTTAATATAACTAATAAATACATGTTTTTTAAAGTTATTGTTTTATCGATATAATGAACAACCGTTTATCTATTCACAAAACTTAGTTTACTTAGTGTATCGTTTTATTTAGGTTTAGCCTATGTGGCAACTGTGTTAAACCATACTGTACACTGATAACAACAGCTGGAGTTTGCTGTAGTGATTACATTTTTTAAACTTTATACACGTTTGTCTTACACAAAATAGCATCGAACTAACTGGCTACTATATACACAAACAGCGTTGGCATTGGTTTACGTTCTTGATCGAAATCGAAAAATTACGCCTTAAAGTATATATACATGAAAAATACATTTTCAAAATTAGTACGTATACAAATTCAGGTCCCAAATGTTTGTACGTGTTTGTCGTAGACACGAAATAGCATAACTAAGTTAGTGGCTATAAAGCCAGCGCTGGCCTTTGATTTAATTAAAACATTACGTCTTAAATTATACATGCAAATACATTTAAATTATGAAGTTTTACTTACAGGTTGTGGCACAATCACTGCTGCCTCTGGTTTTAAAGTTGGAACTGCTTCATGTTTTAGTAACAGTTTCTTGTTGAATCCGGCATTGAATTCGTGGAGATTCTGGAAACTGTCATCCATAAATGCGCAGCACAGAGAGCTAAATTAAGATTGTAACTTTGATCAAACATTAATTGTATCCATTTTTGACAAACTGCAACATCCGTGGAAAGCCCGAACACGGAAGACCTGACAGCTGGATGAACATAACACACTCGATGAGCCGCAGATATATGGCCATGCCCTTTTTTCCATATTCCGGAGGGTAAATGATGTAAATGTATGGGTTAGTTACGTCTAAAACCCGTTGTAGTCCCAATCGAGTCGTTTTTGTAAGCATTAAACTTCCTGATTTTTAAAAGACGATATCTCTGCTTACATTGAACTTTCAGCACTGCAACTTTGCAGATACTATTCATGCACCAACAGCAACATTACACACTAGAAAAAAGTGAAATCGCACTCAACCACCCCTTTAAATCTTTGTCATATAAAGTGATCATGTCTCTTCCAGCAGCAGTCTCATCCCAATTCGTCATATAACTGACGTCTTGGGACATCTTTTGACCATTCGTCAATATACGCCTTTTTAGGGCCCCCTTAAACGTCGGTAGATGACGTTCATCGGATCCTAACTCTACCCCAGACCTAAACCTAACCCTAAACCCAACCTGTCAGCTAACAGACGTTAAAGGTAAAGCGTCAGTTGTGTGACGCCCGGGATCGTCATCTACCGACGTTTAAGGGGCCGGCGTATATTGACGAATGGTCAAAAGACGTCCTAAGACGTCAGTTATATGACGAATTGGGATGAGACTGTGTTATCTCTTCAGAAGACTTCAGAAGTGTTTTTGATTGTGTTTTGAAGATGAACAAAATGAGGGTTTGAAACGACATAAGGATGAGTAAATGATGGCAGAATTATCAATTTTTGGGGGGAAATATGCCCTTTGAGTAAATCTTTCAGGGGCCCTTCTGAAGACCAGCATAACCCAACGTAGCCCAGCAGAAATGGTGCTGATGGACCTGCACTGACAAGAGGTTCACCAGCAAAATTTAGGTAAAGGTAAATTTTAATATTTCAGGTAAAGTATACCAGCACATCCCATGTCAGCCATCCCAGTTATATTCATCAAGGAAGGATGGCTTTTAGATTTGTTTGTGGAACACAAGCCCATCCTCGATTTGGTGAAAAAATGTATATTTGAGCAACATTTCCATGCAGTTCGAAGCTGGGCTGTCCATAATTCATACCAGGTCTATTATTTTTCGGTCGATTGTGTCATCCCATACAGTTGCCTTGAGCTGTGGACAAAAATAAATAGTCCATAAATGTCCAGCCCAACCGAAAAAATCTCATGTAAGATGCTAGAGCCCACTTTTAAGGCTTTAAATGCATGTGAAATCATTGCTAGCATTCTTCCAGCATTATCAACAGATCTCTATAGCTGAAAACTGACAGCATGTTTGATTGATGCAGGGTTTTGTGACCTTGGATTCTTCTGGTTTTATCCTTGCCAAGGGCTTTTGTGATACACTGAAGTCTGCACCTGTCTTCATGTGATGCATTTTATCTGTGACGCCTGCAATGACATTTGGTTTGTGCTTTTGGGGGGGTGGTGAAAAACACAAAGAAAAGTCTTCAAATAATCCCACTCAATGAATGATCCTCAGTACAGAAGTGACGGCACAGTCATCTGAAAATAACCCTCACAAACATGCTGTAACATGCTATCATCCCACCGAGAAATCCATAGCCATATTAATCACATCCCTGGCCTCCCCCCATCCTAAACCTATTTTTGTCCTTTTATTCAGGGCCACTCAGAAGAGGTGCCGATTATTCACACTATCTCCATCACTATCCCCCACCTCCCCTTACTCCTCTAGACACCCCCGTAAAACATGAGCAGATAGTACGGTCCAGCTACACTCTTGCTCATCCCTTTCACCACTCTCACTCTCTCCATATAAGGACAAAATGCATTGAGAAGAGCGAGAGAAGGGGCTGTACCAGTTCTCAGAGGCAGGCAGGGGGACCGCCGATCTGTGAAGAACAGAGAGAGAGTGAGCAGAGGTAGGGAGGGAATCAATGGTTCTGAAAGGACAGCGCCTTGATGTTCCCTATGAGAGCAGGAGAACATCTAGTACAGACTCAGAGCTCTAGTCTAAATAAGTGAAACAGGAAGGACACTAATAGTGTGGCTGAACGATTAGCCATGACTGTGAACTTTTCTCAGTTTCTATGATGTTTTCTCAGTTTCTATGTTAATTTTAGTAGCAGGCTTTGCTAAGGCAAGCATCACTTTAACTATTGTTCATACGTTAGTGAATAGTCACTAATCTGTTAAAGGGATACTCCACTTTTTTGGAAATAGGCTCATTTTACAACTTCCCAGAGTTAAACAGTTGAGTTTTTACGCAGTCTCATCCCAATTCGTCATATAACTGACGTTTTGGGACGTCTTTTGACCATTCGTCAATATACGCCTTTTCAGGCCCCCTTAAACGTCAGTAGATGACGTTCTCGGATCCTAACTCTACCCAGACCTAAACCTAACCCTAAACCCAACTCGTCACCTAACTGACGTTAAAGGTAAAGCGTCAGTTGTATGACGACCCGGGATAGTCATCTACTGACGTTTAAGGGGCCCTAAAAAGGCATATATTGACGAATGGTCAAAAGACGTCCCAAGACGTCAGTTATATGACGAATTGGATGAGACTGTGTTAACCACACACACACATGCAAAGGTGAGGTAGTTAGGGGGTTCGGGGGCACCCCAGAGAAATGTGGATTTCTCAGACCTACATTTGTGCATTTTAATGTGTTTGAAGGTCATAAAAATGGTATAACTTTTAAAAGCATGTCAGTGGGCAGTAGCATAAAATATTACAGATTCTTAAATATGAGAATGAGGATTTTGAAATGAATGATCCACGCTTGGATGCAAATGCAGAATGTTTCTGCTTATTGTTGACAATTACTGCACAATCACAAATTTCAAATAGGAATGGCCTTAATGAGAACTCTTTGAAGGATTATTTTACATAGATGTTATTTCAATCAAACACCAGTGCAATCTTTTTGTGTTCAGAGGAAAATGATCAATTTATATATTAGCATTAAAGATTGGTTTCAGAAACTAGTTTCTTTCTAAAGTTAGCTAATCAATATTTTTGGCACTAATCTGTTAAGTTAAAGTTCAGTTGTGCACTCATAAAGACAGTCACTTGTCACCACCTACTGGCTTAATGATGCAAGTTGGACAAACACAGACAAGCGGAGATGATACAAATGGTGAAAAGGCTGATAATGGTGAACACGTTCAGAGGACCAACAATATATATATATATATGTATATATTATACTTATGAATTGAGCTTATAGTTTATGTAATTAGCAAATGACATATGTGTTAAATCGGAATATATTGTAATAATGTTAAAAGGCATAAAGATAGAGCAAAATATCGTAGTTACAATCCTTGATGATAAACTTTCCTTTTGGATTTTATGGGCTACATAAGAAAACTAGTCTACTTAGGAATTTAAGAAATTTTGACATTGAAAGGAGGCTCTTAACCATTGTTTATAGATCAATGATTGAAAGTGTTTTAACTTAACATTGTTTCATGGTATTACAGGGAAACAGAAGAATAAACTAACACGAGTAATCAATGAAGCAAATAAAATCATCGGACAAAAACAGAGAACATACAAGAGCTATTCACAATTTATTTATTTTTTTATTTTTTATTTTTGAAGAAAGGGCATTATTAATATATTCAGACCACTCTCATCACCTCCATTCCTGCTTCGAGATCCTTCCTTCGGGGCGCAGGCTTACGGATACCGCTCGCCAAGAGGAATATTTATAAGAATCATTTGTTCCATTGGCGGTGACTGTTTTAAACTCAATTCTTGAGGTGTGTGAATTTGCACATACTGTATTAATTTAACTTATGTCTGTGTCATGATTCTGCCCTCTTGTCCTAATCTTGAGGCAGGATCATGACAGATGCTTGTTTTGTGTGCAGGCACATGGCCTTGTGTTTGGGCTGTGTGTGTTTGCGGTGCCTCATTCTCTGGCCCCACCCCTTGTTACCCTCGTTTTGTCATCAGCTTCATGTCACCTGCTGTCAATGTCTGTTTCTCCCTATTTGATTGTGTTTGCTGTCCTGTGCCATGTCTATTATATCTTGTCTTAACGAAGTTGTGATCTTGTAAAATCTTGTCTTGTTCCTGTAGTTTAATGTCAAAGTTTTAGTCTAGTTTCCCTACCAGTGTTGTTTGCCCCCTCGTGGGTTTTGTGTTCCCAGTTTTCTGTTAACAATAAACGTTGTGTGTTTGCATACTGTCTGCAATTGGGTTCATCTGCTATCCACATAACCGTGTGTATTAATTATTTATTTCTTATGTGTTTTTATGTGGTTTGTAACGTGGTTGTTTTGCCAGTGTCAAATATGAATTTCTGTCCAGTACATCTGAACAGACAATGAAGTTAATCAAATCAAATTCGCATTCATGTTATTATATGCCTAGGCCTATATATAGATGTCAGTCAGATATGATGGACTTGATTTATCGTAATTGAGAATGAACGTGCACGCGCATCCCGGCCATGTCTCTTTACGCGCAAATCACTCTTATATTTACTCGTATATTTACGAATGTTTCAGTGAATGAGACTCACTGTGAAGAACTGCAGGCACTCCGGCCAACGGTGACGTCACGCGCACCCTCTATTAATAATTTCTGAATCTCAGAATTAATTCACCCTTTTCTGCATGGTTTCTCAATAGAGTTCATACAAGTATAGAGTAGAAAAGCAATAATTCTAATCATTTGCTCATTGCAACGCAATGTGACAACATGCCCCGCCTGCACAACTGGGACAAAGTTCTCTTAAATATAGGATTTGAACCTGAGCTAGTCTGTCTTCTGCTGTCAGACCAGCAAGAACTATCTCAACTGTTAATTAACAGATATAAGATAAAATAATATCAGACTTGTTTTAAATTAACACAAGAAACTTACTTTTGCTATGGTTAAATAAATGTTCAGTAATATCTTCAATATATAGGCTATATATTTTTAAAAATTCTATAGGGTTGATGGCAACTATAAAATTCGTCTGCTAACCTCCATAATGTGTCGTGTTTCAAATCAATGCCAGTTGGTACTCCTAATCAAATGATAACATTAATTTCTGCCAGGTGGTGGTTAATTAATTGAATTAACGAGATGAATGCGTTCCTGATATATTAGAGTCTGAAGAGTGGCTTGATAAGCGTTAGGCTGTGAGGAGATTTGTGTTTGGAAGAAGCTCATTTTCATCCTTTTTCTCTTTGCTGTTGATGGACTTAAAGAACCAGGTAAGTACCATTAGGCTTTGAAGTAAACAGAAGCATTCTGTTTTTATGTTGGAGTTGTTTACTAAACTTTATAGATGGTGAAACTAAGCTTTGTGAACCATTGAAGCTTTCCTTCAACACCCTAACTACTCTTGGGTTGTTTGCAATCCAGTGATCAAATGGATGATGGTCCTGTATTTTGTTTTTCCCTTTCCCAACCTTGATCATTCCTAACAGATATCCATGACTCGTTTTGATAAGACTCCAATTGCAAACAAAGTGACCGCGTTGATATGGCTCCAGCAGTGCAGATTCTGGTCTACAGACCGTTCTTCTCCCGCACCCTCGACTCCAGTGTGGACCATCGGCCATTCGGCCTCGCCTCTGTTGGACATTACATCTTCTTCGCCATGGACTTGCGGCCCATTCGCTGCCCTACGGCTCTCCACCTCTTTCGCCCTTTGCCTAGCTCCGCCCTCCCTCAGGTTCCACCTCCATCTATGGTTGCTGCAGCTCAGCCTCTGAACCTCAGGAACGCTGCTTCCACTTCAGGGGGTCGGCGCTGTGGCCTGAGTCGCGGTCGCCTAGGTCTTTGTGTCTCACTGCCTCATCGCTTCTCTGGCTACATGGTGTGCTCCACCTCCATCACCTCCGGTAATCCCCTTGGTAGTGTTGGGACTCTTCACTCCATGGCTACTCCATTCTGTGATACCGCCGTGGGATGCAGTCCTGACTGTGGGCTGGGTCTCCGTCTGCCCTTCCCTGCTCAAGGCCACCCCCCCTGGCTGTCACCACCATTTGCACCAACCTTTTGCATGGTTTCAATGTCCCTAACTGAGTCTAAGGGACGTGAAAACTGCAAGCCGTTGGATAAAATGTAGTCTTTTGTTGTAATGGTATATACTAACTTCTGTTACTGAATGTGATCTTTTTTAATGTGACGGGCGGAAGTAAGTCAGTCGTTCCGTCCCGTCCAGCCGCCGTCCGCATCCAGTCCGCCGTCCAGCCTGCCACGTCCGCAGTCCGTCCAGCCGCCCGTCCCGCACCGTCCGTCCGTCCAAGCCGCCCGCCACACCGTCCGTCCGTCCAAGCCGCCCGCCCTGCACCGTCCCGTCCGTCCTGGCCCCCAGCCCGCACCATCCAGCACCTGCTGCCGCCCTGCCACCATGCCGTGCGCCTGCATCGCCCGCCATCCTGCCTCCGCCCATCCTGCCCTGCAGCCCCCGTCCCACAGCCAGCCGCCCATCCGTCCACTGCCAGCCGCCCAGCCCGTCCATCCAGCCTGCCCCATCCGTCCATCCGCTGCCGCGTCCATCCAGCCAGCCCCCGCCCAGCCCGCAGTGCCACTCCAGCCCGCCAGCCCGCCATCCGTCCGCTCCAGCCCCGCCCGTCCGCCCAGCTGCCCGCCACGTCCGCTCCAGCCGCCGGCCCCGTCCGTCCCAGCCAGCCCGCCCGTCCGTCCAGGCTCGCCCGCCCGCTCCAGTCCAAGGCCGCCCAGCCCGTCCGTCCCAGCCGGCCGTCCGTCCAGGCGCCCGCCCGTCCGTCCAAGCCCGGCTGCACCGTCCGTCCCAAGCCGTCCGTCCGCCACAGTCAGGACTGCATCGGCACAGTGGCCGTCCGTCCGTAGCTGGAGGAAAGGCTGGTGCAGGTGGTGGTGACAGCCAGGGGGGTTGGCCTTGAGTAGGGAAAAGCCGACGGAGACCCAGCCCACAGTCAGGACTACATCCGACGGCGGCATCGGCAGAATGGAGTAGCCATGGAGTGAAGAGTCCCAACATTTCCAAGGGGATTACCGGATGTGATGGAGGTGGAGCACACCATGTAGCCAGAGAAGCGATGGGGCAGTGAGACACAAAGACCTAGACAACCGCGACTAGGCCACAGCGCGACCCCCTGAAGTGGAAGCAGCGATCCTGAGGTTAAAGGCTGAGCTGCAGCAACCATAGATGGAGGTGGAACCTGAGGGAGGGCGGAGGGCAGCCCGCGACTAGGCTGTGGTGTCGGAGAATGGAGTAGCCATGGAGTGAAGAGTCCCAACACTAGTCTCCCAAGTTTTTGAGGTGAAAAAATACTGTAAGTTGTTGTGTGAGGGCAGTTCAATGACAGATCTGAGGCCTTAATCTAAAGCGCTTTGTTTCTGGTTTAGTTTTGCCCAAGTTTGACGTGACTGTAAACGCACAGAAGATCTACAGCGTTGCAGTTATGGGACTGAAAGTTGAGTCTTGTGCCAAGTGAGTGATGCTTTATTTTCTTGTCTTGTGGTTGGTCAGTTCTTTATCTTGTTATGATGTTTCCCAGATATGCATATGGCCAACCTGTGCCTGGTCAAGCCTTAGTGGAAGTGTGCCGTGATCCATTTCCATACAGTCTGCTTCATAATTTGACCAGACAAGACATCCACTTTAAGCCACAATGTTGATATTTTTCACTGTTTGTTTGGACTTTCTCTCGCAGATGTCATGGTGTCAATCTGCAATGGTGTCCTTTACAAACAAAGCTGTATATCTCTTGGAGGGGAGCAACTGGCCCAACAAACTGCTGTTGAATCGAACCACAAACAAGAATGGACGGGCTGCGTTCTCCCTAAACACTGCTAATCTTAAGGCTGATCTGAATCTGGTAGTACTTGTATTTGTATTTTGTAAAAATTAAGACTTTGTCTACAGTAGCATGATACTGATTCAGTTTGATCTTCCCCAGGTGACCTCAAATCCACAGCTTTTTTATGGTTATAAATTGCCATACTTCACTACAGATACAAGGTTTGTTCAGCTTCTCCTACCTGTTTCTCCCGACAAGCCATTGTTTAGTGAACTGCCTATAGTGAAGCTCAATCAGCCGCTCAAATGTGGTGCTTCGTTTTACAGTGACTGGAGTATTCATTTGTTGGAGAGGCTGGAAGCTACAGCGTTGACATAATCTATATGGTGAGTGGACATTAGTTTTGTAGTTAAGTTTGCTGGTCTGTTTGTTCCGCTGCTTTGCAACTTGCACACCTATGTCTTTTGTCAGGTCTTATCCAAAGGAGTGATCGTCCTCCATGGATTTCAGACGGTTAAAGCAAAGGCTGTTGATGCTGTCACAAGTGGCTCCGTGACTCCTTCCAGTTGTCTCTCAGCGTCAGATATGGCTCCACCAGTGCAGATTCTGCTCTACAGTGTAACCAGGTACTGTATGATGTGGCTATTTTTCAATTTGGAAATGTTGGTGTGTGTCCTACAGCATGTTGGTCCTTGTTCCAGGTGTCCCTGTAGTTTTCTCCAGCTACAGCTGTTCCTGCGGAGGGAAACGTTCTGATGATTTCTGCTCAAGCAGGATCTCCATGTAGCCTCAGTGCTGAAGATCAGAGCGTCCGGATCATGGAGCCAGGAAGACATCTGTGTGCCTCAATCAGGTTTTTTTTGGGCTTTTAGTCATTCAGTGTGTAGCACTTCTGATTAGAATGCCACTTCAGTTTACGCCAGTGTCTGAAGTACAAGGGCTTGAATTTTTATTGCAACATCAGTGTCGGTATGTCTGTTAGTTTGATTCTTGCTCTAGAAATTGGTACATGACTTAAAGATAAAATGTAGTCTTGTGTTGTATTGGTCTATACTAGCTTTTGTTACTGAATGTGGTCTTTTAATATGACGGTCGGAAGTCTGTGCGTCCGTCCGTCCGTGCATGCGTGCGTCTGTCCGTGCGTCCGTCCGTGCGTGTGCCCGTCCGTCCGTGCGTCCGTCTGTCTGTCTGTCTGTCAGACACAAAGACCTAGGCGCTGCAGAATGGAGTAGCCATGGAGTGAAGAGTCCCAACACTAGTCTCCCAAGTTTTTGAGGTGGGAAAAAATACGGTAAGTTGTGTAAGAGACGTTCAATGACAGATCTGAGGCCTTAATCTAAAGCGCTTTGTTTCTGGTTTAGTTTTGCCCAAGTTTGACGTGACCATAACGCACTGCAGACCTACAGCGTTGCAGTTATGGGACTGAAGGTTGAGTCTTCTGCCAAGCGTGTGATGTTTTGTATTTCTTGTCTTGTGGTAGGTCAGTTCTTTATTTTTTTTTATCCTTTTGCCTGTGCTTGACTTAATTGTGTCTGTTCTCCTACCAGATGAATGCCATGGGCTGTGCCTCTCTTACTGTTGATACGTCAGTGTTTTTCAACACCAAATGCAAGACACATTTCTTATAAATGTGAATGTTACTGAGGAGGGAACAGGTGAGCTATTGGCTGATCTGAACCATATACTCTATCATCTTACAAGACATGCACTTTAAGCCACAAAGTTGATATTCTTCACTGTTTGTTTGGACTTTCTCTAGCAGATGTAATGGTGTCAAAATCTGCAATGGTGTCCTTTACAAACATAGCTGTATATCTCTTGGAGGGGAGCAACTGGCCCAACAAACTGCTGTTGAATCCAACCACAAACAAGAATGGACTGGCTGCGGTCTCCCTAAACACTGCTAATCTTAAGGCTGATCTGAATCTGGTGGTACAACTTGTATATTGTAAAAGTTAAGAAAAAAAGGCCTGCATTTAAAGAGTTCACATGTATTGAAAGCGGACCAGAACTGACGAAAGTACGAGCAATGGATCAAGTGAAAGGAGTTCATATGTGGAGACCTATCAAAATTTGCTGCCATCATCACCAATGCCCTGTACTCGGACTTCTCCAAGGCGATTTTGCAGATCAGAGAGTTCTCTCCTCAAGCCCATATACAGCAGCCACTGAGGGCAGGCCAGTTCTGCCTAGAGATGAAGACGATCCTCCTCAGCCCATGAGAGCACTGCCTGTAGATTCACGAGGTGACCTTCTGCATTCTCATTCTGTCAGTCACAAGAGATGGATTATCTCACTGACAACCTAGGAGACCTGAGACTACCAGGCTCGGCAACTCGGCTAACTTCAAGTCACCCTTTTTATTCTTATGAACCAACTCAATCCCAACACAAGCTAGCCCATCAAGAAGATGCTACATATCCGCAACCTGGTATTAGGCACATGGATAGACCACGTGGTTACTACAACACAGACCACAGAGGCCATAACTATATGTCCACTGACCAAAGAGATCGCAACCAATATCCCGCAGCTGTTCAGTTTATGCCTTAGGACTACAGTCAAGAGCAGCTACGTATGGGACTTATAAAGATCATAGTCTGAACTGCAAACCCATCCACTATTTCCCTTCCACTGAACCATATGGTTATCAGCAACCTTATCATGGGATTCCAGCTACAAGTCCAGTCTATCAAGACGAGAGACTTACTCCAAGGGATACATTAGCTCACCATGCACATGAGAGACATGCGTATGAGACACTCGGACAGCTATGGTCAATCAGCTCCTAATCCTGCAGACAAATAAAGCTTCTTGACCCCACGACAGTATGCAGATTACGCTCTGCCTGAGACATATCAGCCATACCACCCAATGCGCCCTCCTTCTCTTCCATATCCTCATGTAGAGCCCACCTACAGATGTCCTATTCCCACCATTCCTCATTTTTGCAGTGAAGATCCCAGAGAGTTTGCACGACTCAATATTGCACTGGAGGATTTGCTACCTGCTGAGGCTACAGAACATTTCAAGTACCAAATACTTGTTTATCATCTGAAACAGGAGAATGCCTTGCTCATGGCAGACTTGTACGTCAACAGCGGGTACCCATACACCAACACCATGAGGTCTCTAACTGCACTTTATGGTCAACCACATCAACTCGCACTACAAAGAATTGCAGAATTGATGGATGGCACAAAAATCAGGAGTGGTGACTCTAAATCTTTTAGAATGTTTGCCCTCAAAGTGCGTGCATTAGTTGGAATGCTGAACCAACTTGGAGCTAAAGGATGTACAGAGCTCAAATGTGGGTCACATGTTTTATGTCTCCTTGCCAAATTGCTTCATGATCTTAAAGCAAACTTCAGAGGGTTTGTTAACCCCATTCAGAACCCAGTTCCAACACTGATGGAACTCAGCGATTGGCTAGAATATGAGCTCAGAATACAGTACAAGAGGATGAGTCACAGTACGTTAGTAATGTAAGCAGAGTCTACTCTCAGCCATAGAGAGAACAGCAAAGGAATTGCAAGCTGGTTCAATGATTTGCTACTGTCTTGCATGGTGGCGAACGGAGTAAACCAGCAAGAGTTACAGCAGTCAAGAAGGAGAAACTGACAAAGTACTGCCCCTTCTGCAACACTGTGCAGCATTACTTCAATCAGTGTGCTAATTTCAAACTGCTGAATCAAGATCAAGTGGAGTCTTGGCTGAAGTCAAGTCAGAAGTGCTTTAGGTGTGGCTGTGGTTGCCAGATCTCACAATGTAATCTTAAAGCCAAATGTGAAAAGAGACGTTTAGAAATACTGCATGACTTCAATGCCAAAGATAAACATGAAACACAAGCTTCAGCAAAAAAAACAGTTGTCTTGTGAACTCAGAAGTAGAGACTTTATATGGACAGACCAACTGCAGGCAGCAAAGTTCTTTTGAAGGTCAACCAAGTGATTTTGAGAAATGGAGAGAAGGAACTTGACGCATACGCTATATTGGATGACTGATCAGAGAGGACAATGTTACTGTATGAAGCAGCACAGCAACTTGATCTTCAAGGACTTCCTGAAGATATAGCCCTCCGTACTGTGAGACAAGACATACGAGTTGTTCATGGGGCGGCTGTTTCATTCTCAGTAGCTTCTGCATTTAAGCCAAACAAATTCTTCACCATTGAAAGAGCTTTTACAGTCAAAGAACTGAGCCTCACAAAACACACTTACCCTGTTAAGTTGCTGCAGAAAAAATACAAATAGCTACAAGGTCTGCCCATTCCCTCATTGCAGCAGGCTCAACCACTCTTACTCATTGGCTCAGATTATCCACATTTAATCACAGCTACAGAGCCAGTACATCTCGGACCTCCTGGCGGTCCTGCTGCTGTGAAAACCAGACCTGGGTGGACTCTGCAGGGCCCCTCAAAATTCCTTGCCAGTCATCTCTTACCACAACAGTGTCTATTAACCTCCACTTTGTCAGCAGAAGCCGAATTGTTCAACAATGTACAGAAATTGTGGCAAATGGGACCCACTTCCATATTGGAGTGAGACACAGAAGGCAAGACACAGAAGCGGTGCAAAACAATCAGAGAGAGAACAATCAGGGTGGCATTCAGAGACATTCAAAGGTATGCAACACCTCTACTCTGGAAAAGAAATCTTCCACCTTTGCAATCAGCTAAAGAAGCAGTAACAGCCCATTTAAGAAGCACAGAAACGCCCTTTTTAAGAAATGCCTTTTGCAGAACACAGATCTTGCTTCAGTGTATGTTAAAGAAGTGCAGAAACTTGAAAAGGCAGGCCACATCTCAAAGCTGACACCAGAGGAGACCGATAAAAGCCGATGGAATCAAGGTCCACAGTTCTTAACTCAGTCAGTTAGTGGTTGGCCCAAACAGCCTCATGATTATGTAAGCGATGACATCCAAGAACACGCAGTGTTCACGCATTGCTATCCTCCAGTCAAACTGATATCGCAGATATCTCTCGATACAATTCACTTCAAGATCTGATTAAGGCTACTGCTATTTCCCTTCATGGGGCAGCAGACGAAAGTGAACTCTCTGCTGACGACTATACACAAGCTGAACAGGAACTTCTGAGACATGCTCAAGTTGAAAGCTTCCTAGAAGAAATAGCCCAACTCCAGTTAGGTAAACCTGTATCTCACTCTAGTCGTCTTCTAACTCTAGCCCCAGAGTGTGATTACAAAGCCAAATTAGTCAGAGTATGTGGACGCCTCCGCAGATGTCAGCACTTGGACTCAGACACTCTACACCCTATTGTCTTAGATCCTGCTCACCCTCTTGTAAAGCTTCTGATTCAACATCACGACAACCTCCTGTTACATCCAGGACCTGAGCATGTGTTCGCAGAACTGAGACAAAAACATTGGATCGTGAGCGGCAGTAAGAAGACACCAGCGCAGCTGCTTTGAATGTAAGAAATGGTGAGGGAAGCCAGAAATTCCTATGATGGCGGATCTCCCTCAGTCTAACTTTTGGTTGTTTTATCCAGCTTTCTATTCAACGGGCATTGACTGTTTTGGCCCCTTCCAGGTTAAGTTTGGATGCAGTTGTTTATCCGTAATCGGAAATGCTCAGTCGTAGGAGATGGCGCCATAGCCAGATTCTAATTGAAAATTTCTGTAAATGTTTCATACGGCAGTACCTCCCCAACTTGCAACAGAAAAAAATATCAAACATTTCATTAATGTTTAATAAATGACAAGAAAAAATGCTTAGTTGGTGTTCAGGGACAGTCATTAAGCTGGTTTAGATCGTACTTATTGGACCGTTCTCATTTTGTTTGTTTAAATGGGGAAAAATCAAAGATAACGCCAGTAGACTATGGAGTACCACAAGGATCGGTTTTAGGCCCTCTGCTATTCTCAATATATATGCTGCCACTTGGTAATATTGTAAGAAAACATGGAATTAACTTCCACTGTTATGCTGATGATACTCAATTATATATTTCATCACAGACCAGAAGAAAACACTAACTCATCTAAATTGACCGAGTGTCTCAAAGATATAAAATGCTGGATGACGCGTAATTTCCTGCAATTAAATTCAGATAAAACGGTGGTATTACTTATTGGTCCAAAAAACTACTCACAATACAACTTTAATATAGATGGATGTCCTGTTACTTTATCCACTACAGTAAAAGACCTGTGTGTTATACTAGACCGCAATTTGTCTTTCGAAAATCATATTTCATATGTTACAAGAACAGCCTTTTTCCACCTTCAGAAACATTGCTAAGCTTCGTAACATGCTATCTGTTTCTGATGCAGAAAAGTTAGTACATGCATTTATGACCTTGAGACTAGATTACTGTAATGCTTTATTAGCCGGTTGTCCTGCATCCTCAATAAACAAGCTACAGTTAGTCCAAAATGCAGCCGCTAGAGTTCTTACTAGGTCAAGAAAATACGATCATATTACACCGATTTTATCATCTCTACACTGGTTACCTATTAAGTTCCGTATCAACTACAAAATACTACTACTGACCTATAAAGCCCTAAATGGTTTAGCTCCAATGTACTTAACGGACCTTCTTTCGCCCTACAATCCACCGCGTTCTTTAAGATCACTAAATTCAAGGCTTCTGGTCATTCCTTGGATATCTAAGTCCACTAAAGGAGGGGAGGGCGTTCTCGCATTTAGCTCCAAAACTCTGGAATAGCCTTCCCGATACGGTACGAGGCTCTGACTCGCTGACACAGTTTAAAACTAGACTAAAGACGCATCTCTTCAGTCAAGCATTCACATAATGCCTACCTTTTAGTCCTCTGTTATGCCATACAGAACCGTTTGCCGCTGAAACTGCTTAACGCACCAGTGGGGCTTGACAGCCTTTTAGACAAACGGGTCAGGCACGTATGGTTGGTTTGCGGAGAGTTTGTGAGATAGTGATTTTCTAACACCGACTCTTGTATAATGGAAATCATTCTGAACATCAGCTATGCTAATTATTTTCTGTCTGCCTTTCTGCTGTTATCTTGGGACGTTTGTCCCGAGAAAATGGCGTTCGTCAGGTCCAGTTTGTATCCAGCCTCTCACGGGGATCTCAGATGCCCAACGCCTGTGAAGAGACGACTCAACGCTGGCGATATGTTATGGCTCCGTATTATATATAAACAATATTTATATTTAATATTTATATAAAAACAATATGAATGTAAGCCAGAGGAGAACTGGCCCCGACTGAGCCTGGGTTCTCCCAAGGTTTTTTCTCCATCCAATCTGATGGAGTTTTGGTTCCTTGCCACTGTCGCCTTGCTTTTGGCTTGCTTAGTTGGGTTTATTTAACATTTAACAATATTATTTATCTGTGTTGTACTACTGTCATGTTATCACTGTGAAGCTGCTTTGATACAATCTGTATTGTGAAAAGTGCTATATAAATAAATGTGACTTGACTTGACTTAGTTCTTTGAGTTTTATTTTAATTATTCATTGTAAAGAAAAGCCAGTGATCAAGTCATCTTTTGGTCAAGTATTTTCAAAATACTGTTTCTAGGGGTAGGGGTGAACCTGTCAACACATGGCTTATGCATCAAATATTAAAAGTACAACACTGCCCACCTCTGCATCACTGCTTTGTGCAGACTCTTCTGTAGATATGGACACCTGCAACTCATTGCATTCAGATATAATGGGTATTCAAGTGTAAATTCAGTAAAGCCATTTATGCACTTAAAGATACCTGAGAGGGTTTCTTCACTTGCCTGTGCATTGGGGGAAAATGGGCATTACAAAGTGTTGCACTTTCTTCCTTTTGATGTAAAGTTAGAAAAAGACTTACTGCACATGCTTCAGCCTCTTGCTTGGGAACACATAGAAGTGTTAGTGTATTGAAGTGATATAATGAAGTACACTGGGGGGAAATGTGATCAGTAACTCATGGCAACATATTTTCTTTGACATTACCTATGTAGTTTCACAGTCACAAATGTAGACGTTCACAAGTCAAAGCAATTCATTACTTCTCAAGGTTTAACAGCTGATATGACTGGACAGCCATTTGGATTATCGGCCTACTTAATTTAATGCAGCAACAAACTATTTTATAGTGTACTAGGATCATTTAAAGTTCATTTTCCAGCAGTGAAGGTGCTGTGTGTGTGTGAGGAAGAGCTGAACACAAGGATGCTCTCCACAAGGTTTACATTTAACCCAAGGGCCAGCTCTTCTGCCTGGGTAATGTGGGGGTGCAGGACCACCACCTGTTTGTTTTTCTTTTTCTTTTTTTCTCAGCCTTTTTCTTGCATTTATAAGCAGGCAAACGTTTATTAACAGTGCCTTTTTAAAAGAGATTAGTAAGTACAAATTACTATTATGTAGAATATTTCTAGTACTTCACTTTTACTTGTTCCTACATCTAGCAGTGGGTGGTGACTCTGACATTACAATGAACAATGTTATTATTTATTTAGAAATTATTAAAATATAAAAATATAACTACAAACTTAATTTGTCTGCTACTTTTTGCCGGCTCTCTCTCTCCTGGCTTTTGCACACTTTAAAGTGTTTCCTGCAATTTAATTAAGTTTTCAAATTCAGCTTATCCTTCATGCAATAACTCTTGCTCTTCTGTGGAGAAAACCTCAGCGCGCTCTTTGGCCACGGCGAACAGCCAATAGCAGCGTTGCTGATCAATGTTTCAACTATCGATACATATCCCCTTTTAACCCAGCACATGAACGCGCAATTATCTCAGATAACTCAATCCAGGTATACTAATCCTAACCGGCAGGTGTGCCACAGACAAACATGTGGCACACCTGAACCCAGCAGTAGGGGTGGGATGCAGGTTTTGTGGAGAAGAAAATTTTTAACATTTGTTTTTAAAATGTAAAAGACTGTAAGGTCTTTCTGAAGTTCTTAATAGATTGTTTCAAGTTTTTGGTGAAGATTTCTCAGAGGAAGAAGGAAGATGTGTCTGTTAAATTATTTAACAGGAACTGTGAAATTGGCAATATGGAAAACCAGGAAAAATCAAGGATTGCAGCTTAATAGTATTAATGTTGAAGTGATGTTTATGAAATTAGTGGCTGGTAGACTAAAAATAGAATTTGCATACTAAAGTCTTGTAAATAATGAGAAGGGTTTCAGTGATCTGTGGTGTGTTGATGCTTTGTTTGTTGTTTACGATGGAAATCTGGTTTTGGAATTTTAATGTGTTTTTTTGTTGTTGTTGTTTTCATATATACAAATAATGTTAATTGTTGAATATTAAGTGTTTTAAATAAAGTTTTGTAAACATCTCTCTCTCCTCTGGTGCGCAATCTAATGTCTAACCATAGATATGTATATAAAGGCTAAATGTGTTACGCGGAGTTTCCATCGTACATCACCGGCGGCCATCTTGTCACAGGTAAGCTGATGTAAGATGAGTGGTCAACACGAACACAAATACTCTTATCTCGTTGAAATCTTGACGGATTTACAAACGGTTTGGTTTCTTACAAACATTATTAACGAGGCTATAATTATCTGGATGATTATTTATGTATACACTTATTATTCATAAGTATGCTGTGTCATAGCTACATCTCTGACGTTTATAACAAACCAAACCGTTTGAAAATCGATAGAAGATTGAGCAAGATATGGTGATTTAAAAAGTACATGCACCATTTAAACAATGTTACCAGTGAGCGAGCTGCCTGTGACAAGATGGCCGCCAGGTGCTGACGTCGACCTCCATTGGCCAGCAGCGTGGACAACACATCTAGCCTTTATATACATCTATGTGTCTAACGACGCGCCTGATTACTTATAACACATATTCTCACATAGGCACTGCTCCAAGGCAAATGTTTAAAACAGTATTTGCATATGTGCCACATGCTTTTACAGGTGGATGAATGCCTGTGTGCCAAGCTGCCAGCACATTTTGTTGTGACAGATTGACCATCTCAAATTAGACCTCACTGTACTGGCTATGTCTTCCCACGCAACACTGCTGAGATCAGACACACATTAGTGTGGATAATGAGGGCTCCCCTCATTGTAACACCTGAGTGCTGACAGAATCTTCTCTCAGATGTCACACGCTCACAGATCAAAACTGACAGATCTCATCATTCATACATTTCAGCCTCACTTAGAGCACAAATTTGGAGTTCAAGGTATGACACTGTATTTTGTTATGCAAATACATTCTCGTTCAATTCGTGAAAGGGATTGTTCATCCAAAGATTAAAATTCTGTCATCATTTACTTACCCTCGTGTAATTTCAAACTCGTGACTGTATTCCTTCTGTGAAACACTCAAGGAGTTATTTATAGCAGAATGTCAGACATGAAAATAAACTAAAGCAAGATCTTATGATTTCAGATGACTTGGAAATATCTGCAATATACACTCTAAAAAGGGTTTTTTGTAGCGATGCCATATGAGAACCTTTATTTTTAAGACTGAGCATGTTTATGATGATTTTATCATGTCTTCTTGCCCTTTTATTAATGTGACAGTTCCTGGTCTCTATGTCCATTTTCATTGTCTGAAATAGAGCAGTGTGATTATTCTTTGAATCTTTTATGTTCCATAAAAAAGTTACATGAGTGGCAGTGAACTATCCATTTAATTGTCTAGAAATTTTAAAAAATTGAAATGCTTCTTAGTAATAGTGTGACCAAATAACCATTTTATTTCCACATAAGTTTTATGGATATTGTTCTCCCAATCAGTCTTAGATGCAATGACCAAAACTGAGGTAAAAGTCAAACAGGTTTTCTTGCAGATATAGCAGGAACACAATGCATAAACTTGAGATGGTACTTGAGATCATCAGCAGATGCAATAGTCTTGTATTGTTAGCTTTGAGTCTTTGTCTTACAGATTTGTTGGAGCACACACACACATAAGGTCAGACGGTAGCTGCATCCCAATTTAGAGGCTAAATCCTTCGAAAGCCGCATTCGAAGACCGATTGCATCACAGCGGCACGACTAAGGCTGCCCTAATTCAAAGGCTCCTTCAAATGCGGCCTTGATATCAGCGCAGTCTCATCCCAAGACGTCATATAACTAAGGTCTTGGGACGTCTTTTGACCATACGTCAACATCCGCCGTTTTAGGGTACCCTTTAACGTCGGTTAGATGACGTTACTCGAATCCTAACCCTACCCAGACCTAAACCTACCCCGTCACCTAACTGACGTTAAAGGTAAAGCGTCAGTTGTATGACATCCAATTTTGATTGATGGAATGTGTGAATCCTCTTCAGTGAAAACTTGATGAGAAATTGATAAGACTAGCCTATGTAAATCATCTTTTCACAGTCTGAATGATTGATTTAGATATGGTCACACAAAGAATTTAAGCTTTTGTTGCCCTTTATTTCACACAGTTAATTCTTGTAAGCACTTATTGTGACTGACCTTTGAATAGTGTATTCAATGATTCTCCTGTTGTAGATTCTGCTGTTTGCAGTATTCAGTTTCCTCACAGTATTGACTATTGGAGCTGGCCTGTGAGAATACAGATGGGATTAATGTTAGGCTACTGCACCAATATCATCTCCAGTCCCCATTGCATCTCAGACTGCTGCTGAGTCTTTGTGTGAGTCTGTCTACAGTTAAGGCTTGTAAGTGTTGCATAGAGTATTTATGTGTTTATCTCATGCTTACACATTCTTAATCCTCTCTGTCTGAGAATAGAGTTCAGTAATTGCTTACTCTATAAGAGGGCTGTGAAAACTGACAAGCCAATTTAGGGGTGGTGGAACCCCCTTTTTCTGGATAAACAGCTGCTTTTGTATAACGTTTGACATATTCCTGAAACAACTCTGTTTTCTATCCTGAAACAGCCCCCCATCCCCCATTCAGTTATGGAAACTTAAAGGGTTGGTTCACCCAAAAATGAAAATTAAGTCATTAATTACTCACCCCCATGCTGTACCAACCCCATAAGACCTTCGTTTGTCTTCGGAACACAATTTTTTTTAATTAAATTTGAGAGGTGGATCACTGCTACATAAGCTCCCTAAGGGATAGAAACTTGACGGCCCAGAAAGTCAATGAAGAAAATGTTTAAATATTCCATATGACTACAGTGGCTCAACTATAAGTTTATAGAGCGACGAGAATACTTTTTTGTGCGAAAAAACAAACAAAAATTGCGACTTTATTCAACTATTACTTTTCTTCCTTATAGGCCTGAGACGAGAGTTCAAGAGATTTCCACGACGCATGCGCGAGAATTGCAATCTCCTTCAACTACTTCAGTTCAACTCTCGCACGCGCGCATATCGTGGAAATCTCTTGAACTATCCCTTTAAAACCCTGAATAAGATTTTATATTTGAACTCAATCATGCAGTCACCGGTCAAGAAACATGGATTCAGTTTATAGTTCAGAAATATCATGGATGTATCCAATCGTGACAAATAATATCAGGATGTTACAAGGTGATGATTTCTGTTAGGGATGTGCCAAATATTCAAATTTTCGAATATTCGATATGTAATTATTATTCGAAAAATAAAATACTATTCGAATTTTGAATATGTTGCTTTGCTGGCCGTAAATGCATCGAGTCCATGATAAATCCTAAGAACTAACTCGCAGTTATTATTTTTTATATATATTTTTGTTTACACATAGGCCTAATGTTAATGTTTTCAACTAAGAGAAAACTTTAATTACTATTGTAAGCTTGTTGTGTATTGCCTAATTGTAAGCTTGTCCAGAAATGGTGACAAAAACGTTAAAAAAAACAACTTAAAAATAACGTCTTTTTCGTTAAACATAATTTAAATAATCGTAAATATTCAATTTTTATGAGCCCGAATATTCGAATGCAATAATTTAAAAAAATTAAATTAAATTAAATTCAAGGAATTAAATTCAAGCTGCATTGTGTGACAGTCATACCGGCAGCAAATTCGAATATAAGTCTGAGACAGTATTCATTCTGTTGGAGAACAAATTTTTCACATTATTTTTTACCATACGGATGAGAGGAACTTGGGTGAGGCCGAGCGTGAATTGCTGCTGTGGGTGTGACTGTGTTTGCTTGTTTTTTTACTTGTTTGCCAAGTGTTTGATTGTGGGTAGTTGTAAAATGGAGACCTTGGAAGCTTGTTTGTGTAAGTTGGTTTGCGTGTAATCCTGAACTGAGCTGAGTGAGAATGTGTTGGGTGGTTTTATTGTGGTCTAGACTCTGGGGGATCTCAGCTTTAATAATGATGCACTACTGATGCAAATCTGTTTAGTCACAGGTTCCATGAGGGAGCCAGCCGGAGGAGGCCTGGGAGTTAAACCTCAACTAACTCTATTAATGTGTATTATCTCCTTGGTGCGTCTATGTCTGTGAGGGGGGTGGGAGTGTGGAGACCTGGGAGTTCCTTATCTTGGCAAAACATCTGCTCCACTAATCTCTATTAACCTGTGGGCTTTCCAAATTTACCCACATCTTTCTGGGCTTGCTACAAGCCTCCAGTAAGAGTCCTGAATTTCAGCGAGACCCTCTCAGGGAGACCAGTCTCTGGGAAGAAATATCAGGGGGATGGAATAATGGAGCATTTTGAGATAAGCCTTGAGATATCTTCAGGAATTGCCTTTAAGAGAAATTGTCAGATACTCTTATGAAGAAAGTGTGGATTATTGTCAGTACTTGAGGAGTGTGAGGAGAAGGGGGTCTTTTGTTAGTGATGCTTGTTAAGGCAAACATCACTGTTATTACAGTATTTGTCATACTTAGTATTCTTAATATTCTTCATATTACCCAGATCTACCACCCTACCAAACACCTAGGCTGCGTCCGAAATCGCATACTATTATTTAAATAAGAATGTAGTTTGCGACCGTTAAAAAAAGTGAGGTCAATATAGTATGAATACGGGAATGAGTACGGACGTACTACATGCGCATGTTGTTGTCGCGTGACATACGCTGTCACAACAGTGCAAAAATTGAATGAGCCCATTCCAGTGACTGCACCAACTTCACACTGTTTTTAGTTCTGCTTTCTGTTTTCATATGCGTTTTTACGTCGTCCAGAGCCGACAATCAAGAGGAGGCGATGGTCAGCTGCTCGCAGATCACGCCTTTTGCGGAATTTGTCGAATATCATTTATTTACCTAATCAATTTTACCTCATATACACACACACAACCCCTATGAACAATGACAGATGTTGATTTTTGGCAAGGAAAAATACCTTGCCAAATTTATTTGCTTGTGATATTACCGTCGATAAATAAACATGAATGAATCAATAGAGATACGCATCTTCTAACTTTACAGCCATCTCTGGTTTTCCGCCATTGTATGCACACTTCAGAATCTCACCGGAAGTAGAAGGTCACCCGGGTACTTTTTGCCTACTGTTTTTCAATTTCGGACATTGATACAAATAATTTGTAAAGTAAAGTAAATTGTATAGTAGTACTCAATTCAATCAGAATATAGTGTATAATTATTTTATATATAAAAATACACACACATACTTGTATATATTTAGGAAATATTTTCATGTATATGCTGTAGATAGATTTATATATAATTTATATTATATATAAATATAAATATTTTATATAATATTTTTTTCTTAAATATACATGCGTGTGTATTTATATATATAAAATAATTATACACAGTGCTCCCACATATATTATGTAAACACAAACTTTTATTTTGGATGCAATTAATCGCGATTAATCGTTTGACAGCCCTAGTACTAGACACTTATAAGACTACCTTAGATAGTACTGTGTGTGCTATTTATTAATAAGAGATCTTCGAGTAGTTACTTAGAATCAGTAATCATTCACCATGTGTATAAGACATATCTGTCTTAGAAGAAATGTGACGGAAAGGCATGATGTTCGCAGTAGGACCTGGCACGTTTTCATTCCCATGTGTGGAGAAAGAGTGGGAGATATACATTTGTACAGTGACTCATAGTGTGCTTTCATACATCACACCAGCTATAGCTGCCACGGGGTTGGACACCCACGTACTGAACTGTTTCGAATGCAGAAAGCCTGAGTAAACCTCTGATCATCACTGGAGCTCCTGTTATAAAATATACTTGACACAACATAAATGAGAGGTGGGAAGATGAAGTTAAATGTAGGAAAACGAAGACAGAGAAAAAAATAAGGGACATTTTTTTCTGAATCGATGAGACATTGCTCTGCGTAAAACAATTTGTGTGTATGCTCTCATTTTCTCTCTAGAGAGTAAAAATACAGTCTGACAATGGAAATGTGCCGCCTACACATTCGCACTTGGAAAGAAACTGTGTGTGCGTGTGTTCAATTTTGTGTGTATGTACTGCATTGGTCACATCTGCAAAACCTTGCTTGAGAAGGAAGATGAGTAAGAAGATTTTTGGTTCTATAGTACGCATGATATGTTTGCATGCATACACATCTGTATAAGTGAATATGTGCATGGATGAATCTAACTGTTGGAGTGTATGTATGTGTGTGCCCATGTGTGTGAATGTATGTTAGTTAACTGACTGGAAAAGGCCTGTGGTGAGTTAAGGAAAAACAGCTGATCCCATATTGAAAAAAACTCAAAAGTTATGTGCTCCACTTCATCACTGCTGTGATTAGAGACAGGCCTGACCTGAACATTACAGTTAACTGGAGCACTGGGTCAACAATGATCTGATCATTATAATAAAATATGTTGGATGTTGCTTTAATAATAATAATAATAATAATTAATAACCACAATTTGTTTTAGTAGTGGGATTTTTTCATTTATTAATTTATATAACTCTTTTAACTAGATAAATTCTTATGCCAGTATGTGACTATCTATGAGTAGCCATTGAATCATTCATTCAACCGATTTGTTCAAAACACTGATTTAATCAAGAACAAATTAAGTGACTGAATGCATCCGAATATGCCTACTTCCCTGCTTTATAGTAGGCGAAATGATCAAGTGATTTTATTTGAGTAGAATAATTGAATCATTCACTCAATGTATTTAAAAAAATTCATTCATTCAGAAACTGAAGTCCTATGTTTTTGTACTGTTACACACTGTAAAAATGAATATGCTTTATCTAATCAAATTGTGGCAACAGATTACAAGCAATATTATTAATTAAATTTAACAAATTAAAATTGAGTAATAATTCATCAAATTATTCCTTAAAAGTTAACCATTTAAAATGAGTAAAGTTTACACCAAAAGATTTAACAAAAATATCTAACTAGACAGACGTCAAATATTAAATAAGAACTGTTTATTTTATATTGCCAACATTGAAGACACCTGATGTTAACAAGCACATTCACTGAAGGAGAAAAACTTAATTTTAAAACAAACCTAAAACAAACACTGATCACCATAATGGCGACTTCAATTTGTGGGTTTTTTTTTTTTTTGTAAGGTTTACTTATTTTAAATGGTTAACTTTTAAGGAATTAATTTGATTAATTATTACTCGATTCTAATTTGTTAAATTTTAATAATATTGCTTACAATCTGTTGGCACAATTTTTTGATTTGATAATAAAGCATATTTATTTTTACAGTGTTGCGTGTACATGGATTTAACATTAGGCCTACATTATAGGTGTATATGGTTTTTTTATTTTTTATTTTTTTATTTTTTTTTAGGGGATCTACAATCCTGTCTACATGAATATGACATTCTGAAAATAACTTTATCTGGAATCGCATGATGCAGTTTGTGTGTTTTTCAGCACAGTACCCACAACCTCTTTTTTCACATTCACTTCCCTCTGGGGGAAAACGGTTCTCCCCTGCCGTGCTGGAATCGGCCCTGGCCTATGAAAACTCAAGTCATGATGACTGTGGGAGGTCTTTTATACAGCTGCAAGCTATGAAAAACTTGTGTTTGATGTTGCTTTGCAAAAACATACCCCTTTGAAGCACATTAGATGCATCTCTCTATCACATCTGAGGATGGAATGATGGGTATTAAAGCACAGAGGATACAACCAGGGAACTGAGAAATGATATTAGGAAGATTGCACACTCTCTTGTCCTGTATTCCCTCTCCATTAAGCGTGTTCAACCACAATGAGAAAACACAAACATGCTAAAACACTCTCTATCTACAGTTTAAAACCCTTGTGAAGTCCTCAGAGGAATATTGTATTGCTCACAACTCTTAGACTTAAGAGTATGTCTTAAATGAAACATACTTTAACTATAAATATGAGCTTTTCTCAGATGTTTCTTCTAAACACTCTAAGGGGAAATAAAAATGGAATTCTTCAGTTAGAGGAACTTATCTCCTTATGTTTTCAAATAATAAAAAAATCCTCCATTGTCTATAGTTTTAAAGCATGTTCGGTCTTTAAATGGATAGTTCACTTTGAAATCATTTTTTGATATGTTTTAGCTTACCTCAAGGGCATCCAAGATGTAGGTGTCTTTGCTTCCACAGTATTTTCAATTTTGATATTTTTAGGTCAAACCGTTCTTGTCTATCAGTCATATAATGGAGGTCTATGGTCACCACCTCAAAGAGCATGCACAGAAAGTCCAATATTAAACATGATTTAATGACTTGTAAATGTAAGTACACATTGATGGCCTAAGACACGAAACGAGCGGTTTGTGTGAGAAAACTAACAGTATTTATATCGTTTTTACCTCTTGTAACCACAGCCGTCCAAGTGATCTAAAGGCGCGCGCGAAGCGCGGAAACTCTTGTGCGATTGCGAAAAAAAATTCAACGTTGTCTGATGATATATCGAAATCGTCTTCCATTGCGATTCCTGTATATCTAAATATGTTTAGATCTTCACAGTGAAGAATAACACTTCTGAAATCTCGGTGTAAACAATGAGTGACGTACACGCGCGAGAGATCACTTGTGGCGCTTTTACAAGAGGTAAAAACGATATAAATACTGTTTTCTCACACAAACTGCTCGTTTCGTGTCCTAGGCCATCAATGTGTACTTACATTTACGAGTCATTAAATCATGTTTAATTTGGACTTCTCTGTGCATGCTCTTTGAGGTGGACCCCATAGACCTGCATTATGACTGACAGACAAGAATGGTTTGACCAAAAAATATAAATATTTAAACTACAGCAGAAACATAGACACCTACATCTTGGATGCCCTTGAGGTAAGCTAAAACATAGTCTTCCAAAAATGAATTTCAGAGTGAACTATCCCTTTAATTGTCTGAAAATATATCTCACTATTTTGACCAGTACTTTTTATCTTCCTTTTTATAGTGAAATTACAATGTTTAAATCTGGAAAATCCCAGTTTGCAGTTTTTAAATCATATTATATATTTGTCATTTCTTTAACAAAGAATCCATTTCCCTGATACTGTTATCAGTAAGGACAGAATAGGGACAATTTGAGAATCACGAATGTCATTACTTTAATATTTTACATACCGATCTGAGAGAAATGCCGTGCTCTCTTCTGACACTCGCAGATGAACGTGTGAGATTACTAAGGTCAATTTCTACTGCAAAATGAGACACAATTGAGATATTGAAGAGATATTTCTGTGTTTTTTCCTCTTTCCTCTTTCTCTCATCTGCACGGACAGCTTGACTATAATTATCATCACATAGAGCACTAAATTCAGCTACCAATATATGGGTCCTAATAATATGATCATTAATATCCATCAAGTTAATTAAGCCTGACTGCATACTACAGATGTAGAGTTTGATATACACACACACCGCTGTCTGACCTAAAAGTGAGGGATACAATTCTTAAAAGGTCAGAGCTTAAAAGCCAAGTGTAATGTGCCCTTGTGACCCTGAAGCAGTCTGTCAGTGAATAAAGGAGGATAAGAGAGGAGGAATGGAAAGGCAGCTCTTTATGGCTTGTTCAGATCAATACTGTCTTTTCTTTACCTCACTACTGTTGTTTGACCTGCTTGTATTCCTTTTCACTTGTTTATTCATCACTCTCTTTAGTCACCTCTGACTTTAATCTCTGGTTGTTGTTGTTGTTAGTGACTCCGTCCATTAAGAACCTCTCAGTCATCGTCTCTCTTTTCTCAGTACAACTGTCATTGGCTCGCTGGAAGAAGGTGTGGGACAAGGAAGAGAAAGTGAGAAATCTGTTCATCATATAAAGCGATCGAGTCTCTTTAGACAATTTAGGACCGCTCAATTCATATGGATTATTTTTATGATCTCTTTAAGCAACAAAGTGGTATAGCTGTCAAAGGAAGGACAGAAAGTTATCAGATTTCATCAAAGAGATTAAATTTGTGTGCCGAAGATGAATGAAAGTCTTGCAGATTTGGAACGACATGAGGGTAATTAATGACAGAATTAAAATTTTTTTGTAAACTGTCCCTTTAAGACACTTAGGTGAAAATGTATTAATATCCCAATGACAATATTCCGATTTAGAAAAATAATAATTTTTAGAGTCACCAAGACCCATTTCTCGTCTTTTATTAGGAAAAAAAGAGCAGTAAGAGCAGTAATACTGTGGATCATTTCCCAATTTTTTCTTGATATTTTTAATTTAAAATAGTGTTTACAGTACAATATCTCCAAAAACTAGTAACTAAAATGTAATATAAAATATAAGTAAAATGTAATATTGTAATAAACAAAACATAAAATGAGTTGCATATTTTTCTTTTATTCTGTGTTTTATTTTGAATATTTCTCAAGTAGAGGAAGTATATATGTATATATATATATATATATATATATTATACAGGCTATATATTTAACAGGGCTGTCAAACGATTAATCACAATTAATCACATCCAAAAAGTTTGTGTTTACATATGTGGGTGCACTGTGTATAATATATATATATACACACAGATGTTTGTATATATTTAAGAAATATTTTCATATACAGTATATACTGCATATAGATTTATATATAATTTATTTGAAAATAAAATAATTAAAATAATTATACACAATTTCCACATATATTATGTAAACACAGACTTTTATTTTGGATGCGATTAATCGTTTGACAGCCCTAGATATTTAAATTTGAGAGAGCCTGTTTTGCGATATTACATATAATCATTGTTCAGAGACCTACAACTCCTGTCTTTGTCCCTTCTGTCGCCTAATGCTCTGCTAGCATGTCTCAGTGTCTCGTGAAGGCATCTGCGTTTAACCCTCTTCAGAGGCTTTTTATTCTATTATAATCTGCTGTGGTGCCCTAACAGCGATCTGACACCCCTGAGGCTGTTCATTTGAATGTGTGTGTGTATGTGTGGAATGAATGGGTGCAGCCTGAGCCCCACACACAATGCTCCATATGGAGACCCGACGGAGAGGAGGGAAAAGAAAGACACAGATGACCAGAGAGTGACACACTCAGTGATTCACACAGAGACGTAGCGAGCAGCTCCTTGAGGCATGTTATTTTTATTTTGAGATGAAGAAGGCCTGGAATTAGACCAAACACACACACACACACTAATAATCCACATTCTGCTTTTTGAACGATAATGTTCAAAGACACTTATTGCAAACACACACTCTTCTGCAGGCTCAGCAGGCGGTCGTCCTGGCACCGCTCCACCTGTGTGTCTCCAGCCGGGGAGGGAGGGTTGTAAGACAGCTGCCCTCTCTGCCACGGCCAGCCTCCTCCTACCGGGTATCAGTCATGGCAACATCGCTCGCTCTCTTTCATTCTGAGCTTCTCCACGTGGCGCATTCACTCTAAACGTACTCTTCCTTTCTCTTCCACACAGACGTCACATAGAGTTATCACCAAGGCAACAACTGGTGTAAGTGCACGAGCCTCTTTGAGGCTGGTTTGTTCTGTTCACGGCCCACGCCCTGAGCCCACACTCGTACTCACCACAATCAATCAGCGTGAGTTTTAGCTCTCATAATACACTCATAGTTCAGCACAGCTGCAGGTTCAAGATATTTAAAAAATGCATGGAGGATGCTGCTATCCGTGTATAATTCTTCCATGCATTAAATGCATTCAATTATGATGTTAATTAAAAACAAAATGCACAATAATTTAAAGTTAAAATATTAAATATCACATCAACCTTGATTATAATCAACACATCAGCATATTAGTGTAACAAATGGAGAAATTGAGATATTTTTACCATTGATTCTGCCTTGTGCTGCATTACTCAAATCTAATTTGTGTTTGCACATCATGTTCACTCTTGCAACATGAATTCCATGTAATTGAATCAAATATCATGTTGCACCAATTCTGAAAATAATATGTATAGTAATCTTATGTCCCTGGATTAATATTTCACAATTATTCTTATAATCTAATGTATTTACTCTCTTGATTCACAGTATTTGATTGCCTATTTGCACATCCTGTTCTTTGATCAAGAAAAGTTATGCTTGATTTAATTCTAAGGAACCCATGTGAGTCCCTAATACATTCATAATCTGATCTTTAGCTCTCTCTAGTGTTCATCATCAAATATGACATCTTTCTGTGGTCCAGTTTTTGATCATGAGCCAACCAATACATTTGTGCCAATATATGTAGGAACCAAGACCTCAAATATGCATATGTTTATATTATGCTCTTTATATGGAGGTGCATGATGTGTGATTTATACTGGCTTGTTCCACTGGATGGCAGTCTTTTCTAATTTGCCAATACATTTTGAAGTAATTGTGACTGAAACAAAACCAAAATTAAGCATCAAAATTTAATGTTTTCAGTGCATTCTCATGCATCAGAGACAGAATAAAGCTGTGTTTGTGTGTTTATGCATTTTTGTTAATATAAACTCAATAAGAATGTGTATGTGAGTATTGCATGTTTGCCCACAGGCTCATGCTTAATGAAGCCACATAGCTAGTATCCTGTTGCTATGGCAACCTTCAGTCACTGAGGCCAAAGTGTTTTGTGGAGAGACAGACACTCCATCACTCAGAACACAGACAACTCCAAGCATGATAATGATGATGATGTAATCATCATGGGCAGAATATTACTATCCAACAAGGTTCATGTGGAGCTGCACACACACAAAAGCACAGTAAATATGAAACACACAGGTGTGTCTCTATGCTTCAACGCCCTCCCATGCTTGTTTTACGCCCATTTGGAGTGGTGCCAGTCATGGGATTTAACCATGGAGTGTGGGACAGGAGATGGACACATACTTGTCTGTCTCTTTTTCATTTATATACCGCACATTTATCTTTATTTTTGCTGGTAAATTTAACTGCAGGCCAGTTTTTCCCAGCAGCGCTTTTGACTTCCCAATATTACAGCACTGGTACAGTGCCTGTTTTCATTTGAATAGAGATATTATCTTAGAAGTTGTGTTTCCAAACCTGTTCCTTGGGTAATCAAATTGATCTCAGTGCACATCATACAACTTTAAATGGATTTTACAAACATTAATTGGGTAGCTTATACATTAGGCCTACATACTAGACATTCATTTTTATAATAGACGGTAATCATAATTTTCAACATAATATAGCATATGCACTCAATTGATCGAGATATACCGAGACTTAAAAGTATAATTAAGTATTCTAAGTTTGGCTAGTAGTTCTTTACTCTTGCATTTCACAAATGTAAAGTTTTTGATTTATATTTGATTTATTTTTTATATGGTAGGTGGCGCTATTACTCATCATCTAAAAGCGTACAGAATATACACACGGATCAGAAGACACAAGAGAAGAAGAAACAGCAACTAGAGATAAATGAATTGCATATGCACATGTAATCTAACACGATCATTAACAGCATATAAATCAAAACTGCATAACAGCCTATACTGAATGAAATGGCGACCCAGAAAAGGTAAATACATTTTGCTCTAATATTCTTTTGATATTCTGTGTGCTCAGATAGGCCTATGCAAACAACTACTCTGGGGGACTTGGAAAATATTGTGCAAATTATTTTTTAAAAATGGTGGCGTGGCCTAGCAACTGCAGAAAGAGTTAAAGTAGCCTACAGTTAAAGGTGTATTTCAAGTATAAAAGTTACACTAGTTGTGTACACAAAGTTTAAAACTGTTACTTAAACTTGCCTATATGGTATAGATACTTAAAAAGTATACTTTTATTTACTAAAGAAAGTGGGTCAATGTAGTCCCAAGTAGTATTGAAAAAGTACACTTTACACTGCAAGTACATTGATATTACTACATATACTACATAAAATACTTAAGTATAATAAAATGAACTTATTTTTGTAAGGGTATATACACTCCCCATCATGGCTAAACACTTTAAAAGGGTGCCTATGACCCGTTCACAAGATATAATATAGTCTCCAAAATATGTATGTGAAATTTCATCTCAAAATACCCAAAGATTATTTATAGCTTGTCCAGTCTTTCCATAGTGTTTAGGTGGCCTAAGAACGCAAACTTTGAAGTGCAAGTTTTAAAAGGGATACTGTTATCATTTCCGTGTAAACTTCAAAAACGTGAATCTGTGAAAACAGTGACGGCATGCACATGTGTATTACATTTTTAGTCTATATGCATGCCATGCACAATTGAATGCGTTTGTGCCCTGGCGCGTTGTCTTTCTTTACAAAGTGACATTGGTAATTACTTGTCTGACATGCATATTACTGTGTTTTAGTCATTTCCATTGGATCCCTGTGAATGGGAATAATTTTGATTTAGATTTTCATCTGTACATCTGTAACAAAAACTTTTGTTGTGTTGATGAGGCCTTCGCATGGGATAGTCTAGACTCTAGTTGACACGGTCTCAAAAGACACTACTGGGCCGATTGTGATGACGAAGGTCCTTCATCTGATCTGGGTACGGGCCAGGTACGACTGACTATGGTAAACCTCGGGATAAACAGTGAGACTAATATTAGCGTAGATGCCATTCTTCCTATGATGTAACGTACATCTGGTGTTATGGGAAGTGTTCCCGGTTTCGGCTGACCTAATTTATGCCGCCTATTATTTCACATGATTTGAATTATAGACTTTGCACATTGGTAATGGGTTATGTGTATGCCAGGTGAAAGAGGTGTATTTTAGTCTAATTTCAAACTGACAGGGTGTGTCTGCTTCCTGAGTTTAGTGCTGAATTAGGAAAAGGATCTACCGCCAGAAGCTTTTTTTTTAACAGTTTTTGTGATGATGTTCAGGAACAGTCTGTCTGAAGTTGACTACTATGTGTGTGTGTGTGTGTGTGTGTGTGTGTGTGTGTGTGTGTGTGTGTGTGTGTGTGTGTGTGTGTGTGTGTGTGTGTGTGTGTTAAGAATCATGCACTCAGGTGTACTGGTTGATTTTCCTCCTTCCTCTGTTCCACCCTTTTCTCTTTTCTTCCTCTACACATCATCATTCACTCTAACCCACCTAAAACACACACACACACACACACACACACACACACACACACACACACACACACACACACACACACACACACACACACACACACACACACACACACACACACACACACACACACACACACACACACACACACACACACACACACACACACACTTGACCATTCAGTCTATAAATAGGACTAGTGATCAGTAATACATGACATTTCTCTTCCTTCCTACTGTCTGTCCTCTTAGGTCTCTTTTTCCCTTTTTTTTTCTTTTTCTTCACCCTCCTCTTTTTATGTCTGTCTGTTTCTATTTTTTCCCTCCCTCCCTTCATCCCATGGGTGGTTTGTCGATCCATAGCTGAGTATTATTGATCTGGATATCGAATAAAAATGCTCTCTTGTGGCTGGTCCCGGTCTCATCGCTGCTTTGTGAAGTGGGGTCAAATAGCTCTACCCACAATGCTTTCTGTCGCTCTGGAGCAGCCTTGTTTAAGACAAAAAGTGTAAGACGTAACGTAAAGTATAAAAATAACTAGTTAGGTTAGCTGGTTTAGGTTACCTTAAATTTATAAAAAAAGAAAAAAATTTCAATGATCCTTCAGAAATTATTCTAATATGCTGATTTGGTTCTCAAGAAACATTTCTTATTATTATCACTGTTGAAAACAGTTGTGCTGCTTAATATTTTTTTGTGGAAAATTTCCTGTTTTTTAAGATTCATTAAGATGAAAGTTAAAAAGAACAGCATGTATATGAATTTTTCAAATATTTTGTAGCAATATAAAAGTGTTAACTGCAATCTTTTTATAAATGTAAGGCATCCTTGCTGAATAAAAGTACTAATTTCTTTTTTTTCTTTTTTTTTAAGTCTACTGACCCTAAAAGTTTGAACCGGAGTTAAAAAAAGTTTTAAAAGTACTGTAAAAATATTGGATTGTAGAAATAAAAATCATAATTAAAAATTAGCATTACATGGGCCTAACTCTTACATTATTGTAAAGTCTGGGGTAAAATGTGTTGGTGTTTAATGATCATATAAATGTCACATTGCCAAAAGTTCTGAAATATTCTCAATTATAATATACAATATATATTTTATGATTTATTTGAGTTTTCTTTTAATTTTAGTAAAACATGTCATATTTTCTGTTTATTATTATTATTATTATTATTATTATTTTGGAGTAAACGTTCCTAGACATGTTTGTGTGGAATACTCCTGTCCAATGGTTAATAACAATAAGTATCCTCATCTTCATCAGTAATGCTCATTTCCTCAGATAATCATTTTCATAGTCATTTGTCCACATCATCATCAATACTGTACTCCTTATACCACCACTGACACATGCACACACAAACGCTGTTGTGTGGGGACACCTGTGTGTTGTTGGCCACCTGAGGGGCTTTGATACACGCTGGGCTTTAATCTCCACACTGGGCTCTTGTGCCTTTGAAGTGTTAATCTGAGGCACCTTCCCTTCCTCCTCACAACACGGACACACATCCATGGTCAGCCTGTGGTCAGGACTTCTCGGAGCCAGCTGGCCTGTGTGCAAACCCACACACATGCACACACAAAATACAAGGAGACACACCACCTGTTATTGGAGAAATGCTGAAAACACCTGTAGCGACTCTAGTAGGATGTTGTAGGCTTTCCTGTAGTTTATGTGTTTACAGTGTGGTACAATGGTACTGTGTTTTTTGGACATATACCACTGCAATATTGTAGTCTTCTTTGAAGTTCCACAGAATATGATAATCATTATGCTTTGTGATATTATAGATATCACAGTCATTTTTGTGTGTGTGAAATGTGTTTTCAAAGTTTAAAATAATTTAATCATTTTATCAAACATTTTCACTGCTATATCCCTTACAAAAAGCTAGCACCATGGTCAGATGATTGTATCAGAGGGTAATAGTTTGGATTTAAAAAGGCAAATGCTTAAGAGTCTATAAATGAATCATTATTGCAGGGATTTTATAGCATGTTGTATGTCTGGCGACAGTTCTTCTAACCCTAATTGATAGAGTGTGTAGCTTTTAATTTCTCAAACAACCATGTAGGAAGACACATCATGGCTATAATCATTCCAGGATTACAATGTCAAGTTTCATCAGGCTCAAATTGTGAAAGAATGAAGAATTATTTTCACACATGAATTGGCACCTCTGAGTCCAGACCTTAAATTCATTGAAAGTCTTTGGGATGTGCTGGAGTAGACTTTACAGAGTGATGGACTCTTGCATTGTCAATACAAGATTTTGTACAAAATTATGCTCCTCTTGATGGAAATAAATGTTATGATGTTATTTAAGGTTGTAAGTGGAAAGTATAAAAGTGCTTCAAATTGACGGTTTTCTGTTTGTTTGTTGTTTTTTACAGAAAGAACAAGAATAAGGAATTTTGTTTGGACTTTGCAGTATGTGCAATTGCGTGTACTTACAGTGTACTTACCTAAGACAAAAAACTGGGTAACTACATTAGGTTTAGGGGTAGGATCAGGTTTAGTACCTAGTTACCCAGTTATTGTAATTACTATAATAAGTACATGATATGTACATGGGGAACAGGACGAAATTGTCCACTTTAGTGGATGTCAGGGCAAGAGATGAGATGCTTGTTTGAGAAAGGCCTTTTGAGAAAGGAATGAGAAAGCGAGAGGGTATGTATAGTTAATTGTATGGAAATGTCTACGTTGGAATTAAATAGATAGCTCTCTGTTTGTCTTTATTCTAACCAGCCTCTCTGCAGATGAAAGAAGAGAGTGAATCTGCAAGGTGGTTGTCACAGGCCTTTTCTTTGCCCTGGAGGACCTGTGTGGTTGCTATAGAAACTAGGTCAGGGCTGCTGCATCCAGGGAGGCAGAATGTGTGAGTGGTGTGACAGGTGTATGAAGAGGTGATGAGGAAAGGAGGGGTTGAGGTAAAGCGGAAGGAAGACTGACAAGGATGTGAGATGAAAAGCGCGTTCAAGTGCCGTCAACATGGATTGTTTGTTTAAATTAAACCCCATAATACTGTTACAAATATCTGCCCAAATCAGGTCATAAATGACAGATTTCGGGGGGGGGGGGGGGGGGTTATTTAGAATGAATCTGCATAAACAGTAGACAGTCTGTTTAGAGTCCAACAGCAATGGGACATTTAACCGTTTGCATCACTTCTCTTGTCTGTATTTGCACGTTCTAGATACACTGCTTTAGTGATATGGATTTACGATTTTTTTTTTATTTTATTATTTACTTTTTCTGTAGGTTAGGTTAGTGACTGTCTTTGAGTGAATCATTAATTCATTGAAACCATTTGGCTCCAAGATAGGTCTGGGAACTCACCATTGACGGGCTCAATACGAGGGGCGGGATTAACGGTTGTCTTTCAAATTCCCTTTGCACGCAATAGGATAGCGCTACAACCAACCAGAGCAATGAAGAAGATGACGCAGTCAGAGCGATCTCACACATCTTCACACAGAACACATCTTCCTTTTTTTAAAATGACTCAAGTGCCGTTCTTTGTTCATGTTTCAAGAAGCTTAACCAAAGCCGAATCGAAAGACAGAATCTTTGTTTTCAAGTAGCACTGAACCATAGCATATCTGTCGTCATTATGTTAAGCTCGCCCGCCGACTCTATACACGATGTGATTGGCCTGACTAGATTTTGGTATTTCCGGCTCGAAAGTTAACGGAGAGTTGCTAGACTACACTGGGGGAGTCTAGATTTCTAGGCTACCAAAGTACTGATTAATGGGAATTAAACAAATTAAGGTGTTTGTGAGTGAGTCATTGAATCATCCATTAAATGGTTACATTTAAAAACACAGAAAAAAACTTTATTGCTTTAAAGGCATTTGACTTTGCTTTTGAATTTGATATTTTTAATTGACGGTGAAAAAACATGTTGGAAAAAAAAGTACCTTTATTGAACTGATTTATACAAACCTTTTATGTGCTGATGTGACACTTAGAAATGCAGTATATCATGGCTTTATATCTATTTTTTGTTTGAATTGTATTTATTTTTATTTTAAGCCAAGCCAAAAGACTGAAAGCAATACAGAACGAGTTTTCATACAAATATCCCTTTCTTTTTTCCCTAAAAGCACAAGACCATCTATTTATAGACCTAATAGTATAAATAAAACCTAATCTAATCTTTGGACAATAAACGCACACGGTCCAACAGTATCTAATCATTTGTATAATAAATAAACATCAAGCATTCAGGATAAACATCAGCATTTAGATGATTCAGTTGCTTTTCATCTATTCTTACTCTCTATTTATGAATAAACTTACAGTTTAGCACAATAATATTACCATAATGGTGTAGGTAAACATTTACATTTAAAGCTTTTAGCTAATGCTATTCTCCAGACAGACTAACAAAAAGTAATGTGCATGGGCTAAAATAACCCTAATGGATGTGTGTGTTCAGAGGCTGTTCTTCAGAGTCAAACGTCTGAGACATGGTTTGTGTCAGGGTGTAGATTGCTGATGGCAGATGTGCACTGGAGGTGCAACAGATGAGCTAACGGCCACTAAAAACATCAAACATCAATGTCACTGCCAGAGACTGTCTGTCTACATGACAAGCTGAGAAGAACTGCCTCTGTGTCCTTGGATCACACTGACTAAGGTTAATGTTAACAGAAGAGCAAACTGTTTGGACTACACACCTTTTCTACCTCAGGTTTCTGTGTCTTTCCATTCATCAGAAGTAGACTAATACTTTGTGAGTCATTGAGATTTTTCTCGTTAACAACGGTAGGGCTTCAGCAAGACCTCAGGCCATTAACCTCAGTGACTCAGACGTCAGGTCTTTTCTTAGATACCTTGAGAGATGCTTGAGATGTCAGCACATTCTCAGTGCTTGTTCGTCAGGTCATGGGTTTTGGCATACATGGCCCTGGTAACACATATTATCATCAGACACACATCTTAAAGGTTACAGCCATCCACCTCCTACAGTAAACTTGATAAACCTTTCTAGCCAGAGCTAATGTGGACATGTTTGCATGGAGCGTCAAGAAAATCAAGACTGATATAAAAAATAAATTGATTGCTTTGCCTTGGGTATTAAAGCAGAACAGACCTATAGCGACGGTACAAATCCTCCTACTCTCGCAGGGAGAACAGTCTTTTGAAAGACACACAGGCCTTCCTGGATACCATCTTGTCCCCTGTGAGGACGACAGACTGTGTCTGTTTTTCCGGGCAGGTCTCAAAGCGGAGACGGACCGTCGCTAGGGATGTTTAACGACAATGCAGAATGGGTGCTTCTACATAATGGTTCCCCCTTTACCATCAGCGAGAAAGTAGAGGAATTCAGTGCACCAGAAGTGCACACAGCACCCTTTTAATCTGTAATCAGCAGTCCAGCAGGTGCAGGATCCGGCAACAAAATGAGCCGGCAACAAAATCTGTGCCAGTAGATATATTGGTGGATTGAGGGAGGGGAGCCCTGTCCCTTCAACTACGGCAGGTTTAGTGCTCTGAACTTAATATTGTTGGAGGAGTATGAAGAGAGCACTATTGCTGTTTCATTGCTCTGCACCGAGCCTGTTTCATCACCCAGCACTGAATTATTGAAGTCTGTGATGCTCCTGGCCTGCTTCCCACTCTCACCTCCTCTGCCTATGCCGAATTGGCCAAGAAAGTCTGTCGGCTCCACAGTGGCTCCTCGCCCCCTCTGCTCCACCTAGGACTGTCATGCCTCATGGCAAAATCCACAGGGCTTTCTTGTTCTTCCGGCTCCGCCTTGATCAGTAATCACTCTTCCTTCATAATGGACTTACCGGGTTGTTTCTCCACCCCTTTGCCTCCCTTGGGCTCCAGCACCACCTCAGCCCTCAAGCCCACTGGCTTCGCTTTAGCCTGGACTTCTGTCGCCCGTTCTCGTCTGCTCCGCCTGGGTGTCCACCGCCAGCAGCTCCACCTCAGTCGGTCATTTCCCTGGTTCTGTCCACCAAGTTTCCATCATGGCTCCTCTCCCCTTCGACTCAGCCGTGAGCTTATGTCCTGGGATTCTGGCAGAGGATTCTGCCCTGGCTCCTCCTAACACACTGGCTTCTGCCGCAGTCCTCTCCTCCATGGATCTTCCGTTTGTCTGTTCCGCCCTGGTTCCTGTGGTCATCCCTTGTGCCAGCTCTGCATCCCCAACCTAAGCCCTCTTTCGTCCTCAACCAGAAAGACTCGGGAGAATAAATACTGTAACAATAAAAACATTTATTGATAGCCCAGCAGAGCAAGACTTTGGCAAAGTTCTTTGGCGTAGGCCCCGTCCATAGCTCACAATCCGAGGGTCCGGACATTTCCTGCCTGAAGATGAAGGCAGGGGCGCAGCCGACCCCCTGGGAGGAATAGGAAGGGACCATCCTGGTGGTGGTGGGGAGGTTGGAAGGGAAGGAACCATCTTGGAGGTGTTGGGGAGGATGGAGGTCAATGGAAGCGTCAGGATCTGCGAACTCAAACACGTGTAAGTACCGGTCATTTTTACCGTAATTATTTGACGCGATTGGATAGATGAGAAGGGAATTAGTGACGCAACAATTAAATCTTCCTGGTAGAACTTAACGCTAAAGCTTCCATTTCTTCAGTTCGATTGGTTTGCCCTGTGTCTCAAAACTCAAAACAACTTAGCAATACATATTATTGAGGCAACAAGATTTGCACAGGTTAAAATCACTTACAAATTATTTTGGAAATATACAAATCCAGTTCTGTAAATGTTTGTAACAAGAAGATTTTGAATGGATTACTTACCTGATTTTAATAAGGGGTCCTGACTAGGCCTCTTAAACCATCATCATGCAGACTCAACTTTGGAGCTAACCTTTCTGTCACAGGATATACAAAATGGCAAATCATGACCTCACCAAAGAGGGTCAATGGCAGACATTTGCCCTAATCTGATTAAAAGGCCTCTGATATTAAAAAAAGAAATAAAAATGTATTTCTGCTTTAAAGGTCAGGATGTGTGGGGAAGGGAATTGAGGTCAGGTAATTCCATGACTGTGCCACACTAAGCCTGATTGGATGCTCTGTAGCATCACGATACCTTTCCCATTGATCCAGCCACGTCACCCCTCTCTAAATGTGCATGCTGTCCTTTCTTTGCTTAATTATTACCTCTGTTGATTAGCTGGCTACAAAGATTCCAGCTCTTCAGACTCTAATTAATTTGTTTTGCCTACAATGGTGGGCTGTTGGCAGAGAGATGGAGGGAGCGAGGGGAGGCGCCCTTTGAGACAAGCGGAAAGGTCGTTTAAACTGTTAAACTGTTATTTTTCCATCATGCCAAATAATGGATGAAGATTAAATGGGGCTGTGTGTGGAAAAACAAAGCTGAGGTTGCAACCTGTTATAGTTTTGTGAATGATGTATTACCAGACGTCTACATTACAGTATTTACAGCATTTCCATGAACAGCAGAATCTTGGGACACTATGACTGAACTATATGACTGGATATTACAGTGGATGTAAATGAAGGAACTGAGTTCTCCGATGCTGACGAACATGCCTATGATGGCCCACAGGCCTATAATTATGAGCCTCCTAGGCGAGATAGAAGTCAGGGGAGATCGGGGAGGAACAATGGGCAGAGGAGAGAAGTAGATTTGGTGGTCAAAGGCAGCAGACAGATCCAGCAGGATGAGAACTGAGGATTTAAAGCTGCTCTTGCCAGTCTCAAAGCTTCATTTACAGAGAGCAGGGCAGTCTCAGTTGAGTGTCTGCTTTTGAAACCAGACTGGTTGTTGTCCAGGAGGTTGTTCTGTGTAATAAAGGAAGATATCTAGTTGAAAACAATTCATTGAGGTGTTTTCGTGATGAATGGAAGAAGGGATACCGGTATGTAATTTTCCAGATGCTGGATTTAGAGTGGGTTTCTTAAGCAGTAGGGGTTACCTGAGCCTGCTTAAATGCTGTGGGAAACGTACCAGTGTGAAGAGAGGTGTTTATGATGTGTGTGAGTGCGGGTAAAACTGAGGAAGAAATGGCTTGAAGTAGATTTGTGGGAATAGGATCAAGCAGACAGGTAGTAGACTGATTGAATAGGAGGAGTTTGGAGACTTCTGCCTCTGAAAGCAAAGAGAAGGAGGGGTAGAATGTGTGTGTTAGAAGATGTGTGTGCCAGTTTGTGGTTTGGTAAATTGGCCGCTGATGGTGTTTGTTTTTTATTAAGAATGTGGCAAAATGTCTTTAGGGTTGATGGAGGAGGAGGGTTGAGAAGAGAGAGAAGGTTTTGAAAAGCATGCAAGAGTCAAAAGTTAATTCAGTTGTGTTATTTATGCAAACTGAATGTAATGTTTTGGACACTTAATTGTATGTTATTTGCAATTATATGAAAATGTATTATAGTTTAAGTGTATATTAAATCCAATTTACTGGTGATTCTTCGACGTACTTCTTAACAATCATTTTCCAAAATGTATTATAAAGTAAAACTTTTAATTTGACATTATTACAAAGTGCACTTTTTAAAATTATGTTCAGAAACAGTTGTGAAAGTGAACTCTCCTAAGTACACTTAAGTAATATTTACAATTAATTTCATTAATATATTATCTGCAAGTACATATACTTTTAAGATTTGAAGTATAAGTGCACATTCAATACAATTAAGCACACTTCTTTTTAACAATAGTTGGTGACATCATCTGAAAAGGGCACATGTTACACTCAATTGAACCCTCAATCCAATTATACATCAATATCTACTGTGAACCCTGCTGAAAAATCCAGCATTAACCAGCATGAACTCCTTGTTGGTCCTGGCAGGTTTGTTGGTTAGAGCTGGTCTAGCTGGTGGCACAGGCACATCCGCTTCCCATGCAGTCTGGGGTCCAGAAAACCAACAACCATCCCATGCTGGTCCCAACATGTGAAACTTATGCTGGTGGATGGATGACTAAATTGATTTTTTCAGCAGGGAGAATATACCCCAAATTTCCAATCCACTCCAAAGAATAATCCACAAAAGAGGCCTGGACATCACAGTGATATTTCACAGCATCATTATGTGTTCTGATCAACTTCTAGAACTAATGTGCAACAGCAGGGAGAATGGCAGGGCAAAACAATGCACTTTCATTGACTGTGACAGCAGCTCACTGTGAGAACAAACCCTTACAGCACATCTCTGGGAAACTGCAAGAGGCTTTAAACTAGATACCTGCTGCTTTCCTCTCAGAACATCATTTCTGGGCACCTGCCAGTAAAGTGCCTGGCACCTTAGTTATTTCCCCTTCTGTGAGAGAGTCTGGAGTGGGAGGACACTGGGAGGGACAGTGTTTGTTGATTTTCTTTTAGTCTGACCTGTATGCGTGAAGGTGAATCCAGCAAACAATTACACCCATTTCTGATGTGATGCTAAATGGCCAAGGAGATCCAAAGGCACTGTGATGCAGAGAAAGGACAGGACAAGACTGAACAAAAAGACAAAACACAAAACACTACAATTTTGTGTCACAGATGAAAACAAGCCAATCAAGCGATTGTTCAGGTGCCAATATCGTAATTGGAATTGAGTGCTGGCTATTCACCTTTACACCTATAGGAGTCTTTATTGGGTCTTTATAGGAGGATTGTATAGGCTAGTTTTTCTCAGTCACTTTAGCTCAATTCTTGAATGAGATTTTCTTTTCCTCTAAACAGTAAAATGTGCATGAGTTTTGCCATGTGTCCAAAAGAGTAAGTAAAATTGTTTACAATTTGCACAATAACTAAATGCACATGGCTTTCTTATCAAAACGTTATTGGTTCTCAGTATATGTTAAACATGTTTATTTATAAATACATAGGCCTATATAAAAATGTAAAAATAAATTGACGTGCAAATGTGAATTTTGTTTAGATGTATCACATTACTAAAAATATGTTGCATAGAAATTTGCATTATACATGACCTTTCCCAAAACCTTTCGAAATCTTTTTATTTTCTCTGCATTGGCCATTTTACTGACACAATAATTAGGTTTTGAAAGTTTACCAAAAAAGACACAAAAAAAGCAATTTAGAAAAATCTAATCCTAAATGTATTCCATTTCATCTCCAGAACCAATTTTATCTGATTTCTATGTGATTACTTTGTCACCAACATATTCATGTACCTTTAGATGCATGGTTTTACACCTGAGAGTAATACATGTATGCCAGTTGCTAGATAGACAGACAGACAGATAGCCTAAATAGATGGATGAGAAACCTAAAACCTGCTGTTCCAATTCTAAATGAAATCATGCATGTTCTTTGTACAGTTCTGATCACTGACCTGAAGGCTGTTCAACAGTTTAATCTCACCGCCAGAGAAAGATAGATTTATTTTACCTAGATACTTATAGAAATGTAATGCTAATTATTAACGCACCTGTTCAAGTTATTATAAACAAGCACTTGTTCAAGTTAATATAAATATTTTCTCAGCTGGTATGCAGTGATACCCGCAGGAAGGTGCAACAAGCGCTATTTTATAAGGTATGCGGCAACTAGCTTTTTTTAACTGACAGTCGATACTATCCAATTAAAAACGAACAGTCGCTCTGAATATCTGATATTGGCCAATCAGAGGACGGGTTAGGCGGTCCTTATGCAAATGTGTTGGCAAGGGAAACGAAACCGCTCCATTCATCCTCCTCACACAGGGAAGAAACAAATAGGTGGCGTTTTTCAGTTGAAGTACAGTTTACTCCTCCAACCGCGAGAGTACAAGTCACTTTGAGCGATAAATAAAATCCCGGATACTTCTCTCACGAAATTTGGGTAAGTAATATTGTATTTACATTGAAAGTTATCTACATCTTTGTCATTTCAAATCATTTCATTATGTGCGCATTGCTCCTTCAAGGTTCGCTGAATATGCTACAACATAGGCTACATATTTTATATTTCATTTAGTGATACTATAACTGATAAATTAACCCACAAACTAAAACACATTATTATATATGTTTTCCTTTGCTATAAATAGAAATGGTTTTCCAAGAATTTTCCATTACAACTTTTAAATAAATGTCATGTTAATACTGCATTCATATACTGTGCAGACATATTGATATAACGTTAGATGTCATTAAAGTAAGAATATATATGTATAGGCTACATGCATTTTTTCAAGCCAATAAGTCTGTTGCGTGATTGTTAGTTGTTTGCCCTTATATTCAAATAACTGTGTTAAGTTTGCTTGTGGTTTGTATGATGACTTAATCCGCTGCATTTATTTGCCCGTGTTATTGACATAACAACGGGTTGTTAAGGTCTGTTTATCGATAGCGCGGTGCCAGAAAACTTCATGGATGTGTGGCTGTGAGTCAGTGTTGTGTCTGCGCTGCGCCACGCATGCATGCATGAGTGGGACAACATGGCTGTGTCTCCAAACCAGTCACCTGCCTTTCAAGACAGCATTTTGGGCATCATAGAGAACTGCAGTAATTTTGGGGCATTAGGTCATATAGAGCATTTTTGGGCAACATTGACTGAGGCACAGCATTTTTGGGCATTTTTGCATGGTTTAATTGAGTTTTTTTATTTATTTATTTTATTTATTTATTTTTTGCATTAGGTGCATGTACAGCACCAAAAGCATATTTTAGACATATTTTATAGTTAATTTTGGGCATCACAGAGGTGTGCAGAATCTGCGGCCGTCATTAACATTTTTGGAAATCATAGATTATTTGTTTGGATATCATATGTGCTTGCAGCTTTTTCTGACACTTTCGTTGGGAAGCATTTTCGACATTATATTGTACAGCTTGCACAGCATATTTTAGTCATATTTCATGGATAATTTTTTTGTGCATCATAAATGTGTGCAGCATTTTTGAGCATGAGAGCATCATAGCCACATGCCACATTTTTTGGCATCATGACACATGCAGAATTGTTTGTGGATCATAGGCCCTTGCAGAATTTATTGGCATTGCAAACCATTGTCATTTTTTAAGTAATGTAGAGATTAGGGATCAGGCAAAGTGCCATTCTATCAATGATATATATTAGTTTTTATTAATATTTAATTGTTACTGTTTTCATTTTAATTTTGTTTAAAGGTTTAGTTATGTTGTCATTAATCAGTTTTGGTGTTTAAAAAATACAATACATTTTTATTTCAGTTTTAGTTATTTTAGTGCTTTAAGTTCAACCTAATGTAACTCATGAAATTTGATTTGTAAACAATCTGCATATAACCGGAAGTTAAATAAATAATTGACTGATCTTTGAGTGCTCTGGTCACCAAGTGCTCACCATTGAACTGTCACTAAAATGATCAGCAGCGAGTTGTGAGAGCATCGGCTTGTTGGCACTACGTTTGTTTGCGTACATGCTGCCGCTTGGACGGGCCTGCAAGCGGCCTTGAAGCCTCAGTGAGCTCAGTATGTCTCACGGCCTCTGCTCATTAAGCTCAAATGGATGCAGATGTGATTATGTATGCTCAGATGAAACACGGCAAAGGGATGGATAGATGTGGGATGGTTTAATGATGAGAAGAATGGAGGTCCATGGCCGCATCACTTCATCTGACTCATGACACACTTCAGTTGCTGAAGTGCAGGGCCATAGATAAAATATGTTTAGTTTGAATAGTACTATCTTGGAGAATATGGATATTCAAGAAAGAAAAAAAACACCTCAACTTAGTTCAGAGGCCCAAATTGAGTAAAAATATACAATTTAGTCTAGTTGCTGATATTTATGGTCAAAATGTAAGATGAAATTCTGAAACAAGTATTGCAGACTATAACATGCATAGAAATACCTATATTTCCCAATAATGTCTTAGTAAATTATTTTAAATGCTTATTTAATGAACAAAGCTATGTGGCTTTAATTATGGGGACAAAACATACAATACAATGATGATTGAGAGATAGATGTCCTCAAAGGCCTGATGTATCATATTTAAAGGGCAACTAAACCCTGGTCAGAGCCTGACTCCACCCACTGGCAATATTTGAAAAATGCTGAAAAAGTGGGCAGACCTCAGCGGAGATAGAGGGGACGAAATATATGCTAAAACACTCTATCCTGACTCGTTTTCAATACTCCGGATTTCAACTCGACTCTGCTACAGTGGATTTGACTAAACAAGCTGGTTTTAGCGTAGTTCATACCAAGAGAGTGGTGAGCTGAAACATGTGTACACCATCGAAGAATCGCTAACATCCAATTGGAAAATTCAACTGCAGTAGCCACCGTTCAACCCTGAAGAGGGCAGCACTAAGACATTTTACGCCATATATTGTAGAAATAAAACACTTTATACACAAATGTCAAAAACGTTACTTTGAATCAATGACTGGTATTAATAAAGATCAATTATTAAAGTTTGGTTTAGGGTTTACTTACTCTTTAAAGTCACATTTTAACATGATTTTTCTAAAAAGAAAATGCATGGATAATCAAGTTAAACCAGTTGCTTTAGTCCAGTTAGTGTTAATCTTGAAATATTTCTAAAAATATAGAAGTTGTTCTTAAATCAGTTTTCACAGCAAAAAAAGACATGTGTACCACAACCTGAAGGGGTACTTTTATAATTACACTAAAAGGGCTATAATTTGTAAAAAAAGTGTAATCTATCAATCAGATGACTGGAAGACATAGAAGATAAGAGGCCTTAGATATTTGCATATCAACTATGGTACAGTTGGCTTTTTTGGTGAACTTAGCCTAAAGACAGTAGTACTAGACTGTGGTACGGGTCATAGTTTAGCACATACACGTCTGATCCGTCCCTCTGATTTTGTCCCCAACAAGAGCATTGGCCAGTATCGCATTACGCTCCTATATCGCATGAACGCACTGGCTGATTACCCGTCTCACATGCTCTGGTTTTCATGGAGATGGATGGCAGATTTAAAATGGCTGAGTCTTGGAAGCCACACACATTCCGGCTTTTTGGCTGGGACTCGATCTATGACCTCTGGGCAGTCTCGACATGGAAAAACAAAGGAATGTCTGCTTGGAAGAACGAATGATGACGATTGTGTATTGTTCCCCTCTCAGATTGGATCTGTTAATATTGCGCATGTTTGTCATGTCAAACAGTAGCGCTCTGGCTTGTTTCCTTTCTGTTAATCTTTATTCACTGGTGTTGTTGTTGTTGCTTTTCTCTGCTTCCTGTTCTGAATTTGAATGAGAGGCAAGTACAGTGTCATAACGGAGGGATGCTGTCAGATACATTTAAGCAGCTGGAGTTATCGGATGACGCCTGGGTGTTAGAAACAAATTGTTCAATGCGCTTACCCAACATGGTACAGCATTTAGATAAGGCATTAGATAAAAACCATGATAAGGCTGATTTTGAGAAATAGGACTGACAGTTCCATGGCAAAAAATAGTGTTGGCATAGAATGACGCCCACTGTGTTTCCAATCTAGAGATGGTATGGTACAGCACATTCTTTAGCATCTGACTGCTTACATGTTTCCAGCTTATTGATTTGAACACAAACTGATTTTACATTGATCTGATATTTGCACCTCCCGGGAGATAGATTTTTCAAACTTTTGGGCCTCGTAACATAAAATGTTTTGTAAAAAACATCTTACATTTGATCTTACGATCATTTCTCAAATGTGCATCTGTGTGATTCCCTCTCAGATGTGAAAATTCACAAATCACAAATGATCTTGAAATTGTTTGCTGCTGAATGGTTTCAATTCTCTGCCTTGTAAATGGCACATAATTAATGTAATTAACATACACGCACCTAAAGGATTATTAGGAACATTGGTTCAATTTCTCATTAACGCAATAATCTAATCAACCAATCACATGGCAGTTCCTTCAATGCATTTAGGGTGTGGTCCTGGTCAAGACAATCTCCTGAACTCCAAACTGAATGTCAGAATGGGAAAGAAAGGTGATTTAAGCAATTTTGAGCGTGGCATGGTTGTTGGTGCCAGACGGGCCGGTCTGAGTATTTCACAATCTGCTTAGTTACTGGGATTTTCACTCACGCACATTTCTAGGGTTTCTAAAGAATGGTGTGAAAAGGAAAAACATCCAGTATGTTGCAGTCCTGTGGGTGAAAATGCCTTGTTGATGCTAGAGGTCAGAGGAGAATGGGTCGACTGATTCAAGCTGATAGAAAAGCAACTTTGACTGAAATAACCACTCGTTACAACCGAGGTATGCAGCAAAGCATTTGTGGAAGCCACAACACGCACAACCTTGAGGCGGATGGGCTACAACAGCAGAAGACCCTATCGGGTACCACTCATCTTCCACTACAAATAGGAAGAATGAGGCTACAATTTGCAAGAGCTTACCAAAATTGGACAGTTGAAGACTGGAAAAATGTTGCCTGGTCTGATGAGTCTCGATTTCTGTTGAGACATTCAGATGGTAGAGTCAGAATTTGGTGTAAACAGAATGAGAACATGGATCCATCATGCCTTGTTTTCACTGTGCAGGCTGGTGGTGGTGGTGTAATGGTGTGGGGGTGTTTCTTGGCACACTTTAGGGTCCTTAGTGTCAATTGGGCATCATTTATATGCCATGGCCTACCTGAGCATTGTTTCTGACCATGTCCATCCCTTTATGGCCACCATGTACCCATCCTCTGATGGTGTACTTCCAGCAGGATAATGCACCATGTTCACAAAGCTTGAATCATTTCAAATTGGTTTCTTGAACATGACAATGAGTTCACTGTACTAAAATGGCCCCCACAGTCACCAGATCTCAACCCAATAGAGCATCTTTGGGATGTGGTGGAATGTGAGCTTTGTGCCCTGAATGTGCATCCCTCAAATCTCCATCAACTGCAAGATGTTGTCCTTTCACTTGTAGAATTAAGGCAGTTCTGAAGGCAAAAGCGGAAAAACACAGTATTAGTATGGTGTTCCTAATAATCCTTTTCGGTGAGTGTATAAAGAGCACCTGTCAACGTCCAGACTCCAAACGCTTTACTTGTGAAGGGTGAGCGGCAAACTTTTCTTGTCAAAGACCACTCTGAAGATCTAATCTGTGTTTTGCTACATTTCACAGGAAACAAATTTAATTTGGCAATGTAGTGCACTTCTTTCAGAGGTATTACAGTGCGTTACATCGACCACCCAGACTGGTCATCACCACATTTCATAATCCCATTTATTTCCCCCCAAAGTGCCATCCTTGAAAGGGCACAGTTCAAATACCGCCTGCCAAGCCACTTAAATCAAATGCAGCACAATAAAATGATCACAGAAAGACTGTGCACCTGTGTGACACGCCGTTCTGAATACTAAATACTGATTGTGCTCAATTTGTATTATTCCAGCATCTGGAACAGCCGTTTAATGGTACAATATTTTGTTCTGCCTAACAGAGACGGATGGCATGCGCTGATTAAAATAACTGTTTATAATGATGTTGTTTTGTACTGTAGCTTTAAAACAGAAGCTTTAAAACTGTGTTTTCGTAATCCACAAACCATAATGATTTTATAATATTTTATTTAGCTGGTTAGATTATCTTCTAAAATCTTTTTTTCTCAGTAATATAAGGAAATTAAGGGAATGAATTCAAATTCATATTATATTGATTCAATTATATTATCAATATAATATAATCAATCAATTTTTATTATTTATAACAGATTTTACAAGATATTTTTTCTGAAGTACTGTATGTGAGTTGTGAATGCCCATGCAAAACTTGCCACCACAATTTTGGTGTTGTTGTGGTATAGTTCTGTCTTTTTTGTTTGTTATGTGTTGCTAGGGTATTGCTAGGTGGTTTCTAAGGTGATCTGAGTGGTAGCTTACTGGCCAAGTGAAATGAGTCTACCCTCAAGTGTCCGAACATATTTAGGTTTCGATTAAATGCCATGTATGGTATTTTCTCATGAGATCTGACATGTGAATTGGCTAAAAAGTCAAAATGCTTAGAATAGTAATAGCACACCTTTCCTTAACAAGCCACATGAGTGAGATATCTGTATAGCACAAAAGGTGTGGGATGAGTTTGCACATTAAAATTTGCTAAGACAGTGGTTTGTTCAAATTCGCTCAACTCATTGCATAGAATTACCTCAAATACAAACATAATTGGATTCTATAGAAGCATTAGGGAGTTCCATTGTATTCTGTTGAGTGGAACTCTAGAGTGCTGTTAGGTTCCTTAAAATATAGAATGATGCTACATTGTACCTCCAGCTGTCAACAACAACAGCATTGCATTAGCAGATACAAATGACAGTACTTAGTACATACAATATTTTGAGAGGTAGAGAGCAGGTGCAGCGACCTTCATTGGGTTTCCCTCTCCTCCTGAGAGAGGACGATATGTTTCTTCGGCACTGGATTGGGGAAACATCACTATAGAAACACCAAATGGTCTATTTTAACCCGATGCAGTGGGACTCGTTTAGAGCCAGTAAACATAGCTGTTTATCCAAGAGAAAAATGTTTTTGCTCGGGAGTTGCTCTATAGCTCAGGAGATGGATCTAGCTATGTTTCATTTATCAACTTTGTCTGAGATGTTTCTCCTGAAGGTCTTTAATATAAATGAAATAAAAAGAGAAATTAGTCTTGACATTGGTCAAATATGGACAAACCCAAATGTTGGGTTGGCAAACTTTCACTGTCAACTGTAAATTTTGTATTAACATTTTTAACCCAGCATTTGGGTTTGTCCATATTTGACCCAAAGTTGGGTTGAAACAACCCAGCATTTTTTATATCATATTCTATAGGAGACATTGCATATAGTCTGAAAAAGCAGGTTATTTCACCTAAAGGATAGTTCACCAAAAGCAGAAAATTCATTTACTCACCCTTATTTTGTTCTAAACCTTTAGAACATAAGATATTTTGAAGATTTTTTTTTATCTGTCCATAGTGGAAATCAATAGGGTCCAAAACAATGATGGACTACAATGGCTTTCATATATAGACCAAAACAAACACACACACACAAATAATTCATGCTTTTTAGGCCTTTAATTGCATCTCTTTAGAAGATCCTAAATTTAGCATCAAAGCCCAAGTCAAGACAAGCTACTAACAGTCCTGTATTTGCAAAGTTATTTGTTTGTCTTTGCCCCGTATCCCCACATGGGACACAGCAGCAACTTGCCTACAGCTGCTATCTTTACTGCCAATGTAAACCATCTGCCACCATGCCTGTGTGTGTTTGAGTGTTGTGCATTTGTGGTTGTGAGAAAAAGTACAGTTAGGGACAGAGAGGTTTGTTGTCACTGACGGAGACAGGGAAAATAAAGGGACTATATGTATTTTTCCCCACTGATCTGTTTAAGTATAAGTGAAAAATCACCTTTATGTTGACTCTTTTGCTCACAACAGCTCCTTTTGGCTGATTATGACGACTGACAGTTTTGGATGTGCCCCTTTAACTCCAGATAAGCATGGTTGACCTTTAGGCTGCATATCTCTAAACAGCTGCATTATTTATGCCCACTATTGGTTGTTATGCCACATGAGTCAATGGAGATTTTTATGACTCACCTGTAATTGAACTGCAGTGAAGAGAAGGTGGCATAAAAAGCTAGGAGTGACGTACACATCCATAAATCATTCGTAGACTGAGAGAAGGATCACAATATTTGCAATTGCTCATCAGGTTTGCACTTTTTCAACTTACGGGATATTAATATTATGTAGAATATGAATGTTATTTTGAGTGAAAAGTTAATTAGACATGTATCTAACTTATATTTCATTTCAGAATAGTATGTGGTTTATCTTCCTTTTGCTTTGATGACAAATAATGGCTGAATAATAAATATATTCAATTTTATTACTGAAAAAAAATCTTATATAAGTGAATTTAGTCATCACAATAATAATATAAAGTATGAAAGATAAAGATACATATTTCTTTCTATGAAAAGCAGTATGTTTGAATCAGCATAAATGAAATAAAAGATACTTTTAGAGGAGGGACCTTTAGATATCGGTTGATAGCTGATATTGTGCTGTTATTTATCACACATCCCTAATGCATTTTAATGTGACTGACACATTTACAGTCCAAAGCGCTCGTTATCAGCCCATCAGAGGAAAATGAAACTAAATCCACACCAACTGGGCCGGATTGGCACTGGAATGTAATGGGTGAAGCAATGAGAACCATTTTTCCCTATGGTGGAAAATATATTTATATATTTTTTTGTCAAGTTAACTGAAAGTAAATGAATCTTGATAACTGAAATAGCTAACTTAAAACTGCAACCCAACCCTGAATAGAAAATCAATTAAATCAAATCGGCACGATTTGAAATGACTATTAAGAAAGAGCTAAATTAAAGAGCCCCTATCATAGCATTTGAAATGTTCCTATTTTTGTATTAGGAACTGTATTTCCTAGTTCCCAAAAACAGTTTGACATGCAAGGATAAAAAACACTTTATTTGTCTTATGCATTTATTTTTTAACTGATTTGCTCATCTAACTTCCCAAATGATTCGCACAACAACTCATTTTTCCAAACCACTCCTTTGCGTGACGCTAATCGGCGGTGATTGGTCAGATGACAGACCCAATCAGTTATTGTTTGTTAGCATAACGCATAAACATATTGATAAAGCACTGCAGTACTACAAGATGCTCTATTCTTTATGACAACTCCAATAACAGCGACAAACATTTCACATATTTAAAAAAAAATTGCTTTGGAGACCTAGAAGCTGTGCTGAGCGTAAATTACACACACGCGTGCGCACACACATACTTATTGCGCCTTCCCTCCTCGCGCCCGAAGCTACAAAACCGTTCAAAACCCATAAAAGCAACAATTATTAATAATACTTACAGGTTGTGATTCGATAGGAGGAAGCTGATCCATATACACTGGGTAAGTAAGTTACTGAGCCCTCCTTCAGGAACAACCGCTTGCGAATCCACATTTGAATTCATTTATATTTTTGAATGATTCGTAATTAAAATGATGAGAACACAATCGGGCTATACTGTTGTGGTATCGTTGCAAATATGAACTCTAACCACCGATTCTTCACATGCTCGTCCTTGGTAAATGAAAACAAAGTGGCTGAACTATCTTTGCATTGTAGAACACAGCGTCTTCTCGACATGATGCTATGATGAATAGGGTTGGGTATCGAGAATCGAGTATCGATTGGAACCGGGACTAACTTTTCGCTTTTCCCGGAATCGTTCAAAAGTAAAAATTTCGATTCCTGAGTTTCGATATTCACAGTCCGCCGAACTGGAAGAAGAAACCGCTGAATAACACCAACGAAGGAGCGTCTACCGGAAGTGTTGGCATAACCGCGCGAGTCGAACATGAGTAGCTCACGTTGGCGGTCCAAATTGTGGCTTCACTTTTCTAAAAATAACGAAATCTCTGCAAAACGCAAAATTTGTGACAAAAGGAGAATTTGTGACAGAAGGAGTATTTTCTTCAGAAAGACCATTGGTTAGCAAGGTTAGCTTAAATTTTTTGACCCTGCCTCTTAAAAGAATCGGAATCGAGAATCGTTAGGAACCGTAATCGAAACAAGGAATCGAAATCGGAATCAGAATCGTTCAAATTCAAACGATACCCAACCCTAATGATGAAGTATTTGAATGTGTAGACTTTAAGTTTACACTTCCGTCTGCGCGCGCAGTAACTGGGCGCGGCCAATGTGTCTGTACGTCACGACGAAACAGCTAATGACTTGTTTCAAAAATAATTCATTTCATAGACTCAGAGTCGACTCTCTTTTGAAAGACAATAACTTTATACACACTGCACTTTCAGATATAAATATTTGCAGGATGTTTTCATTCCCTTAGAGCTATATTTCACACCATAAGAACAGTCATTTTCAAAAATCCATGATAGGGGCTCTTTAAACCAAAGAGAGGATCCATCCATGGCAAAGCTTCTACAGTTGTAATTGGCTGAATTTTGTGAGACATGTGTTGTGAAAGCTTCCTGGTCTGTTACCAGGACAACCAATTATTCACTAGTGGTATCATCCCAGGGTTTTGATAAAGCACACTTGTAACACGCCACTTTTGTCCACCATAAAAGAGCCGGAACATTGTTTTGAAAAGGCTAGCGTCCTTATAGGGTACTTAAAACACCCTGCCTATTCAGGTCAGTGACACTCAATCGGATGTTTCAGTGCTAGCGCATATATGTCTGAGCCCTGTTTCACCTTTAAATGTAAATAGTAATCTCTCTTTAGATTATAGAGCATTTGTTTTAGTTTTTTACCCATATTAGTTGGCTAAAATTATATATCTTTAACAATCTGTAAATATAAACCAAATGCATTTCATGATTTTTTGATAAGCATTAAAGGTCATTTTAGTTTTAAAAATCTAAATAATACAAAGAAAAAGGGATTCGTGCAATGGTAGAACAATGCCACCAGAATTATTACAGGAATGCGGAAGGCGGCCATTTATCCTTGTGATGTGATTGACAGGACTAGATGAACATTCTCCTCTCAAACGTTTGTTTAGAGCTCCATTTGATTAATGACTGTCGACTTCATCGCAGTGGATCTATTATGTCTGACTGATGCCGATAAAACCTAGTTTCTGTCTGTGTGAGGTTCATGGCCCCTGTAACATTGAACTGTCACAGGGAGAGAGTTAAAGGCGATGATGGAAGACAATGGTGTCTAGAATGGGCAAAGACAAAGACCAACATAGACCACAATTTACCAGATTAATGCTGGATAATGTTGGTTTAGCAGGTTAACCAGCTCTGCCAAACTGGTTACTGGCAATATTTATCTGCTGAGGCTTGTCATCTGTTGTTACCTCCGGTGTGACACTACCAGTCAAATATTTGGAATAATTAAGATTGCTTTAATGTTTTGATGAAAGAAGTATCATGTGCTCACAAGGGCTGCATTTATTTGATCCAAATATAATAAAACAATATATGTAATATTGTGAAATAGTAATAGACTACTATTACATTAAAAGAACTGTTTTCTGAATATACTATAAATGTATAATGATAGTAAGAGCCTTTATTAACAATTGAGCACCAATAATTGAGCAGCAAATCATTATTAGAATGATGTCTGAAGGATCATGTGACACTGAAGACTGCAGTAAGGATGCTCAAAATTCAGCTTTGTCATCATAGGAATAAATTATATTCCAAAATATACTCAAATAGAAAACAGTTTTTTGAATTAACAGTTTTTTTTTAATAAATGCAACCTTAGACGTACAAAAAAAAGACCAAACCTGACTGATTATGACAGGTTCTATGTGTTTCTAAATCTAAAGTCTACTACTTTTTCATCTCTCAGTTCCTTCTGCCATGTCAATCTTGAAAGAGTTTATAGAGGGTCACTGGGGTGAATAAAGTCTAAAATTGAGTCATCTCTCCTTTTCTCGTTCAATCTCCGACAGTTGCCAGAACAATGTTCAGGCCCTGAAAAAAAAATCATTTTCCCACCTGGGATCCATTTAAGTGCCAGACCTGTGTGTCTTTGTACGTGTGTAGAGTTGAGTGTGTTTGTGCATGTGTCTATGCATGTGCGCTGTGGTGGAATAAATCCACTGCCAATGCCCCAGTGTCCAGCACATCTCGACTCCAAGGGTCCTCATCTCCATTTGGTGGCTCTTAAAAAGAGCACACATAGACTGATCTGGCTGGAATGTCAAAGACATCAGCAGTGACCACACAGGCAATCACTGTCCATCGATCAATCTGAGTGACAATGGAGAACTGATGAAAAAAAGAAAGCGATAGGAGAGGCCATGAAACAAGGCCACAAAAGACATTCACTCTGTTTTCCTACTGACAGGAAGGTAACAGCTTTAGACGTGACTCTATAAAAGATCAAGAAGCAGAATTAATGTGTGTGACCTTTTGGTTTGATCACAAGAATTTTGTTAGAGTTTACAATTTTTGTATAGTCTTTAAAGTCAACATAAAGTTAAAGTAGTTTCCATTTACTTCTTAATACATGCACTTTGTGATATTGTGAAAGTTATTCTAAAAAAGAGAAAACTTTTGGCTGATGTCGCCTTGGCACCAAGGGTGTGGAAAATAATGTTAAAGGGATCATATGCAGTTTTTTTTAGCTTAACTAAACAGCTTCAGAGATATTGAAATTGTTATTTGACTTATGTATATATTTAATCACTTGTACAAACATTTTAATAAGAAGATACTTTATAAAGACAGTTCACTTTGTGTATACAGACGGCGCCATCTTTGGAAAACAGTCACGACAAGTCAAACCACGAATGTCATGCTGAGTGAGCTGAACTGTATGAAGTTCAGCGAACTTCTGAACTGTATGAACGGTGTTCGGGGATTCGACGTATCGAGACTATTTTCTAAGATGGCTCCTGTCTGTATACATGAAGTGAACTGTCTTTATAAAGTATCTTCTTATTAAACGGTCTGTACACTTACAAAGTTCTCAATGCTTCGTTTTGCATGTATGGACCCTCATTATGTTACTGTGTTAGTGTGGGGCTATTTTGAGCCTTGTTAGTGGTACTAACTAGCGATTTCTATTTACTTTGTTTTTAGAGATTAAACTCTTTACATTCGATTATCATGAAAACAAATCTCAGAGAACGGTTGACTAGGTACCGATGTTTTATAGACCAAAGGTTCATTTTGCACCAGAGTTCTCCTTTAACGTTAAATACAAGTACTCAACAGCGACTCTAGGGGTCACTGTTTGACAAAAATGAAATTCCTGCATAGTGTCCCTTTAACCAGTAGCCAAACAACTGTATGTAATGCAGTCTTTCTGAAGTAAGAAAAAAGGGTTTTGCTCTCAATTGTAAGTTTGCTGACGATTAGGGGGAACGTGAGGGGCACTACTCCAAAAATGCCCCTGCATTAATGACGGGCCTGCATTAATCTGCAAATCCTCATAGATAAGCATCACTTCTGCTCAAGGAAAGAGAAAGGCATAGTGATAGCAGCACCTTTACAGTGTCTCCCATATTTTTTCCCTCAGCACTGCTAGACTAATCCGCAAGCAGCCGTCGTAATCCTATAGGAGCCACATAAAAGCCACCATTCGTTGATAAACAGAAACGTCCTCTTGGGTAGGAAATGAAGCAAGAACTGACTCATCGGATAGAAACTCAGGAGAGATTATATTCCACAGTAAACAACCGAGAAAAGAAGATGCCATACAACTATTATTTTTGAACTCAAGCCAAAGATAAAAAGTGTTTGTTTTTTGTTTTTGTACTTTGTATTTTTCATAAATGAAGGCTGTCTGTCCAAATTTCTTTTGGAAGCCTAGTTTTCTGCAATATGCTTTTGCTCCCCTGACAGGGATTACATTGAGCCTTGTCGGAGGCTTGGGATAGGGCAGTTCTGTCCAACTTCACATTGGACACCAAACATAGTTGGTCTCTCCCGCTCTTAAATCCCCTCTACACTGCCACTCTCTTTCTTTTAACATTTCCCTTGCCTTACAGACCTCAGAGTCTCTATACCTCAGAGGTGTTTCCTCCAAGGAGGCAAGAGAGACAGGGCCTCCTCAAACAATTAGATGAGAAAATTTCCCATGTCACAAAAATAAAACAATGCAAATATGAAAAAACATGACCTTAAAAATGTTTATAAATCACTTCTTTTTCTAAAGTAACAGTGTCCAACAGGGACAACCGCAGGTAAAGTTACAGCAGGACGCCGCGTCTCTCTTTGCCTCTGAGCCCATTGACTTTTACAGACCCTCGAAAGCATGCAGTGGTTTTGCTGGGGGGTAATTGACGATGAATAGGAAGTCACCTGAGAGGAGGCAATGCCTCCATGCTATGATTGGATATGATTTCTTATGGTTGGATATGATTGTTTTGTGCTATAAATTCTGCCTTTTGTTTTCATGTGTGTTCGTGAATTGGTCTGAATTAACAAAATGATGGTGTTAATGGGAAGAATAATTAAAAAGTTAGTAAACAACTCAGCCACTTAGGTATAACCGCTTTATTTCATGCCAAAATCAAACCTAAAAAGGATGATTAATGTGTTTTTTTTGTGAGCAATCAGCTTCACATCATATCTGTGACCAATTTACCAAAGCTTGATGACTGATAAAAATAAGTTGACTATTAAATAGAACAGTTGAACATCAGTTCATACAAAATATATATTTAGTCTGTTGTTTAAATTGGAATTTATTTTGGAATAAATGTAAAAATGCTTTAAAACACTACCTTGATGAGATTTATACTTGTTTTGAAAATTATTAATTGCAGAGTATTAATGAGTACAAAATAGAATTGTATTTGGTTTCTCTCTCCCTCTCGATGTAGGGCCTAATGTTTATTTAACCAGGAAAATTGGGCCTTATTTTAACGATCTGAAACGCAAGTTTCAAACGCGACTCGTGCTGGGAGCGCAGGTTCATTTCCTAGTTTACCGACCTGCGTCTGTGGAGGGATGCAAAATAAGAATGATAAATGCGTCAGTGTACAAAGTCATTTGCGGGTGCAAGATAGAGTAAGTGGGACATGAAATTACAGATCTACTTATTCACCTTGAACTCGGCTCCTTACCACCCTTCTCTCCATCTCACACTCTGTTCCTGATGGCTCATTGTGTGATGTGAAGACAGAAGTTGAATGAGACATGAGAGATAAATGCTGGTAGACCTGATATGTTGCTCTTAATTGAATTGTAGACATGTAAAAGGAGTAATAGTAATAGTTCGGAGTAGTTCGAGCCTTCGAGGACGCACTACAAAACAAAAGATGGCCTTCCTGCTCACATTTAAAGCCTAACTGATTTTTTTTTTCAGTGCTGTTGGTTACAAGAGTGTTACAGGATAATTTTCCTCTCTGACTCAGGTAAAATCCCAGAATACATTGTAAAACAAACTCGCACACTTAGCAATATGACCATGTCATCAAACATCATGTTTGATTTGTATTGAGACCAGATTTCCTGATTTGATTTGCTTGCCTATATGGTCCTCTCCTCTAATGATGTATAGGGCAGTGTAACAAGTACCTCTTCTTTAGCCCCGTTAATAGTCATTGGTCACTGTATATATTTTGTGTTATATTACAGTAAATTACAAAAAGACAAATGAACACTGCTGTTTGAATGTTTCTTATACAACGTCTAAAGGGGGTTATGGCATCTCTATATTTTTTCCCTTCTTTTGGAAAGTCGTGGAAAATGCAATCATGATTTCTTGTGTTTTTGGAGCAAATGGGAATACAGTTTGGGAACAAAAATATTATATTGCCGTCATTTCCCATTCACGACTATAGAAGTTTACCCAACTATGACGACTGTCTGTTTCTGAGAACCCAGTAAATGTGAAAAAGGTCTATATTAATTAAACAATTTTACAACAGGGTCCAGACAACACGGTTTTTCACAGAGCCACTGAAAATAGTGTAAAATCAGTCTAGTGATTTAGTTTGGTAAATTAATTGCAAAATAATTAAAATAAAAACTAATTTTTTTTTTACCAGCCTTACTAATTTGCACAAAACAGTAAATGAAGAAATAGTGATTATTTTCACACTGATTGACATTTGGCACAGTGTGTCTTATTAGTGCACACACTATAAAACTCTATAGTTTAAAGCTCTTCATCTAATAGTTGCATATAGTCTGGGCTTAACTGTAGTATAAGATATAAAACATAAAAAGTACAACATGCTTCAGTCCTGTAGTGCAAGTTTGGCTTAAACAGCACGCCACAAACTTGTTTATTATAGTGCCTGTAAAAAAAGGAATTGTGTGTCTGTGTGTTTTATTTTCTAATAAAAAGAGATATGAATCCTTGCTTGAAGGATATTATGACATCTGTGCAAAAAACACAGTGTGTTCAACTTATTGAAGTTCCCAGGTAACCACGACTCTCGCAGGTTCCAAAGCAATATGGGTGTAGATTAACTTCCATAAACAGACGTTGCTTTCCAATTTGAGTTGCTCTTTATTTCCTGTGCAGTTTCATGGAGGGCTCAGAGTAATGATTGACAGATTTAGTTTCCGCTTGCACGCCGGCTCTTTGAGCAGTTACTTATTTCAAACAAGCTAACAAAAGTTGCCCTGTGGGCAGGAGTGCTTGCAGAGTTTGATGCAAGCCTTTCTGATTGAAAACAATAGTGGGTTGCCTCACCAGCCCCAAAGAATCAGCTTTCTGCAGCCTTGAGGCGAATGTTGTCAGCTATACAGTTTAGATTAACCACTTAGATTAACTTTAATTAAACACCCCTGTCTAAAGTTAACTAATCAGAAAGATGCCAATATTAGCAAAGGCGACAGTTCATTCCAAAAAAGGTCAGTGACAAAGAGGGAGTGAAATAGAGCAAGAGAATGAGAGAGAGAGAGAGAGAGGGGGGGGATGCTCACCTCTGATTAGTCATCATGATCCCACTAAAATGACCTACCATCAGAGGAGAAAATAGCTCTGTGGGCGACCGGGTCTCAGAATGTCTCAGATGAGTTCCTCTGAAAAGCTGCCGCTGTATTCTGTCATCATGTGCCCCTCGTCAACTATTTAGACCTGTTCAATATTTCATGAACTTTAATAACCCGAGAGCGGAGATAATGACTCATTAACACAGTGCCTCATTTGTCATTTGCGCACCCAAATATATCCATTTTCAAGGCCCAGGGCAATTTGGATTTGGTTTAATATATCTCGGATTTTGCCACAGGCAGACACATTATAAGACATGATGTCATGACAAAGTGTAAAACCCCAAACGAATAGAGGACAACAGCTACTAAAAGACAGAGAAATGGAAACATCATTTGTCACAAAAAAATCAGTCCACTCTACACACTCACTGAATTTTTAATTCTAAGTTAAGTTTTACTTAGTTTCATTAAAGTTTGTATAATATTTGTATCTTTAGAAAATAACAGACCACATTTTCACTGGCCTTGGTTACGAAAGTATTCTTTACTTTTTATAGTTTGTAGTTTGAAGTGGATCTTTCTCTTCAGGGTTCATGGATAATGTAGTTCTTCCTCTGAATTTGTATTACTTACAATTAAACAATAAATTGGAAAAAGCACTGACTCCCTGCTAAAAATTCAGCATGTTTTGCATGCCGAGACCAGCATGGGATGCTGGTTTGCTGGTCCCTAGCATGGTAAGCAGAATTGCTGTTGCTTCACTAGCTTAGTTTTGCTTTGAGAAAAGCATAACTATGTTGGTCCACCATCTAGACCAGCACTATTCCAGCTCTAACCAGCATAAACCCAGGACCTACATAACATTCATGCTGGAAGTTTCTGCAGGGCTGATGGCTTCAAATGAAGCATATACCCGAAGCATGATTGATTAATATCCTCCAAGCTCAAAAATAAGGCCTGTCTTGAACGCTTTACTATATCACTAGTCTCAGCCTCAGTTGTTTATTTCTTTTAAAACATATTTTTCAAGCATTGGACCAATTTTCACCAAAATCAAATCGTATAATCTTAGGACCATGTCGGAAAAAAAGTTATGGTTTTTGTCTCGAAAGGTCGAAACCGTTTTCGTTGAATATGCTTTGACTAATTGACACCAAACTCTAAATGCCTCATTATCATCTTACTCTGACCACACCACATCAATTCGGTCACATTATTAGTCTAAAGTGATAAACCTTTAAATCATTTTACTAGTGGTTGAATTTTCATTCATTTAGTCTAAAATCATATTAAAATGTCTTTAATTGCTTGTTGTTGCAGTTTGTCTGACGCTCCCAGCCATGTTGGCATGACTTATCTTTGTGCATTGCTCCTTAATGGTTTGCTTGCAGCTGTATTTGATCATTATTTTTCGTTAATGCTAAAATCTTGCTCTGTACTCTTTATTTTGTATGATATTTGAGGCAGACATAATAAAAAAGGATGGAGACAGTGGTTGCCATTTGAGTGGTGCGATTCATAGCTGCAGTTGCATTACATTACATCTTCGCATTAGTCTTGTCAAGACAAGTTTTTGATTGCTGCTGCCCAATCTATAAAACATGAATGTATTTTATGGCCATTTCCCATCTTTGTCCACAGAGAGGTGTAAAAAGATGGGGAAACACAACAGCAAGCTTGCTCCTGAGGTGCTAGACGATTTGACCAAGAGTACAGAGTTCAATGAAGTTGAGCTGAAGCAGTGGTATAAGGGATTTCTGAAGGACTGTCCAACTGGGATCCTCAATCTGGAAGAATTCCAGCAACTTTATGTCAAGGTGAACGTTGTCTATACTCCCAAAGGGATACTTTACACAGACGATACAGTTACTTTATCTATATGACCTTGAGGTGCATAAAATAAATTACAAGCATAATGAAAAATAATCTCAATACATTTTAAAAGGGATAGATCACCTAAATACGAAAATTCTGTCATGATTTACTGGCACTCATGCTGTTCCAAACCAGAAAGAATTTGTGTTTGTGTTAAAAGAGTTTGTATTTGTGTTTTGTTTTGGCGCTTTTCCACTGCTGGTACGGTTCGGACTTGGACACGTTCAGCTCGCTTTGCTTCTCCACTACGTGGTATGACTCAGCATGGCTCGTCTTTAGCTCGGTTTGCTTTTCCACTGCAGTTAGTACCGCTTCAAAGTGGGTGGGATTATAGTCTGACCGCTATTGAGAATGAGGAGTTGTCGTCATTGTACAGAGCCCCTCCTCTCTCCGCCAAGTTTGTAGGATTCCCACAGCAAAACATGATTGTTTACGTGTGTTCTTAACTTGATAGTAGAGGAGTTTCTCGCAATTCCGCACTGTTTTACCATGCCCTGCGTTAAACGGCTCCAGTACCTCACACGATAAATATGGAAAACATAGGAACAGTGGAATACAGTTTTTAGGTTACCGAAATGGACACAGCATCAGGGAGAGTATCTGACCTGACGAGGACACGCTGGTATTGCTTGGTTGGCTGACACCTTTAGTATACAATTTTTACTGTTTGCTGTGCCTTAACGAATATACGCAAAAGTGGTGTTTGAGTGCCTTGTTCATTACTTTTTTTATTTCTTTGAAATAAATGTTTGAAACAACTTGATATGGCTTAACAATATTTATTGAGAACTGAAATATATATATATATGGACAACATAAGTTTCAATGGACAACATAAGTAATAATAATAAAATAATAATACTGTCATTAGTGCAAAAGAACAAATATCTTAATGCAGCTTCTCCATATACCACTGTTCTGCACTTTGTATCCTTTTTCATTCGCCTTATCTTTCTATTGCTTTTGTTTTTTTCTCGTATTCTTAGATCCATCTCTGTCCTGCCAAAATAATATATGCGTGAAAAAAATAAATGCGCAAAAATTAAAGAGCTCTAGAATGTTTAGTCGCGTCTCTGTGAGGTTCTAAAGGCGTTGCCGCTGGTAACCTATAGCGTCTCCTACCATCATGGCCGACCAGCTCAGACCCCGCCCAAATCAGCACGTGACTCCTCATTCTCAATAGTTTATCCACTCCTTGGCAACCAACAAGAGGAACGTCTGCACCTCCTCCACTGACCACGATTAAGCCATTTCTTTTTTGGAAGTTTTCTTTCTTTCTTTTTTCTTCAAGCAAGGGAAGCAAGTAGTTTTAAAACAGATACTACAGCGTTGGCTGTTACTGGCTATTTAAATCTAGCGGGTTGGTTTGATGTCTCGCAAATACAATGACGCTGGTAGTGACGATTCTGTCTGACTTACCAATCAGTGGTCTGCAGTGTGTTCACGTCATATTTTAGTATTGGTACGGTACGCTTGGAACCTCAACAGTGGTACCATTTAAAGCAAGCCGAAGCGAGCCATACCGTACCAGGCAGTTGAAAAGCACAACAAGTGAGCCGTACCGAGACGAGCTGTACCATACCATGCAGTGGAAAAGCACCAATATGTTGTGTATCATATTTATATCATATTTGGCTTTGGTCACTCAATTTTAGTCACTGAAGGTTTTATAATTATACTGAAAGGCATTTTACTCGCAAAAAAAGGTATAAACTATTGTATCAAATGACAAAAATGTAGTAGATTTTTCATCAAAGTTTTGATCGTGTTCATTAAGAGATCTTGGAAATGTGTTTATCAAATTCAATACAGTAGGCTTTATAGGGCGTATGATGATAGAATTATCATTTGTCTATGTTACGTTACTAAAGGTGTACTAAAAAAGTCAGTTGCCATATCTGTTTTTGTATCTTCCAGTTCTTTCCTTATGGCGATGCTTCAAAATTCGCTCAGCATGCCTTTCGGACCTTTGACAAAAATGGTGATGGTACCATTGACTTCAGAGAGTTCATCTGCGCACTGTCCATCACTTCCAGGGGAAGTTTTGAGCAGAAACTCAACTGGGCCTTCAACATGTACGACCTAGACGGAGATGGCAAGATCACACGCATGGAGATGCTGGAGATCATTGAGGTGAGCGTATTCAGAGAAGTCATTTGCTTTGCATACTAAAATATGTTTGCTTTAGAAATGTGTTCACCCCCCATCGATTCGGGATGTCTCTGATGTCCAGGCAATCTACAAGATGGTTGGAACGGTGATCATGATGCGTATGAACGAGGACGGGCTGACCCCACAGCAGCGTGTGGACAAAATCTTCAGCAAGATGGACAAGGACCACAACGATGAGATCACGCTGGAGGAGTTCAAAGAGGCAGCCAAGAGCGACCCCTCCATTGTTCTTTTACTGCAATGTGACATGCAGAAGTAAGAAAGGAGAGGAGGGAGATGAGTGAAGGAGGCTGGGGGGTGAAGGGAGGGAGAGGAGAACCATGTACAGACTTCTAGAGAGATGTAGGTAATAGATGCTGAGAGAAAATGTACTGTTGAACAGAAGATAGACTGCATGGTAATCTTGGGAGTGCAAAAGCAATGATTATGGCCATTTGGAATGATTAGTGAAAGTAATGCAAGAGAGAGTGAGACTTTTTACACATTCCGTCTGCTTTCCAGCCCTTAGAGAGAGTCAGAAAGACTGAATCATTAATTGCATTAAGACATTTCTTTCCTCAGAAAAGTCTTTTGAGCCATCCGTCTCTTTCAGAAGTTACATTTAAAGGGGTGGTTTACTGCTTTTTTTCTTTGCATGATAGTATTTGAAGAGTTCAGATGCAAAAGCCTCTAAATGCCATTTGAAATTTTCTTCTAAAATGACCATTTTTATCAAGCTTGTATATTTAAGTTCAGTAATTTCACTGTAAATGACAATTAATAGGTAATCTTCATTGCCATTTAAGTGAAATTACTGAACTTTAATATACAAGCTTAATAAAAATGATCATTTTAGAACAAAATTTCAAATGGCACTTAGAGGCTTTTTGTATCTTTACTTCTTTTTCACGTTTTCTTATTTTTCATAAATTTCACCTTTATTGTAAGCCGCTTTCACCACTGTTATTTGAACAACCGGTTGACTTCCTGATTTGGAAGTTGGGCCGATGTGTTGTAATTGGCTAAACCGCGTTGTCCTGAAACTTCACGCACATTACCTTTACGGGTGAAAGTCGCATGTGCTCTGGTCTAATGTAAATAATAGTGTCAATACTGCCGTATCATTTTGAGCCAGAATCAGACCTAGAAAGCGGCGATGAAGAGAGTCATGCATGAACCTCCACAAACACGGCTCTTACAAAACAATTCTGAATGGTACATTTTATTATTCTATTCTATTATTATATTAGAATTTCGATACGCTGTTACTTGAAAATGCTACTGCTGCTTGTTAGCTTTTGGGATAGAGTTTTCTCCTGATTAAACATTTAATACTGAATAAATGGCCAAGTAATACCATTTTTAAAGTTACTATTTTATCTATATAATGAACAAACGTAGTTTACTCAGTGTATCGTTTTCTTTAGGTGTACATGTGACAACTGTGTTAAAACCATACTGTACACTGATAAAAGCAGCTGAAGTTTTAAAGGTTTTAAATAAAATTGAACCTGCTTCATGTTTTAATAACAGTTTCTTCAGATTCTGGAAGCTGTCTTCCGTAAAACGCGCAGCACAGAGAGCTAAATTACGATTGTACTTTTCAAGAATATAATCAAACATACATTTTAGCCATTGTTGATGAACTACAGTGTTCGTGGGAAGCCCTGGGTGAAAATAACACACTCTTCGACACAGCCGCAGAAATATGGCCATGCCCCCTTTTTTGCATATTCTGGAGGGAGGGTTGATGTAAATGTATGGGTTAGTTACATATAAAACCCAGGAAGTATCTCGTTGTAGTCCCATTTCGAGTCATTTTTGAAGTCGTTCCAGATTTTATGTTGAACTTTCAACTTTGCAGATACTATTCATGCACCAACAGCAACATTACACACTATTTATGAAAAGAGTAAAATTGCAATCAACCACCCCTTTCTTTAATTAGTATAAGTAAACAATAATCCATTTTAACACATTTTAATCCAAGATAAAGATACAAAAGGCAAAGGATGAAAATATACATTAGGGATGCACGATATGTCTGTAGCTAGCTATCTGCTGATATTATTTTATTTATTTATTTATTTATTTATTTGTTGATATTGCATGCATAATCGCCCATTATTTGTACATATAATTTTGCATGCTCATTTACCTCATTTTTACTTGATCTTTTCTGTCATCCAACACTTTTTAAAAATGCTAACAATTTAATAAATGCAATCTTTAGCAAATCTCAAAATGAATTTCCATTCTACATTATAATGTGATGCCCAAATTTACCTGTAGCATTTAAAATGTTCTCTTTTTTTGTTTATTTAGACAAAGTAGAACTGAATATATATATACAGTATGTTGTTCATTTATCTACTGAAGAAGTGTCAGTTCACACTAAGGAAGAGAAAAATCATGGCTTCATGGGCTTCCATATTCATTGGCCATAACAATAATTATTTGCTTATTGGTATCAGCCAAATATTTATACCATGCATCCCTATTAAATATTATATAATATTTTTAACTTATGTATGTCTGTACTGAAAATGTCAGAGCAGCAACATGCCTGAGGAAGAGCATTAGAGAGGGGAAATGTAGAAAGCACAGAGTTCTGGGCAGGACTGAATCCTTTGACATTTGCGGGTGCCTTCATATACAGCGCTCTACCCCACTTCGAGTAATACTGTTAGTAAAAACATTGCCATAATCTGATGATACCATCACAAAGCATAGCCATTTTCTAATCGTGTTATTGGCTGAGATGAAACTATAAAGCCATGGCTGAGTAAGGGTGATATTTAGTGACGGATCATGCCTGAAAATGATAGAGAACTGACAATATATGTACATGAAGACATTTTGTACATAATGCCTATACACATGCTTAATATGTAAATGTTTCTCTTAGAACTGCTTTCGTATTCTGACACAGCTGCAATGATTTGTGTGCTAACACAACAACAACTTTATTGTACTTATGTATGTGGGTCTGTCTGTGAAAGAGGGAAACTAACGTGTGCATTTTCTTCTTTGCAATCTGGTGTGAAAGCCGCAGCGTGTGAGTGTGAGTTCATGTAAGAGAACACAAATGCCTCAACCTTTGTATTAATTCTTTCTTATGATCTTCACGCCAGTGCTTAGGAGTATTACGCCGTCGTGTTTGTCGTCACCTGGTATGGCTGGTGGTGAGCTGTTTTTGTCTTTAGTTTAGTTCAGTCTTCATTTCATCTCCTATTTCACAAGCTTAGCAAAGTGTCAACCAAAAGGATTGTAATTGTATGAATATTCTCAATGTTGAATTACCTTTCTTTACTCTTGTAATATAAGTGAACACAAATGTAAACCAGACATAGAATGTGTAGTACCTGTCAATGTTACTATTGCGCTTTAACCTGAGAATACTGTTGCACTACATTGTGAGTAGTGGCAATTCAGCTTTAGTTTTAGACTGCCTCTCTGTGGTGAAAGATGTCATTGTTAACTTCAGCAGAAGACCCTCAAGAAAACTATGAAGAGTTCAGATGCAAAAGCCTCTAAGTGCCGTTTGAAATTTTCTTCTAAAATGATCATTTTTATCAAGCTTGTATATTTAAGTTCAGTAATTTCTCTTAAATGGCAATGAAGATTACCTATTAATTGTCATTAAAGTGAAATTACTGAACTTAAATATACAAGCTTTATAAAAATAGTCATTTTAAAAGAAAATTTCAAATGGCATTTAGAGGCTTTTGCATCTGAACTCTTCTATTGCTGAATTTGATCTACATACTCTTACTTTTTCTACCATTGAACCATATGATAAGAGTAGTATGCTAGTATGTGGTTCTGAATTTAGCATATGTTTTTGATCAGAACTAGGGCTGTCAGGGGGTCCAAATAAGATCCCCATGTGATATAGGTCTAGGGGGCAACCCATCAAATCTGTGAATTTTAGCAAGAATCCCTCAAATCATGAAATACTTCTAGATCACAATGAGGATGTCTTACTAAAACATTGTGCTACACAATATTAGCAATGATTATTCATGTGTAGATAATCATTTTAGCTTTATCTAAGTGACTTATTTTCCAATAGTAAAAGTAATAGATCACTTTAATCCTGCAGTTCATTTTGCAGCATATCTTGTGATGTTACATTTTCAGTAACAGGAGTTTCAGCAGTTTCTTTACTTGCTTTTACTCACAATCTTGTGAAATCCACGTGGAATGCATTTCCTATCACATTCACACACCTGTCTGTGTTTTACGACGATGCAGTCTCTTTTTTGTTATGTTACATAGTAGGTTTCTTGTGCTGAATGTGCCTCGTGAAAAAGAAGTAGGCAGTAAAGTTAAAAGTTTTACTTTAAATCACTGTGTTTTAATAATCTTTTAAAAGTACACTTGTCAGAAATGACATGAAGTGTATTTTAGTGAATACATGCTTGTCAGTACTTGTCAGCACTTTAAACACATTTCAGGCAAAAAATGAAAATATATATAATGATGTACTTAGGCCAAAAAGCACTCTTAGTTCACTTCATCTAAATGCATTTAATTCCAATTTGAACTCTAATACATTTTATTTAATTGCTATTAACATGCAATTAAGAGTCTGATTTAAATTGCATTCACTTTGCATTTAGGTATATTCTTTCCATAATAATAAACTATTCTAAAGTGTACTTCTTTTTCCCCAGGGACAGACAAATTTAATGGCAGCAGTTTTCAAGACATTGATTCAGTTCAGATCTGTACCAGCGTGGCTTAATGTATGGTCTGAAATCTTAATGATCACTGTGATTAGATTACATAAACACAGTTATTGTCATGGGTAATGATTATGGGAAGTGCAAAGCGGGCCTGGTGGACGTTGTGCAATGTGCACCACTAAATAGACTATACATGCCACTGCTAAAGTCCAATGACAGATTTTTTTTTGAGTGCCAAAGACTATAAAGCATAAAATTGAATATAGGGTTAATAAAATGTAATTATGTGTGTGTGAAAAAATAAATAAATTATATATATATATATATATATATATATATATATATATATATATATATATATATATATATATATATATATATATATATATATATATATATAACACATATACACATATAATATATATTCACACATATATAATACAGCTTGAAAAAGTAATGCTAGTTCACATGTATAACCACCCTGTGCAGATTCTGATTATGTCCTCAAAAAATACTAAAAAGGGATTCATTGTGTCCAGTCATGCAATACAATTTGCTTTCTGTACTGTATGTGTTGATGTGCATTTCCAAATGTCTGGTTTTCTGTTCACTTTTTCAATATCGTAAAGCTCCTTGAACAAAGACGTGTACTTATTTTTGTTACATAGAGAATTAAATATGTGGATGTCTACTGGATTGTCTCTGGCTGTGTGTTGTTTGTCATCTTTACTGATTAGGTAAAAGCTGTCAGACAAAGTCACATTTCTCTCTCTCTCCTCTCTCTTCTCATTTTCAGACCTGCATGAGTCACTCTGGTGATGTCATGATAAATGTTGTTGTCATGGCAGCAGGGCAATAGCACATCTGAAGTGTGATGGGAGAATTGTATAAATGTAGACCTAAAATCAGGGACACACATTTTCACTAGTGCAATTTTCCAACAAATTGGTACACTTTAAGGCCGCTCTGAGCTTTGTGCCGATCATTTCACCCCTGCTGAAAATGGCTTCAATCAGCCTGCACTGGTTTGTGGTTCTGCAGGAAAGTCAGTCTAGTCAGGGTTTTTAGTGCAAGTCCATATAACAATGTATGAATGAAAGGTCATATTATTAATTTTCATTTTACACATTACTTAAGATAATTTTATAATGGTGAGACATTGTCATTCACTGTTTTTGGGAAAAAAGACAAAAAATAATGACATCCGGATATAACAACAGGGTAAATAGTTACTTAAAAATTAAATATTTTATTTGTTGAAGAACATTACTCACAGTGAGGTAACCTATTGCATATTCATTGCTTTTTAGGCTGTTGGGCTCATGAATATTAATCCAGCTGTTTGTGTTCTCCCACAGTGAATTGATGAAATCAAAACGACAGGTGGGCATTAGCCAACAATGGCATTAAAACTCGCACTGCAACCGGATGCCAAGGCTTTCCGTTTTCAAATAATTCCCTCGGTTTCGTTTGTCACAAAATAAACTTCTTAAATGCAATTATTATTCCTCATTTGTCTCCCCAATTATAATCGTAGACTATAGGCTAATATCCGCCCTTTCATAAGATATGCTAATGTCATTATTTCCCTGTCAGGGTGCTGGGTAGTAATTACATTAGTAGCCTAACTGATCTTCCATCTTCTGGATGTCTTAAAATACTCATAATCAGACTACAGTTACTTTTTATTGATTATATGATTACATATTATTCACACAACAGGACTAAACCATTCATAATTTATTGGTTCTCCCTAATTCTTCTTTGTCGTGGCTTACATTTTCCTTTCTAAAAAAAGCACATAGTTTATAGATTCAGCCTAGTCATGTGGCTATATAATTACCAATTACCATAGACAGCAAAAGAAAGATATGTACATTGAAATTAGAGAGGCCACAAAACATTTAAAAATTTCACTTTTAAGAAAAGCGCTTTCTCAACATTTCAACATTATTGAATCAACTCCTGATGAACAAAAAAATCATTTTTTATTTATTCATTGATAAATCACTTAACCATGTATTACTTTCTACGCAAAGCTTTTGCCATTCAAACTATTTTATTATAATTTTATTTATTTTAATTTGACATGTTTATGATTTAATTACTTAAGCTTTTAATATATATATATATATATATATATATATATATATATATATATATATATATATATATATATATATATATATATATATATATATATATATATATATATATATATATATATATAAACCACACTGTATAATTAACAAATAACAATAATTCGATAAACCAGCTATGAACGCAACATTATTTTGAAATCGCAATTTATTTTGAGAGCATGACATCATTTCCTGGCAAGGCAAAGCACTGATTTGGGATTAGCTAGCTGTTTAGCTAGCCATGTCCCTATAACCGGTGTGTGGGATAAAATAGCATAAATAACACTTAGGTCGCCGAACTACCACAGTTATCCATTAAAGTAAGGTGTTTAAGTTAATCCTTTACATTTCCTATGCACTACTGCTACTCATATTTGGTGTTAGTTTATTTCCCTGGAATTATCAACCGATTAACAACTGTTAGCCTGGTACATATTGTAGCAGTTGTGTTTAGTTTAACAGCAGCTATAATGAATGACAAGTGTAAAATATTTGTGTTTTTAATAATAGGTGTGGTTATTTTTTTTTCTTATACGCAGTGTTAAAACGAAGTACGCCGATGTAGATTGTATCTATTATATGGGTGTTGCGATGTGTGTTATTTCCCCCATAGCATCTAAGTTTCAGCACTAGTAGCGCCCGACGTTACTATAGAGACACAATGATGAGAACTGAACCCTTCTAATACTATCCTATCCTATTTCTTCAACGAAGCTAACGTTACATTGCCAGTTTACGACGTTTCTATCGCGACAAAATACGTGGTAAAACTAGTAACTTGAACGTTAGTCAGCTTCTTTGATTTAATTGGGTTCTTGCTTCATTCTTGCAGTGTAAATGATGTGTTACATTGCATTTATTTGGTCATTTAAAAACTTGCAATCATTTTTGGAAACATTCTCCATCCTCTCGTCAAGAAACTTCAAGTCATGGAGGAACCAGGAGCCATAGAGGTGACCGTGAAAACTCTAGATTCCCAGAGCAGGACGTTCACTGTCAGGGGAGAGGTGTGTGTTCTAGTTTATCAGTCAAGAGGAATTCATTTGAGCTATGATTATTTTGTATGACTCACAAAGTGTCATTGTTGAATATGAACCAATACTGCTGATGAATACACTTTACATTTACGTTGAAGTTCATTATCTGATTGTCACCTCTCTTTCTCTCAGTGGACAGTGAAGCAGTTTAAGGAGCACATTGCTTCCTCCGTTGAAATCCCGGTGGATAAACAGAGGTTGATTTACCAGGGTAAAGTGCTGCAGGATGAAAGGACACTTGCAGAATACAGTGAGTCATGCCTTGATGTCTGTTTTCGTAGTACTTTTCACTGTTTGTGTTACTACACTTGTCTGTTTTTGTTGTGGCACTGCGCCAGTTGGTGGACTGGTGACTTTTTTAATTCGAGTCTGACATTGGATCGTTCACACAACCGTTTCGTTCCAAACACTGATTCATTCGAAATGGTCCTCACTGCAGAACATGATATCCAGATCCAATTCCTCCCACCTTACATATACCTAAACCTACCCAGCTCCACCCCCTGATCCCTAAACCCACCCAACTCCACCTTCAGATCTGGATCCAACTCCGCCCCCTGGATCTCATGTACTGCAATGAGGTGCTACTGATTCATTCGGGTAATTAAGAGGTGACAGATTATACATACATACTACTCTTACGGTTTTTACCATATGGCATAAAAAGTGAGTAGTCGTTATATACAATATATCTATAATATTTCAGTAAGATCAGGCAAAGTATGGCTGCCTGATTAATTGTATTTTTTAACGTGATCACAATTGCTGCTTCTTTCAATCTGTTTTTATCATCTGCTGACTATTTATCATTTTTAGTTTTTTTTCCATTTGACATTTCCATTCTTGCATTTGTTTAAAGTTGAAATTCCCAAAATGTAAGATTTTTCTTTCTTCTTTTTTGAATACCTTTTCCACCCAATTTTCCACAAAGCTTAACCTTCCCAACCTTGAAACCATCTTTTTGCACTGCAAAAAACACTAATGATCTGAAAAAAAAGTTTAGTGATCTCCACTGTGATTATCTGTTCCTTCACAGCTGCTTGTGCTCCAAACATGAATCTCGATTATATTGTTTGTGTTTGTTGGTCGCTTTATTAAATGCACTTACGTACTCTGTACAACAATACAAGCAATCCTTTTTGATGTTATAATTACAAAAATGTGAACATAATTCAGAAGTGTGGGAATTGGCCTAATATTAGGAATTGTGCTGTTTTAGCAGTTTCATATTGTGTTAATGCATGTGATAAAAATAATAAATGTGTATGCCTGTGTATGACTTAGTTCTGTTAAGGTGTGCTTATTTGAAGCTCAGTTCCATAATTATGCTCATATGTGAAAAGAAATTTCTCGGCTTATATTTTTTGAGCAAAGTTATCATGATCAGTTTAACCGTTATTCGTGCAGCCCTAAGACAAAGATTGGTATAGTTTTTTTGTGTGTGTGTGATTTTAATGATATATAATTTTCTATCAAGCCTGTTTCTACCACAGCCTTTCTGTTTTTCAGATGTTGATGGGAAGGTCATTCATCTTGTGGAGCGAGCACCTCCTCAGAGCAATCAGTCTGGGGGTGGAGGAGGTGGAGTTTCTGGCTCCTCGGGTGCAACGGATCCTGGGGGATCCACCTCCTCTCAATCCACCACTTTTCCAGGAGCTTCTCATGACCGTAATGCAAACAACTATGTCATGCTGGGCACTTTTAACCTGCCTGTGAACATCATGGACTCACAGCAAATACAGGTTATTGTGCTTTCCTTACGTCAAGAGACACATGTTTGCTATGCATGATCACTTAACCTCACACATCCACTGTAATATATACAAAGAAAATATGCATTTCTTCACCCCTCTAGATGTCAATGCAGCAAATGTTGGCTGGTGTTGGAGAAATGGGACGTAATGTTAGAGTAAGCACCAGCAATGGAGTAAGTCAACCTAATTTTACCTATTATACACTACCCACTGCACAGCCAAAAAAGGTTGCTGTTTGTATTTAAAAGATGTTGTTCAAAAATTGATGGAAATAAATGTTGTGATGTTATTTCCATCAAGAGGTGCATTTGTTTTTGATCCAGATCTTGTATTGACAATGCAATCCAGCACTCTGTAAAGTCTTCTCCAGCACATCCCAAAGACATTTCAATGAATTGAAAGTCTGGACTCCTTCATGCTCCCTCCAAACCTTTATTTCACAATTTGAGCTTGATGAATCTTGACATTGTTCTTCTGGAATATGGCCATGATGTGTATTCCTACATGATGTTCCTACTTGTTTAAGAAATGAAAAGCTACACACTCCATGAAGGTTAGAAGAACTGTTGTTGCCGAACCTACAACATGCTACCATGTAGGGCCCTATAATTTCTGCGATCACGGAATAAAAAGCACACTCTTTTTACAACTAAAATAACAGTAAAGGATAAAAAAAATGAATTCCCAAAAATTAAAACGGAAAAAACGGAATTTGCAAAAATTAAAACGGAAAAAAACGGAATTTGGGAAAAAATAAAATGGAATTTGGGAAAAAATAAAACGGATTTTATAGGGCCCTAACCATGGTCCATTCACAGACTCTGGCTTTTTAAACCCAAACAGCAACGTTTTTTGGCCGGACAGTGTATATTTACACAATAATGAACGTTATAAGCAATGTTCCTGAATGTTTGTCTCAGAAGCACTTGTGCTTTGTGTTGTCGCAGCCTTTTGTTTAAAACAAAAGGTTATCTCTGGACACATCTACAGTCATTTATTTTCCTCTCACAGAGCAGTGGCTCTGTGGATGTCCATATCAACGTGGACCAATCAGTGCAGAGCGAGCCTAGGATGAGGCTGCAGCTGGCTGAAAGCTTGCTGCGAGAGACTCAGGCTTTAATCCACAGACTTGAGGTACAGAACAAACATTTATATCAAGTAAAACTATCATTACTTGTACATAAATACATTTTTCAGGATGATGCTTACTTTCAGGGTCAATCAAATCAGCCGTCATCTCAGCCGGAGACGCCGCCTTCATCATCATCATTCTCAGCACAACCAATGGACAGCTCCTCACCTCCACCCTCCTCCTCTCCTTCACAGACAGAAGGAACGACTCATTCTGGACCCAAGTAAGAGAAGTATATTAGGGTCAAAGATAAATAAAAAATGTCCAGGATAAAGAACAGGAAAAAGACATACCAAGTGCTTAATGTACTTGTCGTATTCATGTCGGTTTCAAATTTCAAAAACTGCGTAATGTTTTTGTGAAAACCATGGATGATGTATTGTTTTCAGGACTCTTTGAGTAGAAAGTTCGAAAGAATAGTTTTAATTAGAAATATTTTGTAACATTATAAATGTCTTTACTTTTACTTTTGTCCTTGCTTAATGCATCTTTGCTGAATGACAGTATTAATTAAAGGGTTAGTTCACCCAAAAATGAAAATTCTGTCAGTATTTACTCATCCTCATGTTGTTCCAAGCCCGTAAGACCTTCGTTCATCTTCGGAACATGAATTAAGATATTTTTGATGAAATCTGAGAGCTGGATCACTCCTGCATACTAGTCCATAGGCTTCTTGAGGGATTGAAACTTGTCAGCCTTGAAAAGTTATTAAAGACATCGTTAAAATAGTCCAAGTGACTTCAGTGGCTCAATCTTAACTTTAACAAGCGTCGAGAACACTTTTGTGCGCAAAAACAAACAAAAATAACGACTTTATTTCAACTATTCACTTCCTTCTCTATGGGCCGCTAATCAGTTAACGTAGTGTGTAGGGATGCTCCGATCAGGATTTTTGCAGCCGATACCGAGTACCGATTTCTTGTCATGGTGATCGGCCGATAACGATACCGATTCCGATGCTTAATTGACTTAATATAAGACAAATAAACAAAATGGAACAGTTTAATGCAGCTCATAAGGTTTATTTAAACATTGTCCAATACTGTGGAGGACAAAATAAACATTTAGTCTCCTAAAATGGAGAAGTCTGATGTAACTTAAACATCGTCCAATACAAGTCTGAGCAGGACAAAATAAATAAATAAAAAATCAAACAACATTTAAACTCCTAAAATAACAAATTGAAGTGGTTTGATACAACTCATTAGGTTTAATTAAACATTGTTCAATGTTAAAGAGAATAAAATAAATAGAAACATTTAAACTCCAACATGGAGAAGTCTGATGTAACAAATAAGGTTTAATTAAACATTCTCCAATATAAGTATTACGTACGTCCTCACGCGTTGACGTCATCAAATCGCGATCGGTTTGTAAGATCGGCCAAGTTAGTGAGTACCGATCGAGTCAAAAATTGTTATGATCAGCCGATACCGATCTCTGGCCGATCGATCGGAGCATCCCTAGTAGTGTGATAGCGTTGAGCTACGTCACGTACAATAACAGAAGCTTAAGCTATTAAACTAGTAACCCGACTCGAGGCCGAGAGAGAAGTAAATGAAGAGTTGAAATAAAGTTGTTATTTTTGTTTGTTTTTGCGCATAAAAAGTTTTCTCGTCTATTGATAAACTTAAGATTGAGCCACTGTAGTCACTCGGACTATTTTTACGATGTCTTTAATAACTTTTCAAGGCCAGCAAGTTTCAATTCCTCAAGAAGCCTATGGACTAGTATGAAGGAGTGATCCAGCTCTCAGATTAAATTTGTGTTCTGAAGATGAACGGAAGGTCTTACGGGGTTGGAACAACATGAGGCAGTAAATACTGACAGAATTTTCATTTTTGGGTGAATTAACCCTTTAACGTATTAACTTGTTTCCATTTTCTGTTTGTGTCAAAGATCACGTCTCCAATACATTTTCTTTCTCTCAACAGTCACCCAAGCCCTTTAGAGTTGGTGGAGGTTCTCTCAGAGGTGCGACGGGTGGAGGAGCGCCTTCGTCCTTTCATGGAAAGAACACATTCCATCCTTGGAGCGGCTAGTTCTGCTGACTACAATAATAATGTATGCTCTAGATGGTTGTAATGCTACATTGTGCTATAAATATCAGTGTTCGTGTTCTAAAAAGCGGTTTTCTCGGACAGACTCAAGAACGTGAGGAAGATCAGCGCACTCTCAATTTGATTGGAGAGTCACTCCATCTCCTTGGCAATACATTGGTGTCTCTGAGTGACCTTCGGTGCAATTTATCTGCTCAGCCTCCCCGCCACTTACATGTGGTGCGACCGATGTCTCACTACACCACCTCCCCTGTCGTGCTGCAGAGTGGACTGCCCCATATTCCCATTCCGGTGAGCTAGCCACTATACGTTCAAAACTAATTCATGCTGTTCATATCAAACAGTCAACCTTGCAAAATATGTCATCTTGCAGGTGAACCTTGGCTCCACTGTGACCATGACTTCAAACAGCAGACAGACAAGTGAGGGTCAAGCCCAACCCCCACAGCCCAGCAACCAATCAGAGCAACAGGGTCAAGCACCTCCTCCTCCTCCACCCAATGGAGCCAGTCAACAGACAGGTCAGGGGACTCCAAGAGTGATCAGAATCACTCACCAAACCATGGAGCCGGTGGTCATGATGCAGATGAACCTTGATGGTATGCCAACAAACAAACAAACCAACCCACATAATCAGACCCCAGTGATTTAGCACTGTGTTTCAGCCGTGCTGCCCATTCCTGGTCTGCTTCAATTCTAAAGATCCCAAATATTTGCCTTCATCATTCGGATTTTTACAATTTAAATAGTTGCTTGACCTGGAATGGGTGGCTGTAGTGTAACTGCCAGCCACTGATCTCTGCATTTCTGTGCAGCAGATTCAGACAGTGGATCGCAGGGTCAAAGGCAACAGAACCCCAGCGCTGCTGGAGAGACTGGTTAGTTTCTACCTCTCTCAATAGTCAATAACCTGCTGTGCCAACATTAACATGTGACATGTGTCTTAGAGGAATAGTTCACTCAAAAAAATATATATATTACCATCCTTTGCAGGCCCTCATGTTGTTTAAAACCTATTTAACTTCCTGTCTTCCATGGGACACAAAACAGGAAATATTTACATAATTTCTAGAATTTTTTTTTTTTTCTAAAACATAATTCTGGACACGGGGTTGATGAGCTCTGTTTGAAGTACAGGCTCTCTGTTTTTTTATCTGTATTAAATATAAATATAATTTTTAATGTCATTTCAGGTTTTATCTTCATTTTAAATGAAATAAAGCAATTGTGTTATGTGCCTTTTTCATTTTTATTATTTTTTTGTTTATTTAAAAATTCCCCTTTAACTTGGATTTGTTTTATTTTCCAGTTTTTATTGGAGTAATTTTAGTGGTTTAAATTTAACTAATTATTTTTTATTATTTAAATTAATATTTATTATTTAATTATTTAGATTTAACCTATTTTCCAAGGCAACATATAAAAAAAATTGGCATACGTTTTTGAACTTATATTTATATTTTATCTTTTCAATTAATGAACTCTTTTTAATAGTTTTAGTTAACAACTATGCTCTGGACATTTTTCAAAAGTCCTCCTTTAGTGGTCCATGTAAGGATTAAATAAGAAGCCATAGAGGTTTGGAACGACATGAGGGTGAGAAAATGATGTCAGTTTGAGTGGTGATTAAGCACTATTTGTGCACTAGGATATAAAGCAGCTATTTTAGTCGGTTGTCTGTAGTCTTGTGTAGAATTCAGACTTAGAGCAGTTTCATTTGTCAGCATTGTTAAAAGTATCTCTTGACTTGATTCTTTGTCTCTGTTCTCTAAAGGCACCACGGCGCCAATCCACGTTCCAGGTTTGCCGCCAGAGTTCATGCAGGCCATCATGCATCAGATCTCCCAGCAGGCGGTCGCCATAGCAACTGCAGCCTCTGCTGGACACCAGGGGCAGCAGCAGGGCACTGCTGGCACAAATGCCCAAACTGGAGAAAACCTGGCCCCTCCGCCACCTCAGGCCAGGGTGGTTATCACACGCCCCTCCTTATCCCCACGCGTCCCCCAACCCATGAATACCAGGGGGACCACCATCAACCTGCGTGCAACAGTGCCTCCCTCAGCAGGACAACAGACTAATCAAGTATGAACCTTTGTTACAATTACAGGGCTCAATTCCGCTTCAATTTCTACTGGTCTAGTGGCAACAGTGGTTTAGATTTTTTTACATGCCCAAATTTTGCAATTGGCCCCACTGCAATAAAACGAATAAATAAATAAATAAAATAGTCACTGTTTTCATTGTTTTTGACCTATGTAACTATGCATTCTAATAAATAAGATTGACACCAAAAATGTAGATGCCAGTAGCAAAAACTTCAATATTAACCAATAATATAAATTTGAAACATTATTAAAGACAAGGAAGCAGTCACCAATACATTAAGAAGTTATAAAACAAATTAGAAGCAACATCACAAAGAAATATTACATAACAAAGTTACAAATAAAATAGTGCTTTAAGTTTTTTAGGTTGGTTTAAACCAGCGGTTCGGGAACCTTTTTTGACCAAAGAGCCATTTTAAAATTTTTGGTAAATGCATTTTTCCAAAAACTTTTTGTGCTAGTTTAGGCCAGTGACAATTCAGTCCTGAGTATCTTTCACGCTGACCAAGGCTCATCAGGCAGGCTTTATTGTCGAGCCTGCATTATTGTATTTTGGAGACATCCAAAACTCATAGTTCCATTTTCATTCCTCAATCAAGGGCAATCCTATGATGTCCTCTCCTCTCACGCAGATGGTCAGTGGTTTGGTTGGGCAGCTTTTGATGCCGTTGCACACAGGTAAGTTGTCCTTACCTATTCAGTTCCTGTGTTAAGCAACACAAAGCTTAAACATATTATATTTTCCATTGTCAGGGGACCAGACATCCTCTACCTCATCCTCCCAGTCTTTCTCTTTCTCTACTTCCACATCTACCTCTTCCTCGTCCTCTTCTTCCTCCTCTTCCTCTTCTTTCACTGCTCCTCCAACCTCTGCCAACACGTCCGGTCAGACGTCCACCCATACCACCAGCACTGCATCTGTGGGTCAGTCCCAAGAGGGCAACCCAGGAGATAACCTAGCTCAGCTTCTGGGCTCTCTCCTGGGAGGAATTGCGGGAGCTGGTGGAGGAGTGTCTGGAGGTGCTGCTCCCTCCATTACAGTGACTATTCCAGGTGTCCCTACGTTCATCCAAGGCTTGTCTGAGTTCATTCAGGTTGGTATTATTATTACTTTTTTTTGTTTGTGGTATACCGATATATCAGTAATTTCTTTTTGTATTATTCTTGGCATCTGCCAATAAGTTTTTCTGTTTGCCCGATGTGATGGCAGCGGATTTTTTTTTGACAACGCAGGTTTTTGAATAGCTAATATTTACACTACGGTCAAAAGTTTAAGATCGTACGATTTTTTATGTTATAAAAGAAGTCTCTTCTGCTCACCAAGGCTGCAATTTTTGATAAAAAAATACACAAAAAACAGTAATATTGTGAAATATTATGACAATTTAAAATGACTTTTTTATGTTAATATATATTAAAATGTAATCTATTCCTCTGAAAAAAGCTGAATTTTCAGCATCATTACTCCAGTCTTCAGTGTCACATGATCCTTCACAAATCACTCTAATATGATGATTTTATGCTCCAAAAACATGTATGATTATTATCCATGTTGAAAACAGTTTTTACATTTTTATTTCAGGATTCTTTGATGAATAGAAATTTCAAAGAACAGCATTTATTTAATTAGAATCTTTTCTAACATTATAAATGTCTTTACTGTAACTTTTGATCAATGTAACTCATCCTTGATGAATAGAAGTATTGATTTCTTATTTATTTCCGCCAAAAATAAAATACAAATTCTTACTGACCCCAAACTTGATTAATGTAACAAAAGCTTTCCATTTCAGATAAAAGCTGTTCTTTTGAACTTTCTATTCATCAAAGAATCCTGAAATAAAAATGTAAAAAATGGTTTTCAACATGGATAATAATCATGCATGTTTTTGGAGCATAAAATCATCATATTAGAGTGATTTGTGAAGGATCATGTGACACTGAAGACTGGAGTAATGATGCTGAAAATTCAGCTTTTTTTCAGAGGAATAAATTACATTTTAATATATATTAACATAAAAAAGTCATTTTAAATTGTCATAATATTTCACAATATTACTGTGTTTATTGTGTATTTTTTATCAAAAATTGCAGCCTTGGTGAGCAGAAGAGACTTCTTTTAAAAACATAAAAAATCTTAAACTTTTGACCGGTAGTGTAGTTTTGGAAACTTTTGAGATCCAGCTGTTAGATCTTGTGAAGTGTGCAATTTTAGACTGCATAAAAATGTGTGAACTTTGCGTAATGGTTGGTCTGTGTGAATTGTAAATGAAGAGGAGAGTTTTGCTGCCTCTGAACACACATGCTCGACAAACTCTAAATCCTTGATTCAAACTTGGCTGTACTATATCCACTGGCTGTGAATAGAATAGTCCCAATGCAACATAGACATACCAAATTATTGAGTACACTTCCTTTTTACTCATTTGTATTTTCTTTATTTGTGTAAAATACTATAATTGGATTACAGAATCAAGAATTTGCCGTCTAAGGCATAAATCTGTTTATTTTACAGATTGATTTCAACATTAATTAAAAGTTCAAATGCTTTTTTTTTCATTTCATTTTCGAATGATTTAGTAAATATGTCAAATAAATATACATTCCATTTCAGAAATTGTTATGCATACGTTTTTACTACCTTTAAATTAAATATTGGCCATCTGCCACCCTGCTCTTTAAGATAAAAAAAATCAATATCGGTCAATCACTAGTGCTTTCTCAGTCTTTGCAGTCTGATCTTAGCAAAAATGTAAATTCGAATGCCCTGTTTTCTTTCCAGTCTGGCCAGCCCGTGTTTCCTCCACCAAACCAGCAGCCTCCACCCTCACAAGCCACACCCCCTGACCCTTCAGGAGCCGCCCCCACTGCTGCCCCTCAGCCTCCCAGTGGAGGTGGAGAGACCCTCAGCCCTGAGCTTTTCACTGGTATCGTTCAGGGTGTCCTGTCCACCATGATGGGATCTCTGGGGGCTGGCCAAGGCAACACTGAGAGCATCGCCCAATTTATCCAGAGACTTTTCTCAGACCAGCAACCTCTTCACGCCTGGAGCTGGAGATGCAGTGGGTAAGGGTTTCTGCGTTACTGTAGTGCAACTCAAAAGTAGCACAATGCCACAATTTATGACTCATGGCCTGTGTTGGTTTGGTAGGGTTTTTTGGAGATCTGCTGTCTCTGGTTTGTCAGAGTTTCTCAATGGTGGACATGGTTCTGCTTCTGCATGGGAATCCTCAGCCTCTGAGCCGCATCCAACCCCAACTCACAGCCTTCTTCACAGAGCACTATCTGCAGGGCCGAGAGCCCACTGATGCCAACATAGCTGTGAGTCTGAGCTCATGCCGCTTTCATAAGTGACCTTCATTACATTAGTTCTACATGAAGATCTTGTATACTGTCAGATATGTACAGTGTGGTACAAACTTTTAGTGATATTTTACCTAAAGCTGACTCCCAAATCAATTAGCACCCCAGTCACGAGTGCATGAGTTATTTAATATAGTAATTTATACAATAGATTGCTTTAAAGCTGTCGCTTTCATATATAATAGTTTAAGTTTCTACTATAAAGCAGCTCTCCAGTTTGTTCATGTTTTAAAGGGGACATTTTTGAGTCATGATGCAATCAAATCATTCATAGAGTTTTTTGACCCACTGATTCATTCAATTGGACACTTCAAAAGAACTGATCCATAAAAATGAATACAATTTCTTAACAGTATCACAAACACAGTAAAACTGATCTTTACACTTATAAAACACTTTCCCATTGAATGAATTTTGCAAAGGCTGATGGTTTTGTTTTTGTTATTTAGAGTGCTTCTGAGGATCTGATCAATGGACTAGAGGAGTACATTGCAGAGAGTTTGTAAGTCTCGTTGCCGATTTTATCCTGTAACATTTTTTTCTTCATCAGACACTAATTGATTGTCCCTCTGCCTTATTTGTTTCAAGTCCACTGTGACTGTTCGAGAAAGGGTGGACGTTGTCCAAACCAACATTTCCTTCCTGAGACAACAGTTCACTCGCATGGCTACTCACATTCTGCGCTGCTCAGGTGACATAACTGGTCCGCCCTAACGTTCAAATTCCACTTCACAAACATTGTTTTTTGAACTTTCTCATCAGTGTTTAGTATTATTTATATACAATTACAGTGTGTATGTGTGTGTATATATTTATATATATACATGTGTGTGTGTGTATATATATATATATATATATATATATATATATTATATATATATATATATATAATTTTATGTCTTCATAATTAAATTTTTACTGTTGATGTGCTTTTTCCATTTTTTTTATTAGTTTGTTTTATAATTTTATATTTTTATATAGCTTTAAGGGGTCATTAGTTTAAAATCCAATTTTTCCAATTTTCAGAACTCAAATCTTTCTTGTTTGGCCGAAAACAGTTTTTTTTAAAACCAAGCTCCCAAAATGACTCATTTTAGATTTTGTCTCAATATGATGTCATATTGCCATGTGCCATGTTTAACCACATGTCGCCATTGCTTTGTCTGTTTACCTCAAGATTGTTTGATATCTACTCACTTTACTTAAAATGATAAACGTTGAATATAAGAACGATAGTGCATTCATTCATAATTCGTTTACATGAAGCACCACAAGTCATCCTGTCAGCCATAACATTGGTAACTTTAAGTACTTTATTTGCCACAACCAAGACATGCGTATACTAGATAAATGCCTTTACTGGGGCATCTTAGTTTTAACACCAATATAATGCAATAAAATACAATACTACCTCACAAATACATAAGGAATAAATTTAAAGTAAGATGACTAATGACCATGTCACAGACTGGAATATCATTGGTATTTGAGGTGTAGGTTTATCCTCTGACTTGCTCAAACATGTCTGGCAAACATCATTAAAAATTATTTTAGTATACAAAACTGTTACCCAATCAAAGCCGTTGCGTGTTCCTCAAAGCAACACACCTATCAAAACAAAGTATTTTCAAGAGAGGGTCAAAAACAGAATAGAAAATAGCCTATTCTAAATTAGTTTTTATTTATATATATATATATAAATAAAAGTCTTGCCAACAGTATATATTTTTAAAAATTGCAGTTCATGACCCCCTCCATTTATCTTTGTTTTAGTAATTTTAGCCAAGTTTTTCCATGTAATACTTGTTATATTTTATTTCAGCTTTATTTTTAATGAACAAAAACTATTTGTAACAACACTGTTTCTATGTGTGTCCAGATAACACGTTTGGCCAGCGCTTGCTGTACCTGTGCACTCAGGGTCTGTTTGAGTGTTTGGCCCTCAATCTGTTCTGCTTAAGAGGAGAGCAAAGAGCTTTAACCACTGTCATCAACCACCGAATTGTAAGATCCATTGATTCATCCTCATGAAGATGGTTTGGTGTTGCATAAAATAGATTTCTTTTGATGCGTTCATGTTTGTTCCTTGCTCATCAGAGGAGGATGTCAGCAGAAGTGAACCCCAGTCTGGTGAACTGGTTGACCAGTATGATGACCATGAGGCTGCATGTGATTTTAGAGCACAACCCAATCACTGAGGACCAGATCCAGAATTACGTCATCTATACACAGGTCCTTAATTTAGATCATGCCTGTCCAATTCTGCTCCTGGAGGGCCAACGTCCTGCAAATCTTAGCTCCAACCCACTTGCCTGAAAACTTGCTGTGTCTGAAATCGTTCCCTATATCCTCAATCACTATTCCACTAATATAGTCCACTTGAAGGAGTGAATAAAAACAAATGAGCTGGAAGGGCTGCCACTTTTGCATAGTTTGTGTAGTGTTTGCTGTTTAATAATCATTTGAAACTTAGCAAACTGGCAGCTCGTGTAGTAATGAAAAGATTGATCTTAAACTCATATAAACAAGCATGTATAATAATCAATTAAAAAGGAATTTACACCTGTATGTAATTACACACTGCACCCACATTGGACCAGTGGTTTTGAAAATGGATAGATGAATGATTCAGCTGCAAGCGCCATCTTCTGGTGAGATGTGGGAATTAATTCGGCATGACTATCAATGTTTTCTCTAACCATTGAGTGAGTGCACATTGGTTGTACATTCATTATTGCGGTGCATTATGGGATTAATTGAGTGCACTCAATAACATCCAATATGGTTTCAGACACCACTACAAATGTCTGTCCCTTCAAATAGTGGCAGACACATTTCAGATTTCAGACACAGCCATTGATTAGATGATTCAGGTGTTTTTAGTTCATGTTGGAGCTGAACTCTGCAGGATAGTGGCCCTCCAGGAACAGGTTTGGACATCTCTGATTTAGTTTCACACCCTCATCAGGATTCACTCCACTCATTCAAACTGAGCCACAGAGCTGAATATGCTTCTGTTATCTTTTTCATGGACAGAGCGAGTCGTCTCAGAGAACAGAGTCAGATGCACAAGCAAGCCACCATAGAGATGATATGAATATTGAGGTATGTTTCAATGGAAGGAGAGTAAGCTACAGACAATTATTATTTTTAAATGAGCCGAAGTACAGCATATGAAAATATATGCAACTTTATATACACACTTAACCTTCAAATGGTCTTCGTTTCCTGTTTACATTACTGGGCTTCGGGGTCTATGCGACCCCAACAATTGATTAAATGTTCAAAAAATATATATTTTTAATCATACAAATAATATATATATATATATATATATTATATATTTTATTAATGCTGTGTTTTGGAGATATAAAGTACTTTGTATCCATATACCACACAATTCCTCAACTACACCATTAGCTTGCATATGAAATATTATTTTTTATGAGACATTGCATTTATGCTCTAGTACTAGGACTTTCAGATTTATGCTGGATTGGTTTTTTTTTTTGTGAAGAAAATATATTTAATGGTTTTTTGTGTTGGTTTTTTTTTCACATTTCCCATTCATTTCAATGTGGGGTCATATTGACCCCTAAGACCAGAAGTGTTAACATTTTTTTACATACCTTCAGAGAACAACCGAATCAAGCCCAGTTTTTGTGTGTCTGTATAGATAGATAATGTATGAAAAGTCACAAAATCTTATTCCACTGAGATGAAGGGAACCTTTTTTTTTATTAAGTAAAAGTTGATTGGGGTCGTATAGACTCCATGACCTGATTGAGGGTTAATTATATACACAATATTACTTTACTATAATAAATAAGTTTGAAATCATTAAGATTTTTTTTCTTTCAGCATGAAAACATTAAATAGACTTAAGCAGACAGTAAATGCATTTATAACGTTACAAAATGTTTTTTTGTGTGTGTTTTCACATTGATATACATCTGGGTGTGGATCTGCATTATGAACTGTATGTTGTGATAGTAATATGTAATTATATATTAATTAATTAATTATATATTCCAGATGGAAGAGGGTCTGTCTCCTGCTCCTGCCACCACTGCAGAGGAAGTCATGGCATCCTCAGGAGACACTGCTGACGGTGATGAACCACCCGGCAGGCAATCGTTAGAAGTGTTGCGAGGAGCGGTAGCCATGGCCACCTCGGACAGGGAGGGGTCGACTGGGAGAGGCGGAGCCATGGGCAGCAACTGTTCCACCCGTGAGACTCAATTGTCTACTTTGATTTAGTGTATCTGCTAAACGTTTGTCAGCATTTATTGTACACTAAATGACCTCAAAGATAGCTGAGCTAGAACAGGAATGCACTGATATTAAAATTTTAGCTAATACCAATAATTATTATAATATTCATGACTATTTTGTTTATTATCCCTAGTCTATAAGTAATAATGAGCATGTTTGTATATTTGTGTTAATCAGGAGTGGGTACCCATCATAAGACATGACATGTTGACGCAGAGAAAGATAAAAGCACAGCCGCCTCTGTCTGATGCTTATTTGCACGGGATGCCAGCGAAGAGGAGGAAGGTCTGTGCACCAACTATATTCACTACAGTAGTGAGTGAGTGAGTGAATGAATGGACAATTGATTGAAACTACACTGCATTGATCAGATATCCTTTCTTTGCAATTATGTGGCTCACAGACCGTACAGGGAGAGGGTCCTCACCTCTCTTTAGCTGAAGCCGTGAGTCGAGCTGCCCGGACAGCAGGGGTACGACCTGTTACTGCCCCAGACAGCCTACAGGGGGAGCTAGAGGCACCAGAGCTGCAGGAAGCATACACACAACAAGTAAGAAACTAAATCCTGGTGTTAGCATCCCATTGACTCCCATTCATTTTGGTGTCACTTTGACTTTAGATCTGAGGCGTCCAAAGACTTCATTTGTCCATTATTTATTTCTAAAGAAACACAACAATGTATAAAATTCTCCATTACTTTGTATCTTACGTTACGGCCCCTTAGAGGCCGTTTTTGTAAAATATAACGATTGCGTCAGTAACCACGGGAGTTTCTGTCGCACAATAGAGACATTACCGTATAGACAGGAGAAGTTGCAGGCAATCTTTTGCGGTCTATGAGGCAATCGGGGGGACATGTAGGCACAAAGTCAAGGTTGAAGCCCATAAATAGAGAGTCCATAAAAGCAACGGGACAACATATTTCAACAATGTTTTTGAGGAATTAGGTGATTCAGATTTGTCTTGGCACAGCTACTAGAAGATTTACAACGGTCAGACTGTCGTCACGCTCAGTTTGAGCCTCGGATATCAGACAGGAAGTGCAATAATCGGGTATAATGCAAAAGTCTTCTCCGTTGAAAACAATGTGACCATTTCTTTTACTGTCTATGCACCTAATCCATCCTGAGAACATAGTAGTATTTATTGATATTTTGAATTAGCTTTTATTTTTATGGTTTCATTTTCATTTTAGTTGAAATTTTGGTATGTACTTTTGTCATTTTTATTAGTTTTTTATTTATTTATTTTATTTAGAATTATTTTTTTCGTCTGATATTTAGTTAATACAAATTATTGTTATAGTTTTTGTCTTAGGACTGATTTTTTTCCTTTAAGATCTTATTGCCAATAGCATTTTCATATCCACCCTCTCACAATTTAGGTCCCGTTCTCACAATTCCACATTATTAGTTCAAGATTTTAAAGTTTCCCTTTTATGCTATTTAAAGGTTCCTAATTTTGTTTTGTGGGTCTCTTACAATAGATGCATCAAAGGTCAAAAATACTTTAATTTTCTTATAATATTCATTGCAGAATCACCTCTTTTCTCACAGTGTCTGAAACGGTTTCATAAAGGACTCAGTCTTTTTAAACCCTCCTTTCTGAGATCATACTCTGCTTTGATTGGTCAGATGCCCCAGTGTGTTGTGATTGCTAGCAGTGTATGTCGGAAATGTCCATCTGAATTTTAGCTCCGGATGCTTCCTCAGCACTTGTATACACAGTGATATGAACAGAAATCGTCCTTGAACCAAACTCGTCCAGGCCTCAGTTACAACTATGGTGTGTAGTTGAGGGTGGGTAAAAGTAGATGATTTGTTAGAAACCGGGAAGGTTTTTGGCGGGAAGTGAGAATGGAATTATTGACGTCTCTTTTCAGGCAGTTTAGAATCTGTTCTTTCTTTCCTGAGACGATAAGTAAATTTATTGGGCACATCTTTGAAACTTTGCAGACATTTTACATTAACAAACAGATATACAACTCACTACATAGAAGGTAATATCTCAAAAATGCATCTCTCTGAATTTCTTTAAACCTTTAAAACTAGGGCTGTGCAAAAATTAATTGCGATTAATCGCATCCAAAATAAAAGTCTGTGTTTACATAATATATTTGTGTGCTGTATATAATTATTTTGTATATATAAATACACAAACATGCATGTATATATTTAAGAAAATGTGTTATTCATATATAAAATATTTATATGATATAGATTGTGTATATATATATATATATATATATATATATATATACAGAATTTAAGTGCAAATAATTCTTAAATATATACATGCATGCATAGGTATTTATATATACAAATAATTATATACAGCACACACAAATATATAATGTAAGCACAGACTTTTATTTTGCACAGCCCTATTTAGAACTCCTTTTCATCCTTAATTGTCTTCCAGGTGAAGAGTGATATAAAGAAAAGACTGAGTGAGGATCCAGACTACAACCACCAGCGCTTTCCCAACACCCACAGAGCTTTTTCTGAAGACTGTTAAACCGACAGGTCCGTTTACACATCCATCTTGTCATCTGTCAAGCTTACAGTCATGACCATGATGTCTCGAATGGAACAGCCAATAGCGTCACGCTTTGAGGGAACCCAGTTGTTTTGAAATCGGTAACTGACACATAACTCAGATGTCTGCCATAGTCAAATGTGTGGATAGTGACTAAATATAGAGCCGGTGAACTAGACCGGCCATAGAGACAGAAGTCGTCTTTCTTCTGTCTACATGGCGTCCATCTTCTAGTCTTTGTAGATGTCACCAGTCAGTTTCACACTGACGGGATTCATGGATGTCCATTGTATATTAGCTGTACATTTGTTTTACTAAGTTGTTTTAATATTGACAATAATAGCAGTTGTATTAGACACATTTACATGAAGAAACTCTAATTCATTCCAGCTTGACCTGCTCAATGTGTAGATAAAGAGGATGCCAAGAGGAATGTTTACAAGGTGCAGACATGTTGAACATGATTAGATGTGAGTACTGAGGACTGGAAGTGTTTTAGTCATTGTGATGACATAGAGCGGTTACTTACTTGTTGCTATTTTTTTTGCATGCCAAAAACATCATGTTGTCCATGAATGTGGCTGTTATGAATAAAATCATCCAAGTCTAGAATTACTTCTAGTTTTAAAAACAGCTGTATCCGCCTCCATGTTTGGTCACTAATATTGAAGAATCACCCTTGCTATGGTTTAGTTTTTATAACTAACACAATGACTTTCAAGTGGTTTCTAGCCGGCGTTGCAATACTTTTTTAAAGATTTAAAATTGTGGGATAACTTGGTGACCGTGTTATCGATTTTTGCATGTATTATATTGTTACATCTAGCTGAAACATTCAACCTTGGTAAAAAAAACAAAAAAACAAATTGATTTGATACCTTTATTTTGAACATGTAAATAAAAAAATACAAATAAAATAATAATCAGTGAAACAAAGAATACTGGTAAAAACAAATGAACAACTAAGTAAAAATCCATACTTTCCAGTGCTAAAACAAAGGAAAACTTTATTTACATGTGCAAAAATTAGTCAGGAAGTAAAACTTATGTATTCCTACCCCTTTAAATGAACAAACAAATGTTTTTCTACCCTGTTACCCATTTTAAATTAATTTTCTAGCAATAAATGTACTATCATTAAAATCAAGAGATTTAAAATGTATAAAAAAATGTATACATAAAATAATTACTTTAAGGTGAGTAAATTTGATGTTGAAGTTTATTATGCTAATCAAGACCACATTTATTTCAACAAAAATATTTTGTAAAATGGTAATATTTTATTACAATTTAAAATAACAGTTTTTTTATGCAATTTATGAAATGCAAAGCTGATTAATTTTTTTAGCAGCCATTACAATCAAGGGATCCATATTATAATTAAGGATATCTTATCAATACTTTTTGTTTGGAAACTGATCTTAAAAAACGATTCAAACATAATAAATTAAGTATTCATAACTTTTCAACGTTTACATAAGACATGTCAACTACTACAATAATTGCTTCAATTTAAGTAAATCGAGCATATGATTTTAGGTAACTATATGAGCCACGTGGTATGCAATTTCCCATGATGCCTATCCAGACAAAAAAATTAAGCCATTTTGTGAAACACGTGAAGACGTTGAGAAGAGGTAAGCTTATTTTTTTTTTTACTTAATGTAGAGCCTACACATGCTCATTTTATGCAGTTTTGGTCAAGAAATGTACTTTTAACTGAATTTCAGAATTGCTACGAATTTTGCATCAACAATTACAAACGTGTTACTTACGAATTGTAGTCTACATGTTAATGAATTAAGTAAGTGTTTTGCACGCGAGTATTTGAAGAGTGTGCTTCCATCGAATGAATGGGCGCAGGGTTAGCCTACTTTTGCTAACGTTAACATACAAATATTAAATTCGGAAACACATTGCTACAGTACAGCTCCGTGTGCACGATTTATCATTAAATAAGTGTTATCTTGATTCAAGCACAATATTATTCCTAAATGACAGCGACAATGCAGTAAATGAAACCTGCAAAATTATTTTCAAAATAAGTAAATACCCTTTAAACAAAAGTTTAGCTTCAAATAAAGATTGTAAATCTTTACTGTATTCCAGTTACTGTTAAAATATTTTTGAAGAGATTCGTTCAAAACCTCTGGACAAAAGTCATTAATTAACTTCTGTTTTGTTTAAATTAATAGATATTATTGAATAGACTCATTTTTATATTTATAGGCATTTAATAATGAACTAATTTGTTACATTTTATTGTTTTTTGTTTTTTTATTGATTTTTGATAACCAGAAGAAATATATATATATATATATATATATATATATATATATATATATATATATATATATATATATATATATATATATATATATATATATATATATATATATGTTACACACACACTAAGATTGTTTAATATTTTTAAAATAAGTCTCTTCTGCCCACCAAGCCTTCATCTCTTTGATTCAAGAAAAACTGTAATATTGTGACTATTATTATAAATATTATTATAATTATTAGTATTTTTAACCACTATTTTCTATTTGAATATATTTTAAGATGCAATTTAAAAGTTTTGGGTAAAAAATAAAGTGAAATGCTTTATTGTGTATTGTATATTGCATGTTTAATTTATTTTAAGACATTGAATTATCTGGGGCAGTGCAGTAAGCAGACCAAATAAGTGAAAATGGTTGGTTTTATTTTTACATATATAAATAGACCTTATTCAGAGCAGTGCCATGACAGGTATGAAAATGAGGCTGTGAGGGATAGACTTATCGTGTTTCCAATGGCATCCGCTGTAAAAAGCTGAATAAAAAGCTCAGATTACTTACAATATTTTCACAGCTTACATTGTCAGGAGTTTTTTGTCAACTGAAATTTCTTGGAAAGATATTTTTCCAGTGTTTCATAAGCAGAACAATCCGAAAACACAATAACAGTACAGTCAATTGAAGAGATGCATGTCTATCCCTCACAGCCTCGCTTTCATTCTCATTAAAAATCAAAGATGGCGCTGCCGTGAATAAGGCGTATGAGCTTAAATGTTAAGTTAATAGAACTAAGATTTTGATCTCACATGGTCTGCACTGTGTTGGATTTACTTAAGACGTATGCACCATTTTTGCATCATACTTTTTGAGTAATCCCAATTTGGAATAATTTCTAAAATGTTTGAGTTCACGTAACATTCTTTACTTAAAAATATATGTAACGTAATGCATACATTTTTAAGTAATGAATGTTGCGTGAACTCAAATAATTAAGTACATATAACAAAGATTTTCTTGTTAATTTTAAGTAAAATTATTCCAAGTTGGGATTACTTAAAGTATGATGCAAAAATGGTGCATAAATATTTTAAGTAAATCCAACACATAATTTTTTTAGAGTGTACATTTATTCTATGATGGATAGAAAAAGTACAAAAGAGTTTATTTGAAATAGTTTGTTTTAACAAAGTAAAAGTCCTTACAAACATTTTTGATCAATTGAATGCTTTAGCTGGAAAAAAGTATTAATATTTTTCTTTCTTGAATTCTTGAGAGATTTCAAGAGAAAATAGAGATTTAACTAACGAAATGCTCAAAATGTTTAACTTATGAAAAATGTTTTTTTATGCACCCTATTAAACAATTAAAAAACAATGAAAAAAAATATTTAATAGATAATATTAATGTAACTGGGTGAGGCATACAAACAGAGACCAAAGATATCTAATGACAGTACGCATTTTATTTGTCCCACAACATATTCAGGTTTTTGGGTAATTAGCGCAAAACTAATCACAGCAGAACAATGACTCAGCCATGTTGTTTATGGTTCTGTTTCAACCTTTGAAACTGAATTGCAGATTACAGTGACGACGTTTAATGCTTTATTGTCCATTTAAAAGCGCAAGCTCTTGAGAAAGATGTGTTCTGGCTAGTTTGTGATACAGGAAGTTGATTAAAATGTTTGGTTTATGTCTTTACCACGGGATGTCAAAAGCAATTGGAAACATTAAAACACATGATAATGTATGTGGGTGGACAGCATGTGTTATTACACCAAATGCACTGGAAGTCATATATTGAACAAATGACTGCTGAATTGAACCAACCAATTAACCAGGAGACAAATTTAGTATCTGCAAACCTCTATCCTTAACAATGTATGGGTTATACAATAATGATAAAGTTTTCCATATGGAAATACACTCCTGAACATATTTGAACGAAAAATAATTTTGAAATCATCAACTGTGGACTTAAGAGTGCTTAAATTTACATGGACAGCATGATTTTTTAAGTAAGACCAGTGCGGATTTGGCAATGTTATTATGCAGGGAACTTAATAACTTGAATTGTGCATTGAAAACAATGAGCAAACAAGAACAAGCCCAGAACAATTAAACTCTACCCTCAAAAGGCAGTACCTGCCATCACTTTCCCTCAAAGGTCATGAAAAAAGGCAGCAATCCTGACGTTTATTGGTTTTCGCTACTAAATGAAACAGCTGCATGGAGGTACCAGTCTCTACAACATTTCAATCAAAGCAACTGATGAAAACCCAAATGAATATATAAATATAATAAAAAATATATAATGAATTACCACAATGTATGCCGATCAAGACCAACCGTGCAGAATTCCTATTAGTCCACCACCTCTGATGATTTATTACTATCACTGAGAAGAACTTTATCAACCCACCGTACTTAAAGGAGAACGCCGATGCAAAATGAACCTTTAGTCTAATAAAACATCGATATCTAGTCAACTTCTCTGAGATTTGTTTACATGATAACGAATGTAAAGAGTTTTATCTCTAAAAACTCTTTAGCGTATAATGCTAGTACTGGGGGCATTTACTAACTAAGTTTATACCACTAACAAGGCTCAAAATAGCCCCACACTACACAGTAACATAATGAGTGTCCATACATGCAAAACGAAGCATTGAGAAATTTGTAAGTGTACAGACCGTTTAATAAGAAGATACTTTATAAAGACAGTTCACTTTGTGTATACAGACAGGAGCCATCTTAGAAAATAGTCTCGATACGTCGATCCCCGAACGCCGTTCATACAGTTCAGAAGTTCGCTGAACTTCATACAGTTCAGATCACTCAGGACGTTGTTCGTGGTTTGACTTGTACGTGACCGTTTTCCAAAGATGGTGCCGCCTGTATACACTAAGTAAACTGTCTTTATAAAGTATCTTCTTATTCTATAATGCTTCGTTTTGCATGTATGGATCCTCATTATGTTACTGTGTTAGTGTGGGGCTATTTTGAGCCTGGTTAGTGGTATGAACTAGTGATTTATTTTTACTTAGTAAATGCCCACAGTATTAGCATTATACGCTAAACAGTTTTTAGAGATAAAACTCTTCATTCAGATTATCATAAATACAGATCTCAGAGAACGAGTTGACTAGGTACCTATGTTTTATTAGACCAAAGGTTCATTTTACACCGGAGTTCTCCTTTAAAAGCCATCAAGTTTTACAGCGTCAGTCACAGCAGACTTGTTTACAATGACCTTGTATTTACCTCTACAGAAACGTACTGCGTTATCAAAACCTATTTGTTAGAGTTGTGCGTTTTAACCTCCTAATTAGTGATGGCTCAAATGATAGGCTAGTGGGTTATCCTGCCTTATAGTGGAGTACATATATTAGCTAATACAAACCAGAGTATTGAGGTAACTGATTCCAGTTTGGTGATGCTTAAATAATGGAAAGCGCGCACACAGAAGATTGTTTGTAGTGAGAACAGTTTTAACTTTTGTTTGTTCTTGTACCTGCAAATATTCCCCACTCCCCCCCCCCAAAAACAGTTACCACCATCTCATTCACTCAACCCACACAATACAGCGCTACATCTTTTTCAGTCTTTTTAATGGTGTGATGAAACATAAGTTCTTCTGAGCATACACATCCACACTTCTGGCTCTGCGGCTCATGCTCGGGCCTGTCGGAAGGAAGACAGCAGGAGTGGGAGCAGGTTGAGGGCAGGCCGGTGTTCCTGAATGCCCAGGGCCACCAGAGCCCCGGCCAGCACTGAGGTCACTTTGGGAAGCAAGGGGGGACGAGCCCTCCATAACCTGCCAATATAGACAAACAGCAAGTTTAATGTTTACCAGACGCAGCACAATAAATAGGGTTGCAAAGTTTCCAGAAACTTTCCAGGATTTTCGGAAACTTTCCAGGATTTTCGGAATCTTTCCAGGATTTTTGGGAAGTTTCTGGAAATTTACCGGAAATATTCAGCCCCTTTGCAACCCTAACAATAAATCAGTGTTTCTCAACCAAAGGGCCCCAGTAAACTTATTTTGGGGCAGTGGTGGTCTAATGGTTAGAGAGTCGAACTTGTTACCCGGGCACCACTGTAAAAAACTATTAACTAACTAAATATTAGTTAATTTGTTTTGTCAGGTTGCTGTTTGTTTGAAATAACAAACCTGTTCACTCTGAAGGAACACTCGACGGGGTGCTAATTCTTTCATAGCTTTTTGGTACATAATAGTTACCGTAGATGCAACGCGTATTTCAAAAAGCAAGCCGCTGGAGAGCACAATTTGTTTAAATGCAAAATACATTTTCACCAGTAGATGGCAGCAATTCCTAGTCCCTTTAAGGCCCTATCCACACTACTGCGTTTTCGTTTAAAAACTGAGACCTTTTGCTACGTTTGCACCTCCCGTCCAGAATAAAAAACAAACAAACAAAAAAAACGAAGAGCTAAAACGGAGATGTTTAGAAATGCTGCAGCTATGTTTTGCGTTTTGAATCTCCGGAGGGCGTTTAAGTGAAGACGGGACAAAACGAAGGATCGGAGGCTCACGCTCTGCTCTATGATTGGGTGTCATAAGTAATGACGTGTCCTTCCCTGATTCGTCAGCCACCCGTCACATGACCTGTCCCCAAATCTGAGGAATAGTCAATCCGTTTCCAGTTTACACCAGCACACGCATACCCAGTGTTGGTGAATGGTCACGTGATTTGCGTTTTCAGTCGGTTTAATGTGGACGGAGATTAATTCTTATACAGAGATAAAAGGTTGGTGTGGACGGAGATCGTATTCGTTTTAATTCTCAGTTTTTAAACAAAAACAGTAGTGTGGAAGTCAGTAGAATGTCAGTTGTGCGACTTTGCAGCCTTTTTTCATCTTTTAGTATAGACAGGAGCTTGATTCGTTGCTGTCTAGGAAGATTCTGCACTCAGAAAATTTGATTAATTTTATGCACTCTTGCTGAATAAATGTATTATTTCTTAAAATAAAAATCTTACTGACTCTAAACTTTTAAAAAGTAGTGTAATACGAATTCGACGTTGCTTTATACAAACCCTTTGATGGAAAGTATAAAAAAAAGTATCTTTTAAGTTTCAAGTCGTACTTGATTCTGAATATGGAAAATATGGATATTCTGATAAGCAAACCGCACCTTTTCAACTTTATGGCGGTGTATTCTTCCATCAGAGCCAACATAGAAGGTGGAGAATGCATCATATGTTCTGAAAAGAAAAATAAATAAAGTTACACAAAGAGGTGTCTCTTGGGCATGGCTTTGACTGGCTATCACAGCATGACTCACCTGTAGAGACCGTTCTTGTCTTTCTTGTAGAAGAACACCAGAATGGAGTGGAAGGGCAGGCCTTTGATTCTCCAGCGAGCTTTGATTGAGCCATCTTCTGGATGCTTGGTCAGCTTCAGGACTTCCAGCTGAGCCTCCGCATAGTAACATAGACACATCAATCGCCAAACCGTCAGAGTCAGCTGGTAGGCCATACGACCCCTTCAGATATAGAAAGAGGCATACTAATCAGCAATGCTATTTCAAATGTACCAGTGCACTGGTAACAAGCCAAAACCAGTCAATTTGTTTGCAGTTAGGAAACAAAAACACCAATTTGTTTAGTATTAAAGTCACCCTGTGGTGAAAATCTATTTTTTATGTTGTTTATGTGTTGTTTTTAATGTGCTTTAAGACAAACCATAAACAAATTCATGAGTCAACACCATTGCTGAGTGTTTTCTTTTCTCCTTAAACTGCAGTGAACCAAAAATCACGCTTTGAAATCGTCTGACGAATCACGTCAACGTGTGATCGTCAGACGAGTGGATTTCTGAGCTGGTGTGGGTGAGTGGAGGCGGGGCTCATTTGCATATTCATAGAACCGCGTATACTAAATGAAACAAGGGTGTAGTTACATTCAAGCTATTTTATGTCATTAAGAATTTTAAGTGATAAAATGATTGACCACAAGGGGACTTTAGGGCGTTTTGCTTGCTAAATGCTTTTCTTTTGTATTTTAAAAATTTTTGCTTAAAGTATTTTGATGTGCTGCTTGCAAACAAAACCTTATCCAACATAAAAGAAAAAGGTTTTGAAAACATCTTACGGAACAAAAAAATATTTTTGCTTGCAAAACTTTTTTGTTGTGCTTGTAAATTTTTGGCAAACAAAGCACTTTCAAACATGAAAAAAGTTCAGAACAAATGTTTTTTTTAATGCACTTTATTTACTCTTAGAACAATGCTATAGAAAATTAAATTAAGAAATTGTATGATAAATTACCTTTCCGAATCAGAAAAGACATTCATTTCGAGGAAGAAATGTTAAAAGCATCATGTTTCCTCAAACTTAAGATGAACTGCGCTGATTGTCAGTCGTTGTCATGGAGAAATCCTGTAAAAACTCGACTGACGACGACTGATGACGTATCAGGGTTGTTCCATTTCCTAGGGGAATATTTCAACCCTTGGCCCTTGTAACTCTGTTTCAAGGGCCAAGGGTACACTCGAAAACAAGGGGTAGGGCCGAGAGGTGAATTGGGATTGAGCCTAAATCTAGAATAACATGCATCTAGGAACTGTTTACCTTGTCTTTGTGTTCAGAAGACCATTGATGAACTCAACATCTTCAGAGTATATGCTGTAGTCATGATTTTTCACAAAGAACCTGGGCAGCTGAAACACAACATGGAGCCCAAACTAGTCAAGATTATATTGCATATTTAAAATCAATAAAAAAATGATATTTTTTAGGATAATCCAAAGATTGTGTGGGCCTCCATATTGAGCATTATCATTTTTCTACAAGTGGTAGAAAAATCTTACCTGCCACCCTAAGCTTTTCATACATCAGGGCCAGTTTCTCCTCATTCTCCATGTCTCGCTGGCTAGAGCTGTTGTCCACTCTCTCAGTCTCAGCATGGCTGCAACGTATGCCACGGAGGGCTGGATAGAAGCTCTGCTCGTCCTGTCCCTTTCCTGATTTGTCCCCGATCTCAGAGACAGACTTCATCCCGGGGCAGTGAAAGCAAAAGAAGCGAGATCCCGAACATAAAAGGCGCAGGGCATCCCTCGGCCTCAAACAGACTCCTGAAGGAACCTCTCTCCGTGTCTGTCCCTACCTTTCCGGTAATGCTAATATCATCCTCTCTGCTCCCATCGACAGTGGTTAAAGGAAAAAGTAAGTCAAAGGGTCTGTTGGGCCCCAAGGCAAGGAGCTCGCTTAGTTTGGCCGGCCCAATAAAGGGCACCTCCACCAAAGTGTGCTGCTCGTCGGGCTCGAGCAGAAAGCGCAAGCTGACAGCCTCTTCCCATTCCTCCTCCTCTAGGTTGACCGCTTGGTTTGGCTGGCATGCGTGGTGGAAGGGATGGGACAGGGATGGCTGTTTGATGAGACAGGTAACGTAGACTGTTTGGAGGAGCCAAGGCCCATGAGGCACTGCTCAGGCTCCTACAGTTGTCATTCAAGTGAAACTCGGTTGTCTGCAAGTTCAGAAAAATAGACAGTTCAAAGATATTCACACATGGGTCAGTGACTAATATGGGTATCCAAAGGATTTCTTTTTATATATATTAGAGGTTGACCGATATGTTTTTTTTTTTTCATTCCGATGCCGATACCGATCTTTTGAAATCCGGGTCAGCCGATGGCTGATTAATGCTGCCGTTTTATTTTGGACGATATTTGCTTGATTTTTAATCTCTATTTGAAAGATAAAATGTAAAAGAAATGTTAATTACTTAACATAGACAAACTTTCTCAACAAAAACATTTTATCCTCTCAAAAAATGTCCTAAAACATGTGTTTTTTTGGTTAGTTTTGTTTGTTGACGAACAAAGACAAATGGACGTAACCTAATTATCACAAAAAAAGGAGAAAACTACAACACTAGGCTGCCCACAGATGCGCCTGCCTAATAATCGGCTTGATTTACTTGGATATTGGCCAATGCCGACTTATGTAAAAAAATGCCAAAAATCAGCCGATTAATCGGCCTACCAATTAATCGGTCTACCTCTAATATATATATATATATATATATATATATATATATATATATATATATATATATATATATATTAAAAATATATATACACATTAAAAATAGCAATACTGTGAAATTAACAATTAAACAACAATTAAAAGAACATCATATGATGTTTTTAATGTTTTCCATTTTCTTTAGTGTGCAATGTATCTACTTGTGCATGTATATGCTCTGCAAAGTTACAAATCTCATAGTCTCTCACAAAGTGATTTCTTCTATTGAAAAGAGCACTAACTCCTTATTTTAAATATTTTTAAATGTAATGTATTCCTGTGATGGCAAAGGTGAATTTTCACCATCATTATGGCAGATCATTCTAATATGCTGATTTAAGAAACATTTATTATTATCAATGTTGAAAATATTATTTTTACATTTTATTTTCTAAATTCTATTTAAATTATTTTTTTGTGGTTTAAAAAAGCTTTATAAATACTACGGCATTAATTATTAATTCAGTAGTAGCATTACATTTATGGTGAGTTGCACCATATTACTTTGATTTGATGGACAAAAGTTTTCAATATTAATTTGTGTAAGCTACCTGACATAAATTCCAGCACTGTTTCTTCACTGGCTGCCTGCCGCCATGGTTTCTGACACACCCCACCCAAAGAGAGACACCCCTCTGCACACAGCCATTCAAGTCAGGGTGCTGAGGAAACCTCGATGGAGTCTCAGAAAGATGACATCATTCCGCTACTCAAAGAGGAGGAAACCCGAACTCTCCCATCCACCGCTGCCTCTGGATACTCACTCATTCACAGTGCAACTTCAGTCCTTCAAAACCTAGCTAGGGCAGAGGGAAAAAGGTATTTAAATCACACTTACAAGACATTCACTTATTTACATACGCATGTGGTAGATATGTTTAACCACAGCAAATTACATTGCATTGAAGTCTACAACTGATCAGTTTGTGAGTTTCCCAGGAATCGAACTCATGGTAGGGCTGTCAACGATTAATCGCGTATGTAATCGCATCCAAAATAAAAGTTTGTTTACATAATATATGTGGGGTGCACTGTGTATATATATATATATATATATATATATGTATGTGTGTATGTATATATATATATATGTATGTATATGTATATATATATATATATATATATATGTATATATATATATATGTATATATATATATATATGTATATATATATATATGTATATATATATATGTATATATATATATATATGTATATATATACACATATATGTATATATATATATATATGTATATATATACACATATATGTATATATATATATGTATATATATATATATATATATATATATGTATATATATATATATATATATATATATATATATATATATATGTATATATATATATATATGTATATATATATATATATGTATATATATATATATATATATATAATTTATATTGTATATAAATATAAAAAAAATTATTTACAAATAATATATTTTTTTCTTAAATATACATGCATGTGTGTGTATTTATATATATATATATATATATATATATGCAAAATTATTATACACAGCTGCACCCATATATTATGTAAACACAAACTTTTAGCTAACTACGCTAGAGTGAGTGGCAGCAGCAAGTGTGAGCAACACATACAACGTCAGTATCTACCTAGTCAACTGCCAACCTAAACAGCATTTTAGAGCATCTAAATATGCAGCAGACAACTACAGTACTGTGCTAAAGACTTTGGCACATTAGTATGTTCACCTTTAAATTGTTTTAAGTCAGTTATATATTAATATATAATATAAATAACTGGCTTAAACCCATTTTGGGGGTGAAAATACAAACGTGCCTATGAGTTTGCACAGTAATGTATGATGGTCATGCTGCATTTCTGGACGCCCTAAAATGCCCTCTAAAGGCATTCTCAAGACCTTAATTAAGAAATAATCATATAAAATTATTGAAGGAGCTTATTTATTGCTCATTTATCTGTTTAAATTAAACTACGCCTCATATCCACGATATGTATTTACTAGATATGCTATATTTACAGTTGGGCTTGTATTGACAGTGATCAGACGCAGCCTGACGCATGCACATCACGCTTGGGTCACACTTCACAAATCAACACAGACCTAGAGCTGACAATCTGACTAGTATACTGTACACTCTTTCAAAACGAGGTAAACAAACTGAACGATAATAAATAGGGCAATAAATCAAGCTGAAAATGATCAAGGATCATCAGGTTGTCTATGATACTGGACAGATAATAGTTCTGTTAGTGTCTTATTCAGACAGTCAGTTAGCTGTCCTGCTTGTAATATTAAATGCATACCTGTCCTCAAAGAATCAGATGAAATGATGTGGAGCGTCAGCTCACTGTCAGAGATGCGAGAGTGTATCCAAATCTGATTGACGCAAAATCCAGTGTGATTTAGAAAGAATATGAATTTGTTTTAAACGTTATCCAAATGTACTCTCCTTATGTCCTTGCCCAGTGGCAGTACTCGAGAAACTGCGCCATGCGTTATCCACCTTCTAGAAGCGGAATCTGCTTGTTACAGCGGCATCCAGCGGCGGACACGACGAACTGCAAGACTCCCACTCCCGCTATGAAATATGGCGGCCTTTTCTTTCAAAATAAAAGTCTGAAGCGCAGGACAGCTAGTGGTCCTTTATGGTCCTTTGTCATGATAGATCCAAACCTGTATATTCATATATATGTATATTCAGATTTGGATTCTTTATTTCTCAGTGGAATTCATTAAACAATCTTATTATATTATATTATTACAAGGACACGAGAATAAATCATGATGTAATTAATAAATCATATTAAATCACTTAAATTTTCATTTTTCAATAAATAAGTGATTTAAATAAAAAAGAAATATAGAGATTAAAGAAGCACAATTTCAACTGTAACAACTTTTTCTTTGAAATCAAAACGCCACTGCAATACCTTTGGCGGCCTGCGTGAGGGTTTGGCGCTGTCGCAAACCGAACTCCCGGCGTTTGAATTTTTGTGGCAGTGCGCAGATAGGCCGCATGTGATGTGAGCTACAGTGTGCTCGTCCTCATTGTCAGCTGTGATCCATTCCTGAGTCACGTTTAACATTGTATTTGCTTTCCTTGTGAGGGAAAAAGGTTTAACAGAAAAATGCCTAAGAAATCAAAAGAAGTGGCTGAATGGGAGGGTGATGATGAACAACCACAACAACAACAAACAGGTAAGATTATGGGTTTCTTCTACACCACTAGCGACATGAATATGATGCAACTATATTGAAATTGTTTCTATGATGATGACAGCTATGCTTTTTAATACATTTTTCTAAATAATATAATATAGAGATAACGGTTGTGTTTTATTAAATCGCTTGTATATTTTTCTTAGCCCATTAGCTTCGTTGCGGAGTTTGATGTTTCACTGTCATTATGGTCATATTCGCTTTTTGATCCATGTCTCTACTGTGCGCAATTGTTAACTGCTGAGATAGTAGTGGCTTTGTTTCAAAACCTATTGAGCTGCAGTCCTTAACAGCATTTTGGGAACGTTCAAATGTGCCTAACTTCAAATGCTGAATATTTTTTGACACAGCCGTTTTTATCCTGTACACATGACATTATTTCTATGGCATTGTCATTCTTCTGTCGGTGTTCATGTTTATTCCAGCCTGCTTTGTCTGTCAGGTGTGTTTGTGAGTGTTATGCTGACAGAAGTGCTTACCATAATGATATTTCTTTGTTTAGACAAACATATCAAGAAAGGAAAGAAGGATAAGAAAGGGAAAAAGAGTGTAAGTCTCCATTCACAACTTTGGTCTGTTATAACTTTAATTCATTAAGTACATTAAAATATGTTATAAAAGTCAAAACCTAGGCCTAGCTATTTAAATTAGGGCTGCCAAACAATTAATCGCATTCAAAATAAAAGTTTGTGTTTACATAATATATGTGGGTGCACTGTATATAATTATTATTATATATATATATATATATATATATATATATATATATATATATACACACACACACACGTGTGTATATGTAAGAAATGTATATACAATGTTTATATTTATATATAATACAGATTATATATACATTTATACACAGTATATACATGAAAATATTTCTTAAATATATACAAATGTGAGTGTATTTATATAAAATAATTATACACAGTGCACCCACATATATTATGTAAACACAAACTTTTATTTTGGATGCGATTAATCACAATTAATCATTTGACAGCCCTATTATTTATGCATAATATATATTATGGAATATTTTGGCTTGTTACTATAGTTATTTAATATTATATGAGCAACTAGCAGAACCAAATGCAATGTAGCCTATTATATAATTATACCGCTGACATCTGAATTGTTTATGCATATTTCTGCATTTTATCATTTTAATTTTTCTTAAAGTTTTTCGAGGAGCTGGCATCAGATAATAAACCAGACAAAGAGCAGCAACCAGTGAAAGAGGCACAAGGGAAACAGGTGCATTATTTTAATTAATGCCTGTTTTAAAATGCATTCTAATAAGTCAACAAATATGTAATGAAATTATATTCAAATATGGTATGTTATTGTATTTCCTTGTCATTAACTGTTAGCCTCAGAAGAAAAAGAAAGATAGACGAAAAGGGAAAGCAGGAGACGACGACGATGATGATGATGATGATTCAGAGGTCATGCAGCGTCTCAAGAAACTGTCAGTCCAGGCCAGTGATGAAGATGAGGAAGAGGGTAATGTCATAATAAACTTAGTTTGTGCCAGTATGTCATGCATCAAATCACAAGACCTATTTAAAATTGTGTCTTATTTTATTTTGCAGTTGTTGCTCCAGTCAAAGGAGGAAAGCGAAACAAAGTAAGTATGATTTTTTTTTTTTTTTTTTTTTTTTTTTTGGTATTTCACTGGGATGCAAAAAAGAGTAATCTTCTCCTGCTGCATGCACCATGTATAGAACAGTGCAATTTAAGCCATGCACGACGTCAGCGTCTCTATTAGGGATGTGCACAGAATATTTGAATTTTTCTAAATATTCAATATGTAATTATTATTCGAAAAATAAAATACTATTCGAATTTTGAATACGTTGCTTTGCTTGCCGTCAAATGCATTGAGTCCATGATAAATCCTAAAGAACTAACTCGCAGTTACAATTAAATGCTCTGGATGGCGCTGTGGAGTGTGTTAACAAGTTGTCTGTATTTGATCACATAATGGTGTCGTCTGCCTCGCGAAGTTGGGAATAAACATTACTTGAAAAGGATCTTACTAAACGGAATGACTTTTGATCAAATTAACTAATTAATCTGAGTTATGATATCATCACCATGAGAAATCACATGAAATCCAAACAGTCGAGTGAGGAAAGACAGCTGTCCATCACTGCATCGCAACTGCAGGTAAGCGCAGCTGGACCCCGCGTGATCAAAGATGTTAACTTATCTAATAGCAAAATGATTTTGAGACACACTTATTTTAAGTTTCGTTGGGGAGACCGGTTTAAGAACAGAAAATGCAAAGTGCTGTTAGAAACACCGTTCTCTGAAACGTCTGTCAGCGCGGCATCTTTTCTCACTCGAGCATATAAAGTGCTGGCGTCCGGCGACGCCCCTGCATGTAACGTTAGATATTATTGTTTTCTCAACATAAACGTGAAACAATATAAACACGATATTCAGTCATTTGCTGACTCGTGTGTATAGGTGTACGTTCTGTACGATATCTGACGCAATCTGCTTTATTAGGGTTTTTTTCCGCTCGCGCTGCTTGAGCATGCTTTTAATAATGCTTTTTTATATATATATTTTGTTTACTCATAGGCCTACTGTTTAATGTTTTCAACTAAAAGAAAACTTTAATTACTATTGTAAGCTTGTTGTGTATTGCCTAATTGTAAGCTTGTCCAGAAATGGTGACAAAAACGTAAAAAAAACTTAAAATAACGTCTTTTTCGTTAAACATAATTTAAATAAACGAATATTCGAATATTCGATTTTTATGAGCCCGATATTCGAATGCAATATTTTAGAAAAATGCCCATCCTAGTCTCTATTCATCCAATAGTGCAGGGGTTTTCAAACTGTGGTTTGGGCAAAGTCAGCTTGGCTGCAGAGAATAACTCGGGTGAATAACACACACAAACAGTTTCAGTCTAGGGCTGCTAGGGCAGATATACCAATATTAAATAGAAATTGTGATCTTGGCCGTGATTTAAATGTATAAGGAGAAACTTGTTTTTTCCAATCACTGTGCAGTATTTTGCATGTGATTACGTTACAGACGGAGAATTCAAATGTCATAAAAAAAGCTGTTTCTCAGCGCTATTGTCTTTTAAGACACGTGTTTTTTCATTTCTTCGTGTGCATTTGGCTGGCTACCTACCAACACATAAGGAAACTTCAAAAAGCATCTCATAATGTAAACACATGGAACAAGCATGATGGCGATGTGTTTAACAACATTTGCTGCGCAGAGTACTATGGAAGCTTGTTTCCGCCATAGAATGAAAAATATAAAAGGTAATAGCTTGTTTTCACGTGACGTCACGCCACTGCGTTGCCATGGCGCGAAACGCAGATGGAGGGCAGGAAGGGAATTTCTATATTAGGAAGCACTATAACACACTCAAATGCCTATGTTTTGCGTCGTTTATGGTTGCTCAAATCGATCAAACCACGAAGAGTTTTTATCGTGTGCCAAAAGTTGTTGTTCATAAGGGGTGGAAAATACAAGAAATTGACAGAAAAACACCAGTAAAAAAATGACAACTTACGTCTGCGGTTGGGAGGAGCCGGAATGGGAAAATGCCCGTGTGTTTGTACAGTGTGCAGTGATCACTTCGTCAAATGTGAATTAATACATTATTTATGTGGCTTATAATTACATTATTCAGGTGTTTAAATACACTTATGTGGCTGTTTGTGTAACGTACCAGTTTTCGAACTTTGTAAAGTCAAAGCATGTCTGTAAGACGAGTTAGTTGCTGATATCTACAGCCTCGATGGCAGGCAAATCTCTCAATTCAGTCTTCATAACTTAAGGATCACGTCCAACATATGTTTCGAATTTTCTGTTTATATATTTCTCTTGTAATAGCGTCTAAAGTAGTACAGTACGGATTTTCCAGCATCTCCTCCATTGCGCTCTTCACTCCTTGCCCTCCATCTGCATTCGCGTCAAACACAATCACGTGACTGCAAACCACCTATTGCGACTTTTAATCTCACAATTCAGATTTTTTTTTCTCACAATTGCGAGTTTAAATCTGAATCACTTCCATCTCGCAATTCTGACTTTATTTCTCAAAAAGTCGCAATTGCGTGATTTAAACTATTCTGAGGGGGAAAATACGTCTTTTTTTCCCCTTAGAATTGGCCTGATAAGTCTGATAAGCCTTATATATATATAAACTCTGATATCTCACAATTATGTGTTATAAATTCAAATTTATGTAAACTCGCAATTGTGAGAAAAAGTCAGAATTGTAAGATAAAGTCACACTTCTGTCTTTTTTTTTTATCAGAATTCTGACTTTATATATTGCAATTCTGCCTTTATAACACTCAATTGTGAGATAAAAAGTCGCAATTATTTTTTATTATTTATTTTTTTATTAAGTGGCGGAAACAAGCTTCCAAATAACAGTTCATATTCAGACCAGAGTGAGCGGATATTTACGGAAATATTTAATACTCCTTAACTCCATTATGTAAATTTAAACTTTTAAATTTAGATTAAAACTTAAATATTTGTATTGACATTTTACCGTTACATTATTTTTATTAAATACTTGATTTCTGTCATATGATATTCACTTTTGATTAAGATTATGCTTATAGCAATGCATTTTCTTTTCTAAGCACCTATATTTTGGTGCGTCTTGAGATAGATTAGATAATATTTTTCTAGGTGGGTCCTGGAATGGATACATTTAGGAATCCCTGCACTAGTGGCAGGACTTTTCTAGATGGTGGAACACATCACTTAGATTGTTTTTGTTTTCTACTGTTAGGGTGGCAACATATTTGCTGCTCTGAGTCAGGGGAAAAGTGATGACGATAAGACGATGCAGGTGGAGATGGAGAAGACGATGATGATGATGACGACGATGACGAGAAACCTCAAAACAAAAGAGCTCTAAGGTGAGTTATTTCTAGAGTCAGTCTTTGTAAATTGAGTCTGTGTGGATATGTGGATATATAATGATATCAGTGTGAGTGTCACAAAATTGTTTCATATAATTTTTTTGTTGACTATTTTAGTGTTTTACCCTCAGTAGTTTATTTTAAAATGACAACATGCAACAAAAATACAAATACAGTTATATCAAACTGTTTAAAATTGTTTTGTATGAGTATAAAATACTTGTCTACTTCTTATAATTATTTGATGTAACTACCAGGATAAATATTATTAGAACTATTTTATTTTCATTCGTTTGTAGAGAGAAATTGCATGGAAATCAATGTTTGTTAGTTTGTCTTTTTAGTCACCAGTGTGGCTGTCTATACCATCACTATTCATAATATTATATTTAGCATCGTCACATTTGATGTACCTAACCTTAATACATATGCATCACCCACCACATAACTCATCCTCTCTAATATTATATATATATATATATATATATATATATATATATATATATATATTATATATATATGTGTGTGTGTGTAATATATTCATCATTCACTCCCACTCCAGCCATCCCTCATGTCCTTTCTCTCGCTTCATGATATTCCCTGTGGAAGTCATTTCATTTTGCATTCATTTCTTTTCCAGACTGGTTCCAGTGCCCTCATTGTTTCAGTCATTGAAAACTGTTTCTTAATGAAATCATGTGATATTGGCACTCATCTGTCTTGATTCAGGGTTTTTATCTTTTGTGCGAGGCTGCACATTTTGCACATCATTTTATTCACGTGTGTGTTTGATCTGGAAGGAAAGATTAGACTGCATATTGAACATTTCTACATTTAAAAGGACATGTGCCTATTTCTGTGTATGTATGTATGTATGTGATTCAGGAAGTTGAGAAGGTAACCAAGGGCAAGAAAAAAGATAAGGCTAAACCTAAGATAATGAAGGTGGGTACATGGGATTGTTTCTTAAGCTTCTTTATATTCTTATTCTTATTATTGTTTTCATTCTTGAAAATTCACATCCTTTACCTTTCTTCTAACTTGCCGTTTTTTTCATTGCTACATGACAGCAGTGCTGCAGTCATCACAGAAACTAACCCCTTTCTGCACATTCCAATCTGCTTTACTAACAGTATATTGTATGGTGCGTAGTGCTTTGATCACACATTTCCTGTAGGATATTTGGGTTACTGAGTTCTCTCAAAAACAGGAGGCCTCTGAGGATGAACAAGATGAAGAGATGGAGAAAAAAGATGAGAATGAAAAGAAAGGAGGGAAAAAGGGCAAGAAAGCTGCTGCTAAACCATCTAAGGTGGGTGTCTCTTGTTTTGATGAATGTGGTGTTTTGACAAGCCAGTGAAGGTGTAATTGTGTCTAACCTAAAGGATGTTCTAACGTTGACAGGAGGAAGAAAAAGCTGAAGTGAAAGAACAAGAGAAGTCTCAGAAGAAAGATGAAGTTGAAGTGAAAGAACAAGAGAAGTCTCAGAAGAAAGGCAAGAAGGAGCAGCCCAAGGTCAGAAACTTATATATATATATATATATATATATATATACATACAATTGAATATACTACAATTTAAAAGTTTTACGTCAGTAAAATATTTATTTTTAAAGGCCTTGTTATTCAGTAGCCCCTTTCACACACACAGTCTTTACTGATTAATTATTGGTAATTTACCATTAATAGATCTTCTGTTAAAAGTAAGGCTGTCAGTTAAACGCGTTATTAACGGCGTTAACGCAAACCCATTTTAACGGCGTTAATTTTTTTTATCGTGCGATTAACTGTCTTTTTGGCCTAGCAAACTTTGTTGTTTTCTTCATTCATTCATCTTCATTCATTTCAATTGCTTGTGCCGCGCGAGGATGTTTTTTTGCTTCGTCGACCAAAGCTCAAGCGGATCTAGACCGTAAACCAAAAAACAGGTACGCCGCACACATTCGTTTGGGCTTGCAAGCCGGCCAAATAGTTGGTTAACGTTGCGTTTTGAGTGGATGATGAGCGCGGACGCCGAAATGGATGCCAATAAGATTCTGAATGGAAAGTTTACTTTTAAAAAGTTGCCAAATGGTTCCATTGACGAGACCAAAGTGATCAGTGTGTTTTGTCGTTGTGAACTGAGCAATCATCATCGCAGCACGTCCAGTCTGAAATACTGCTTGATGATGGCCAAGTACACACACACACACTGACAGCCGATATGAATTTTCCGCCCCTCAATGTCATGACCTTGTCAGTATTTCTTTCACTCTTTTATTGGTGGACAGGGTTACATTGTGTGAGAGATTATTTGCTCCAAGTGAGAATTCTAGTGTGAATTTGAACACAGTATATGCCAATGTTGTTTTCAATAAAAAAACATTTGCACAAAAGCAAGCCGATCCACTTTTCCATGTTGATAAGAGCATTAAAATGAGAAAAAATAATGGGACAAAAAGAAATCAAGAGACATTTAGAATAGATAAAAATGTGTGATTAATTGTGATTTATCGGAGTTAACTATGACATTAATGCGATTTAGTCGCGATTAAATATTTTAATCGTTTGACAGCACTAGTTTAAAGTGAATTGGTTCTGGCAATTTACTAGTATGAGAAGTTTTAACATTAAGAGTTAATCTGGTATGATGCTTATGTAAACAAAGAATAAAGATAACCCGTATGAGCACTGATGTAAGAAGTCTACTTTAAGCCAATCATAAAGTTCTTATGGAGATGACATGCTTATTTCAAGCTTTTTACAGTAATCTCCACTTATTTTAATGAATTTTTTAAATACATAAAATTGGTGTGTTTTCAGAAAGGAAAGCCTGCTCAGCCTGCTCGCCCTCCTCCTCCTCCTTAGTGATGATGATGATGAAGAGGAGGAAGAAAAGAGTGATGACAATGACATAATGATGGTACAAAAATATTCTCTTATTTTGTGTTCCTAATATTTGAAATCTCCAAGTGTTCATTGATCCAATTTAATTTCTATCTTATCCTATATCCTGTCCCGTAGAGTGCAGAGGATGGGCTCGCGGCTGAGCAAGCCAAAGAGAAACCGGACGACCCTTTTGCTAACTTGAGTAAAAAAGAGAAGAAGAAAAAAAGAAAATGGTAGCGTATACAAATTTTGAATAATCTAATTAATGTTTATATTATAGAAGGACAAATGCTCTTAATTGTTGTGATGTCTGAATATTGAATTTCTTTTTATTTTGATATTTTAAGTCTTCATTTACATTTAATTCTTCAGGTTTTCTTTATATTTATGCTTGTTATCTAACATTAATTTTATTTTAGGTTTTCTTTCAATGAACAAAACAGATTTTTAATAGTTTAAGTTAACAATAGCAAAACTAATTGTAGACACTTCGTCCTGTGTTATACAGATGGAGTATCAGCGTCAGGTGGATAGTCTGCGTGTTCAGGACGCTATAGAGGGAGACTTTTCCGTCTCTCAGGCTGAGCTGTCCTCTCGACAGGCCATGCTGGAAAACGCCTCTGACATCAAGGTTAGATGACTGGGAAACTTTCCTCTGAGCCATTTGATAACACAGCACTGTGTACTAAATGATTTCCATTTTATGTTTTAGTTAGAAAGATTCAGCATTTCAGCCCACGGTAAGGAGCTGTTTGTTAACGCAGACCTTCTGATCGTTGCCGGGAGAAGATACGGTCTGGTTGGACCAAATGGGTGGGTTGATGGTTTTAATTTGAAACATTACTACATTGCACTTAATATTTAGTTTGCTTGTAAAACAGGTTTCTTTACTCCTGTTTGACTCAGGAAAGGGAAGACCACTCTACTGAAGCACATCGCTAACAGAGCTCTCAGCATTCCTCCCAATATTGATGTCCTGCTTTGTGAGCAAGGTACAGTACAGCAGTGTTATGCTAAAATAAATGTGTACAATAACAATTTTTTGGAAAAAATAACATTACGAACTCCAGAAATAAATTTCAATAGTACATTGGGTTTAATTGGTCGTTTAATGAGATCTGCTAATATATATTGTTAGTGGCGAGAATTTTACGTAAATAAATGCTTGGGTCCGCGAGACTTGCATACGTACTTCAATTGTCTTGAAGAGACGGAATTTCTCTTCCGCATTCGGCTCGGAAAACGCGGTCGTGTGTAGCGTTCACTTCAGATCAAATGATTATCATCCTGGCGATATGATGGAGTTCAACATGGGATGCAGAAGCAAGAAGATTAATCGTCGTGTATACTATACCAATGGAATCAAATAGTGTGATATAGGTAGTCATGCCTTAAATAGATGCAACTTGTAATTGAAAAACAAAATTTGTTGTTTAAATACAAATCTTTAATTTTCTGTTTGTTATAACCCAGGTGAAAAATGTATTAAAAATGTACCGGATTATGTTTTTAGTACAATAGAAACATACTCTATTGCAATCATTGCGATCCATTGTTTTCCTGTTGTTTGAATCGACAGCTCTCCCGCTTGTTGCAGCACGCCCATTTTCAGACGCAGAAGTAAAATTTTCTCTCAAAAAACGACTCCAGAAGCTTCTGTAGCTTATTTTTAAGTATATTTTAAAGAAAATCTAGAAATCCTACATTATTTTTCTATGCATTGACTCGTTGGGTCCTCTAACCTGCAATATGCCCTTTAACAAACAAAATGAATAGTTAACTGGAGATGTTTTATTTATTTGTATTAGAAACACCCGTGTTGCAGATGTTTCAAAAAGTGGTGGGGACAATTTCGACCCTTAATTTTGCTTAATATTTTTGTCATTTTTTTGTTTTGTCAGTTTTATATATTGTCATAGTTTTTATTTTAAATTACACATTTATTTATTTTAGTACATCAAGTTAAACTAAATGAAAATGTTGCTTTTGGCAACTAGCTGAAAAAATATATATATTTATTATGTTTTATTTCAGTTAACATTTCTGTTTTTCACTGTTTTTTTTAAGGTTTAATTAGGGTTCAAACCAATCCTAGAACAAGTCAGAGACAGACACTTAATTTTAGTTTTTTGTACTCGCCAATACCAAGCACCAATACATGTAATTTCCTTGCTTTTACCATTTTTTTCATGCTTAATTATGCTTGTTAAAATCTATCTTATGACATCATAACAAACAACAAACTTACGATATCCATGAGAAAGGGATGTGCGCATCTATGCCGCTGCACGCTCAGTTCACTTAGTGTGCTTCACTCATCAGCTCACGCACAGCATCTATACAGGCATATTCTGTTAGATACATTTACTGCACACACATCTTTAATCTATAAAGATTAAAGACAATTCGGAATTGTCTGTCTATTCCCATTTTTTTATCCCCACTTTCTTATTTGAGCTGTCTATTATTGGTATGGTATGAGACCGATTGTGAAATCCCTTGCTACTTTTTTCTTTGTTCCTCAGAGGTGGTCAGCGGATGACACTCCTGCGGTTCAGGCGGTGCTGAAGGCAGACACACGCAGACTGAAGCTCCTGGAGGATGAACGGCAGCTGCAGAGTCGACTGGAGAAGGAGACGACAGCGTTGCCGAGAGGCTCGAATAAGGTCAGATGAGAGCAGCTTGCTGAGATCCTGTAAATATACTGATCTATGGAGTAGTGAAGGATACCTGTGTGTGTGCTCTCTCTCAGGTGTATGAGGAGTTGAGGGTGATCGGAGCAGCGCAGCGGAGGCTAAAGCTCGTAGGATCTTGGCTGGTCTTTCTTTCACTCCAGAGATGCAGAACAGACCCACCAGGAAGTTCTCTGGTGGATGGAGGATGAGAGTGTCCCTGGCTAGGTGTTAATATACTCATTTTATAAATGTTAAAGTCTACATTCATATTGTCATAAGAAATGATAGATTATTGTTTTTCTGTGCAGAGCGTTGTTCATGGAGCCCACTCTGCTGATGCTGGACAAGCCCACTAACCACCTGGACCTTAACGCTGTCATCTGGCTTAACAAGTAATTACTTCTGCTTTTAGTATCAACAAATCAACTCCATTCGAGTTGATGTATTTATATTTCATGCAAATTATAAATGGCCTACTTTTTCATTAATGTTCCCAGTTGATGGTGTCTTTTGATCATAATCAGGGGTAGTTCACACTGATTAGATCACTGGAGGTCGTCAGTGACTTTTTATCTTTTTTTAATCTTCTTATTATCATTTTTTCCAGAAAATAAATTGCAATGTCACGATGGGTGTAAATTGCATTGTTAACTGTTAAATGTAAGTGTCTGTCACATTTTATTATTACATACAGAAATCATGCAAAAATACAGGTAAATTAAACTAATCTTTACGAACATATTTTAGTTCCCCTTGCTCCACAACGTTAAAAAATGTAACCGTATTCAGAACAGAAATGGAATTAAAAAGAATAAAACAAACATAAAATATATTGGCATTCATATTCACTACATGTATTATAAACAGACACCTTAAAAAATTATTTGTGCTGACAACAAGTAGGATGTATTAGCTCTGAATTTAAATGTAATAAAAATATAACAAAAATAATGCATCCTATCGTGAACAACATTTACTTTATTATATTTACTTTTTAACACAAAGGGTTTGTTCACAAAAAAGGAGAATTCTATCATCATTTACTGAAGGAAAGTCTTTCGAACAAATTCCCTAATTAAACCCATAAAAAAAACTGTGAAAAACAGAAATGTTAACTGAAATAAAACATATCCAAGATGTAGGTGTCTTTGTTTCCACAGTATTTTCAATTTTGACATTTTTCGGTTAAACCGTTGTTGTCTATCAGTCATATACTGCAGGTATAGGGGTCCATGTCAAAGAGCATGCACAGAGAAGTCCAAATTAAACATGATTTAATGACTTAAGCCTAAGACACGAAACAAGCGGTTTATGTGAGGAAACGAACAGTATTTATATCGCTTTTACCTCGTGTAACCAACTGAACTTTCATGTCCAACTGAATCAATGAGTGACGTACACACGCAAGAGATCACTTCCGGCAGAACGTTGGACATGATTCAGTTGGACATTGTACAACTGATTCAGATCAGTTGGACATGGCTGTGGTTACACAAGGTAAAAACGATATAAATACTTTTCATTTTCTCACACAAACCGCTCTTTTCATGTCTAAGGCCATCAATGTGTACTTGCATTTACCGAGTCATTAAATCATGTTTAATTTGGACTTCTCTGTGCATGCTCTTTGTCATGGACCCCCTAAACCTGCATTATATGACTGATAGACAACAACGGTTTGACCGAAAAATGTCAAAATTTAAAAAATACTGTAGAAACAAAGACACCTACATCTTGGATGCCCTTAAGGTAAGCTAAAACATAAGAAATTAATTTCAAATTGAACTATCCCTTTAACATTGTTGTATCACTGGACGCACAGTGCATCACAAATGGTTGCCGTCTCTCATGTTGCCACTGCTCAGCAATTCTCTTGTGATTTCTCTCAATGATTTTTGGTCACTTTGTCATGATAATTTGCTAAATGGTGCTCAGGAATCACCTCGCATCTCGTTTTCTTTTAGTTACTTGCAGAGCTGGAAGAAAACGCTTCTAATTGTGTCCCACGACCAGAGTTTCTTAGATGACGTCTGTACAGATATCATGCACCTGGACAACCAGAAACTCTACTACTATAGGGGCAACTATCGTGAGTTTCATTTTGATTGCCGACACAAATTGAAACTGCTCAAAGAGGTTTAGTTATCTAACTGTATCTTGTTTGCTTGATGTGTCTTAGTAACGTTTAAGAAGATGTACGTACAGAAACAAAAGGAACTCCTGAAGCAGTACGAGAAACAAGAGAAAAAGCTCAAAGACCTGAAGGCTGGAGGAAAGTCCACAAAACAAGCTGTGAGTCCTTGACATTTTCCTTAATTTTCTTTTTCCTTGAAGTACTGCTACTCATTCTCGTTCTTCGTTTTCAGGAGAAACAAACAAAAGACATTTTGACGAGGAAACAGCAGAAGGGTAAGAAGAAAGGCCAGGAGGAGGAGAGCCGTGAGATGCCAGAGCTCCTCAAGAGGCCGAAAGAATACACCGTCAAATTCACTTTCCCCAACCCTCCTCCACTCTCCCCACCAATTTTAGGCCTTTACAGTGAGTACATTTCTATTGTTCTGTAGAATCCTGTTTTTATTAAACATGTTGGGTATTGGTGACAAGTTTGTTTCCTCCTCTCATTCATTCACAGGTGTTGACTTTGGTTATGAAGGCCAGAAACCTCTGTTCAAGAACGTAGACTTTGGAATTGACATGGAGTCTAGAAGTAAGTCGCATAGGTCTACATGCGTTTTATGACTTGCAGGTCATTGATGGTGGAAAATATGCTTACAAGAGATCATTTTTCTGTTTCAGTATGTATTGTTGGGCCAAATGGAGTTGGTAAGAGTACACTCCTCCTGCTTTTGACCGGAAAATTAAATCCTGTAAGTATCAGTTATATTTATGATAAAAATTGTATTTGTAAAAAAAGAAGTATTTGAGAATGATTGTGTACTCATTTCCCACCCAAGTGTTGATTTCTTTAATGGCACTAATTAAGTCCTTTTTTATTTTAGTCTAAAGGAGAGATGAGGAAGAATCATCGATTGGTAGGCCAAGTGATTAAAATTTCTCATTATTTTATTCTTGACTTTTGGGTAATTGGTTAATTCTTCTCTGTGCCTGTAGAAAGTAGGGTTCTTCAACCAGCAGTATGCTGATCAGTTGAACATGGAGGAGTCTCCCACAGAATACCTCCAGAGGAATTTCAATCTCCAGTACCAGGACGCCAGGAAGTGCCTGGGTCGCTTTGGGTTAGAGAGCCACGCACACACCATCCAGATCTCCAAACTGTCTGGTAAGCACTATAGAAATGCATTCATGTATGATTTTCAAACTCATTTGTCCTTCGTAGACATTTTTTTTTTCCCTTTTGTTTTTTTAGGTGGTCAGAAAGCAAGAGTGGTATTTGCTGAACTTTCTTGTCGGCAACCTGACGTCCTCATCTTGGTAAGGAGTTATGTTGTTTTAAATGACTTATTCAAGATGTTTCTACTAAAATTAGAGGTTTAACATTCTTTCTGTATCTCTTCATGGAAATGTACAGGATGAGCCCACAAATAACTTGGACATTGAGTCGATTGATGCATTGTCAGAAGCCGTCAATGAATACAAAGGGGTAGGTTTTCTTCTGTATTGGTTTCCAAAATAGCACAACGCTGAGTCTAATATTATTGATCTCAAATGCCTTTTTTGTGGCTAATAATCTTGTGTATGTATACCGATTCATTGATATTAATATACCTAGTACCTGCTAAATTTTACTTCATTTAAAGGTCCCCTGACATGGGGTTGTTATTTTATGCTGTTTCCGGGGTTGCCCTTAAAGCTACACTGTGTGATTTTTACCTCCATCTAGCGGTGAAAAGATATATGACCATCCAGTGAATATTAGTTTCTGTTCCTCTCAATTCCGATTTCGTTTCAACTCCTATCGGTGGCCAATGTAGTCCAAGATTAACTTGGCTTCCAGTTCGACCTTGTCCATGAGTGTTAACTCAAACGTAAACGTGAAAGGCGAAGCTTGAATTAACGGGTATGTCCCTCTTTGGCTAATGTACTTTCAAGATGGAGGGGCAACATGGCGACCGACATTAGAACCCCTTACCCGTATGTATTTTCAATGGCATATTATACACTCACAAGAATACTTTATTACCTGAACGAAGTAAATATACATTAATGAGCATTGAAAGAACTAAGTGTTTTTAGCTAAGAATAAACTAAAAGAACACAGTGTAGCTTTAAAGTGTTAGTATGTTTTTTAGATTAAAAATAGTCATAATTTAATATTAAAGGGCATTTTTCCTAGACTGATTTGAAGGGGCGGTCCACGTAACCGCTCACTGCTGTGATTGGCTGAACACGCTTGCATATGAAATAGCAACATATTACATGTGAAACTCTCTCGAATACTTGAAGTTTTTGAAGTATTTAGATCTATTCCCATCACATAAAATGTTGCTGTGATGAGCTTTGAGCAGCAGATGACAGTCTGTTGATCGTGAGAATGAAGATCTTATTGCAACGCAGTTTTTTGCTCTCTCTAATGCTTTCACCAATGCAAACACGATGATGTATATCCAGTAAGAGCTTCGTTGTGCAGTGTAACGTGCGTCATTGATTTCATAACGTGATAAACTTGCGCTGTGTGGAAAGATTGTTCTTTGATCGCTTTGTATAATTCTGATCGCATTTTAAAAAAGATTATTTTCATCTTACTAAAAGACACAATGTGAAGTTCATATTTTGGTCACTGGCTTGACTTGTGCATAAACAGTATTGAAAGATTTTGAGAGAAATATTACCTGTCTGAACTTGAACAGTTAGGCTACACATCAGAAATTGTTGCTGGATAGCTTGATCGATTTATTTCAGACGTTCATCGAGGCCAGTTCTGTATTGGCCCAAGTTGAGGAAACGGTCATCGGTGGGAAGTTGTATCGGCACATTTCCAGAGAAAATAATGAACCAATTGTTTCTTCAGAGGCCCGGATGAAGGAACTAAAAAATACGTTTGTGTTTATTTGTACATTCGAACAATGATCAACTGCCATGCTTCGCTCGTTTGCAAGTCATGATATCTCTTGAGGAAAAACTAAAATCGCGCCTGCATGTTCGTACTTCCTGTTCCTAGCTCGTTCAGGAAGAGAAAGATATACAAAGCTCGGTTTATACCGATTGAAAATTCTAGACATGAGGGGACCAAATATTAATGTTAAAAAACTTACATTTCATGTCAGGGGACCTTTAAAGTGATTAAGGTAGAAACCAAGGGGTCAAATTTTTACATCCTAATGATTTTTATTTTTAGCTGTGATAATTGTGAGCCATGATGCCAGGCTGATCACAGAGACCCAGTGCCATTTGTGGGTAGTGGAGGACCAGTCAATCAACCAAATTGATGGAGACTTTGAAGACTACAAGAGAGAAGTTCTGGAGGCCCTTGGAGAAACCCTGGTCAACAAGCCTAAAAGTGAATAACGGCTGGTGATAATAACAAGATTGTCAGACTACATTACTGAAGGGCTTTTTTGTTGCAAACTCTAATAGAACCAAAAAGTTTCTTGTTAAACTGATCATCGACACTCAGCACCTGCATGCAAACTCTGTTGAGTGATGTATACAAACCCTAAAATCACAGTGTTGGTGTAGGATGTTTTCCCCTATGCCTTTAAAGTTAATACTGAATCCAAATCAGTGTTTTTATACACACAGTGTTTGTTCTTTAGTCATGATGTCTGACATTCTTGTATTAATCTTGCATTTAGGCCATATCATTAACAGCTGTTTACCTGTGTGATGCAATGCTATAAAACATATGTCCATCACATGTGAACAGAGGGGACTAGAAGTGTGCAGTTTGATATATGTCTGACTGCTGATGCATATATTTAGTGTTAAACTGCCTTTGTAGAATGAGCACTTTGGTTTATAGTATTAAATCATTATGCTCTCATACTAAACCAGCCCCTAAGAATTTATCCAATATAGATACTTGTTCAAGCAGTGATGCTACTTGTGGTTCATCTGTCTTGAATGATGATATTAACACATGACTATTGATTAATTTGCTTTGAATATAAAGTGTACATCCAAGTTTCATGGAAAAAGCAAATAAATGATTTTTGCAACAAAATCAAGTTTGTTGTAGAGCTTTTATTTTAACAAGTTAAATGTATTTTATGATCAGTTGGACAAAATTGCACATTTTCTTGTTGCTCAATTTAAGTACTGTTATGGAAACGTTTAAATTCAGTTACTCTTTCTGTAGACCTTGGTCAAGGTAGCACCATATTTAGTTACAAAACAAGTTCAGCCATGTTAAGTTCAGTATGGCATCTACCCTGGCTAAGGTCTAATTACAAGATTCAAACATTCGGTTTCAGGTATTCTTTGTAGATTCTCTTCACTCTTGCCAGTTCTCGCTCATCTGCTTTTATATCACCATACCACGAGTACCACATTTCTCCAGAGCTGAGAGAAATGGAGCAGGGGTTGGTGCAACAGCACCATGGGTGTTTGAGTAGTCTTCTTTAGAGTAGTCCACATGAGGTAGCTGGACAAGAAGTAAACCTTAAAAAGAAAAAAATCGAATCACATAAAGCTCTTATGCTTCAGATTATTTTATTAATGGATTTATCTGTGTGCATATTGGTACTTAATGAGATGGTTTGTTAAAAAAAAAATCTGTCATTTCCTACCCTGAATATCTATTTTTATGAATTCATATGGATAATTTTTACAATCTCTTTATTAAAGCACCAAAGTGGTAGTTGTGTATACAGTCAGTGGAGACACTAAAGCTCTCAATTTCAATAAAAAGATCTTCATTTGTTTTCTGGAGATGAATGAAAGACTCACAGATATGGAACGTGGACCTGATGGGGGGGGAGTAATTAATGACAGCAAAATTACTTTTAAGTGATCTATCCCTTTAAAACATCAGTTTACCATGATCTCTAGCGGTATCAACGGCCTTGTGAAGTAGTTTCTGTTGTTTCATGCACACGCCTGAGGAAACAAAGATAAAGAGAAAGTAGTGATCAGATAAGGACCATATTAGAAAAATGACAATTGTACCTATTGAGAAATTTGTTACCGGTTCAAGTGGGATCATACACCATTCCAGTTTGAGGACAAATGAACTGCTGCAATAGGTTCACATTCTGCAGGGGGCAAAAATACTGTATATTAAAGAAAATGACTTTAAAGTGTGGTATTGACAGTTCAAATGAAATAAAGAATAGAAAAACAAACCTTGTAATGGACAATGACATTTGGATCACTGACAGATGGGACAAGCGTTCGCACATATCTTATCTCCTCTCTGTATGGCAATTAAAAATCACGAATTAATTCAGAGTTTATAGACTGAGAAAAGCATCAGAATAACAATATAAAACCAAAACAAATGTGTACTTACAATACATGTCTTTCTTGTCTTTTGAGGCTGGACGCCCCTTATGGTTCCTCCTGTAGTTGGACCACACAGGCTTTGATCCATAGCGTTCAATGTATTCTAAATAGACAGCTATTTTAGCCACTGTTTGACCACAGTTACTGTTTTTCAATCATTTAATGATCATATTTACCTTCACTTTCTATGTATTCCCATGGTCTATCGGCATATCTAGACACTAGTGTCTCTAGCCGAATCGGTGCTATCAGCAGATGATGATGATGATGATGTTGAACAAAAATTCACACGCAACACTGGAGCGGCACTTGAAAGTTATTTTCCAGTCACGAATTATCTGCAATACAAAACGTGAAAATTGTCCTTCATGTCTGTATCGTCATTTTGAGCTGTTCGTGTGCCTTCACTGAACTGTAACCACCACAACAGGCTTAATATTCTTGCATAAACTACATTTATTAAAATGATTTTAATCAACCAACCTGTCTTTGAAGATTTCGTTCGTAAAATAACAGGAAATGAGCGGCAGACAACTATTCCAATGCGTTGTATGGAGGCTGCCATTTTGTCTTTGTAACAAACAAGGAAGTTGTTGATAGGTCAAAGTGTACTGTGATGGAAGTGCACAACTTCTCACTTTTCTTCTCGTTTTAAAGAGATAAATACATTCACACATTTTGCTTTGCCAAATACCTTACAGAAATCGGTGTAAAATATACTTTTCGTGAAATCTTTACTAAAATGACCCCTCTTGTTAATTACAGCCTTATTGGTGTTATTTGTGGTTATATAAATTAATTAATCTTCTATATTGGCTATGTTATGTTTTATTGTTGAAAATAAATATAAAAGTCCATCGTATATTTATTGAAAGGATTTAAGCGTTATAATCAAGAATCTGTCAATCACAACTTGAAATGTCTGCATGTTATTTTCTTATTCCAGCCTTTGTATGTTTCTCATTTTAACCCAGACTTTGAACATAAGATTGTTACAGTAATTTACACAAACATTTAATGAAAATTACAATATAGTTTTTCAACGCATAAAATAATATGGCTGTCCAAGTACAAATCCAAACTCCAATAAATTAATTATTATCCTTGCACAAAAAGCCCGCAAAACAACAACCGGAAAACGGGGTGGGGATGGGCTCGTCCTTGAACACAAAAGGTCGTTTCCAGTGTGTGCACGCTAGAGGACCGCGTGATCATCAACTCCATTTTGTGTTGAAATAAACGCCCGAAAGCGCGCTCTCGACACCGGGATGACGCAAAAAAACGTCAGAACTATATATACTGAGTCCCCACCCTTCTAGAGCATTCCTGGATTTGTCTGAGGTAAGTGTCATATCGGAGGACGTCTCTCCTCTTTTTGCGATTTAAAGACGATTTTTTTTGTCCCAACGTCCGGTTACCTCAGTTTTAACAGCAAAACTACTTTTTGACCGTTATCTGGATTTCCGCCGCCAAACATTCGCTTTTCTCTAATGTCTCTTTGTGCTGTTGTTTCGTTTCAGGTCTGAGTCTGTCTCAGTGAAGATCTGGCGTCGAGGATTTTTCAACTGTGTACGAAGATCAAACCCCAAAAACTCATTTTTTCTACTCGAGTAACGGACATTCGCTTACTGCTTTTTTGCTCCAGATTGTTCAAGAAGGAAAAGCTCAATTTCAGCCACCACAATCCCGCCCATTATGCCATTTTTCAGCCAATAATGCTAAAGTCATGACAGTTTACGTTCTCTTAAACTGTTAAAAAGCTGAAAATTGTTGCTGTTAAGCACAATATATTAATAGCAACCCGAGACGCAGAGGAGAGGTATTAATAGTAAGTGTTCTTTCAAACCAATTTGAATCGAAATTACGTACGTTAACCAATTGTCTTTGTTGAAAATGATTCCAGATATAAATAGAGATAAAACTTATAGAAATATCTCGAATGTGGCGACCTAACTGCGCCACAGTTTCTAGAGGCAGACAGCATGCTGAGATAAAGCGAGACAGCTAGCTATAGTGTATGAGCTCACATTGCAAAGCCAAAGCAGTGGCTTCAACGCCCTGCTTCTCTTTGTGTGTGAGACGGAGAAATCCTAATGATAAAGTAACGATAAATAATCGAATAATAAGCTAGTCATCGCTGATCATAAGCAATCTGTACATAAAGATTGCCATAGGCAGGAAGTGACTGCATTCAATTGGGGCTTTTTTTATAAACTGCATTCTTTTCAAAGGAGAGCTCACTGGAACAATCAACGCAATCTGCACATAAAGATTGCCAAGTGGCGCCTGTGGATTTAGCCGAACGGAGAGAAAAAAAAACCCAGACTGAAAAGCAACATTTTGTTCATAATGTCGTTAGGTGTTATTAACTTAGTTGGCGGAGCTGGAACAGTTTGATGAAATAAACCTCCCCAGGCAATGATAAATTTATAAAATGCATAGCAGTCTGACTATAAAGATTGCCTTTTTTTGTGTTTTACGAGTGCGTAGATAGGGTATTATTTGTCTTGTTGTTTTTGCTTTAAAATGGCGGACGGGTTGTCCTTTGCTCGGATCACTCGAGGCAATGGTGGCTTTGTTTTTCTGACTGGATCTACTGGAAATACTGTAGTTCGGAACGGCTGTCTCGCGTTGCCATCATTCCCATATTCAGCTCGAGGTATCGTCTTAACATCAGTGAGTCGCTAGCGGGGTAAATATTGTAGCACTTTTGTAAACGAGGGAGACAAATGGCAGGCGTGGGGAACATAGCCGTTGTATTTTTAAAAACTTGTTGGAATTCAAAGATGGCGACCGGGCACACGTTCTATCTAGTGAACGCGAAGAGAAGTGGTTAAAGCTAGTGGGCGTGGCTTAGCACCTACTCCAGCCAATCAGAGGAGTCGTTGTCAGCTCAGGGCGAGCTGCTGTATCAGAAAGGGAGACTTCGACAGATGGCAAATCAAATCCCCTTGTGGCCATTATTGAGTAGATGCATAAATTCATATAACTGGCCTTTAGTTAGACCAACACTGGATGCTCTGTTTTAATGAGTTATAACACAAAACTTTTAAGCAAGTTGCTTAAAGATGTCAGTTTGTTGCACTAGATTAGGTAACATGGGGTTGAAAGTCTTGTGCTGCAGGAAGGTGTGGAATATAATCAGTTTCAGATTTATTTTTAAAAGTTAGACTAGGGTTTTTTTTTCACATCCACATTTCATAAAAAAAATGTTAATATTTTCTTTACAGTGAATGTACAATCTTGTTGACTTTTTTCTTGTTTGTTATGACAACTGACGTTCCCAGGAATTGTGTGTATTGTTCCGTGTTTAAGGAGTTCGGTTGTGACTATAAAAAGTTCTTCAACAACAGTGTTACGGGTAAGACAAAACCTGATTTCTCACACGATCAAAAGTGAGTAAATTCTAAGTTTTTCGCATTAAGCCATTAGTAGACATTTTCACTGTCTTTGAAATTATGTAGAACATAAATTAAAACGTTGCTAAACATTTGCATGCTTATCAGTCGTAAAAAATACATTCAGTATTTATGTTTAACTCGCCGCGTTGTTCAATTTCTGCTGTAGTTAGTTGGTAGTCTCGTCGGTGTCCAGTCAAGTGTGCTGTGATGAGAGGAACTGAAGGGAGAAATACTCGCTGTTGCTCCGTGTGGGCAGGGCAAATGACGTTATCTCTCTCTCTCTCTCTCTCTCTCTCTCTCTCTCTCTCTCTCTCTCTCTCTCTCTCTCTCTCTCTCTCTCTCTCTCTCTCTCTCTCTCTTCTCTCTTTCTCTCTCTCTCTCTCTCTCTTCTCTTCTCTCTCTCTCTCTCTCTCTCCCACCAGAAACACTCTTCCCTCCCTCAAACAGTCTTTGTAATTGACTTGACTACCTCAGATATTATTTAGTACTGATTATGTTCATCTTTTTTTTTTTTCTAAAAATGTACAATTTTTATTGCGTATATCGTACATATTTCTTTATTTTATTATATTTTGATCACATTTGATTGACATTTCTTATATTGCTTAGTGGCATAACCGTTTTTGTATATTATCTCTATGGTTAGAATTAACCACATGGTGGCGACATAACACTTTGAAAGCCTTGTGCTCAAGTTAACCCTTGTTGATTATTTAATTTCTGAACATAATTATACTCGAGGAGTTTCTTGCAATTGGACACTGATTCACAATGTGGAAACCATCTTCCAGAGTCTATTTCCTTCGTTATTTATTTATTTCCTGATGTTTTTTGGGGGTTTTTTTTATATTACATTTTTGGCATATATACAGGATAGAAAATATTACTTTTTGTGGGGTATAAAAAAACTAAATTTGTCATAAAATACAGGGAAAAAAATATATATAATGAGGAAATGGTCTCAGGAAGCCACTAAGGTACAAAATTGTAATTTGGTTGGGGAATTCTGTAGGTCTATACTTAAAACATAAATAAAAAGATCCAGTTAATATACTGATTTTCCAAAACATGCAGTATGTCTTTGTAACATATTTAAAACTTACTCTTTCAAATTATTTACACAGTTACAAATTGGTCCCACAACAAAATGGTACAATGTACTTATTGTGTTCATTTTGTATTGTAAAACACTTCCTGATATTAAACGGGAGATGTGTTGGGGTACAAGTTTTGAGGGCTAGTGTGAAGAGTCAATTATAGATGTAATTACAGAAATCAATTGTAGATGTAATTATATGTAGGTATTTATACTAGTAGAATGTAAAACCTGTATACAGTAAGTGCATTGTATCAAGTGATTCATTTAAATGTTAGTACACTTAAAAACACTTGATATACACATTTTATGTCCATCAACCCCATAGCAATCAGAATAGTGGATATGTGCATTTATATATATAAAAAATGTATTTATATATACATAATGTAAAGGTTTTGGTTAATTTATTTTACAAACATGATCTTGTTTTACCTATGCATCTATAGATGTTAAGTTGGAATAGACAGATGGATCACAGCCGTGTCAAATGAGGAAGACAGAAAGTGTAACGCCAGCCACAGTCCCTGTTGGTTCACAGCTGTCAGTGTGACAGTGCTTTTCTGTTAAACAAGAAAATCCTGTCAATCATTTGCACACTTCTGCTGTTACTTCCCTAGTGTATCTTGAAAAAAATTGTGAGAACTGGTATTAGAAACACTTTTGGAGGATTACAAGGGTTATCATTATACAAATTACTTAATTTACTAATAAAAGTTGTTGTAAAACAATGTTCAACTGTAAGTGCATTCTCAAATATATTTTTTAATTGTCTTCCCCCCTCCTATTTCTACTTGTGTATAATAATAATTATTATTCAAATGATATAATAAGTTGAATGCACATTACTGATCACAGCCTGTTCCATAACTAAGTTCTTTGTACTAGTGGTGCTTACTTTGTGTAATGTACCGTGTATGTAAAAAGCAGGTGGGTTTATGACATTGACATAACACATGTAATGTTACATTTTACACTTCATATTTCATAATTTCAGATATGAACTGAATTATACAATGCTTCAATACAGTTTCTAGTATACTTAAATAAGTGACAGACTTATTGGATTATACTAGAAAGTCTGGTGACATGAATGTTGTATAATTCAGTCTGCATATAGTGGCAGAAAGTCCAGTTAATATCGATAGCCTAATAGATGTTGTGTATTAAACATTTTGTTCATTGGAAAGAACTTTAAGTCAGCTGCACTGTAATATTTCTTGAAATTCAAACAGCTTTTAGGATCTAGTGATCAAAGTCCCACCTTTTTATGCAATTACATAATTTTCTTTGTTATGAAACATAAATTTGAGCATCAACTGTAGTTTAATGTATTGTGTTTATTAATGAATACATGTTCCTATTGCTGTTGAGAACAGAGCGAACACTACTCTCTCCGTGGTTATGAATGTCCTTCTGTTTTCAAATCATATCTGATGTGAATCGAAGAACTGCTGACAAGATGCCCATATCTGATTCAGTGGAATATATATTTATAAATCTGGAAGTTGCTCTACTCATTTTTTTGTTGTCTCCTTAGCTTGTTGTTTCAAAGTTGCTTCAGATCCGTATTCGTCAGTCTTGGTAAACATTAATGGGAATAACTTGTGAAAGTTTCAGCATTGTCCTTTTGCTGTTCCAGTGAGCTCTCCTTAAGCGCCATCTAATTTTTGCAGTATTGATGGGATGATTTCATGCCATATCCCATATTCTCCCTAGTGGCATAAGCACATGAATAACCCCTGTTTCTCCCCTGTCAGTAAGCAGTTATGGCTGTAGGCCCGGTGGACCCAGAGAGGTGCTGAAAGGAGTGGAAGCTCTGCTGGGGAAGGATGGAGAGCTACGTAGTCTTGAGGGAGTCGCTAAAGTCTTCAGGTGAGATGCTTTTACCATTTTATATTTTCCGGACTTCTTTAAAAGCTATTAATTCAATTAACCAATAGTTTTTCCTATTACTTATTTCCCTCCAACCTTTTTTAAACAGTCTCATGAAGGCCTCGCATAAAATGGTCAGCAGGTGCATGTATCTGAACATCTTACTCCAGACAAAATCACATGATGTACTTAATCGGTAAGAGTAATATCCATTCAAAGCATTTTGTTCAAACACTGTTGTGTTTTCAATGTTCGTGCTTAACTCTTTCTCTTCCACTCAGATTCATTCGAGTTGGAGGCTACAAGTTGTTGAACTCTTGGCTCACTTACTCAAAGACCACCACCAACACCCCCCTGCTGCAGCTCATACTGCTCACCTTGCAGAAACTCCCTCTGACTGTGGACCACCTCAAACAGGTACTTCACCACACCACAGCCCAGAAAACTCACACACATGCCCCTGTAGCCTTATAACACCTGTTTTCTGCATGTTTGTTTCTCTTCTCTCCCTAGAACAACACAGCCAAGCTGGTGAAACATCTGAGCAAGAGCGGTGAGACAGAAGGTAAGGGCACTTGTTGCATAAGTCAAGGCCAGACAATTTGCTTACAGTGTTCCAGGGTCAGGTTTCAACTCTGTCACTTCTCTTTCTCCCAGAGCTGAGGAAGCTGGCGTCAGTGCTGGTGGAAGGCTGGATGGCTATAATCCGCTCTCAGAGCGTCGCCAGTGGTGTGTCACCCAATGGTAGGGATTCTTATTTACATTGTCTTCTATGTTTTCTGTTAAAGCAGACTTTAACGGTGAATTATAGCCAAGTGGGGTTTCCATTATTGGCGCATAACTCAACTCTGTTTCCATCAGACAAGAAACAAAAAGGAGGATGGAAAAGTGCGTCCAGAGTTGAAGCCCGAGAAAAGGTTGCAGAAGAGGAGAAGAAAAAAGACAAGCCAAAAGCTTATGCTCCAAGTCACGCAAAGATCCGCTCTACAGGTTAGTCACTTTTATTTATCTATTTTAGTATCTATTTGTTTTTTCATTATTGTTTTCAATTTTAATTTTATATTTAGTAATTTCTTTTCTTTTGTCATTTTTATTCGTTTTGATTTTATTTCATTTTTTAAATTTCCTATTTTAATTTTTTTTATTTATTTTAATACACTGCTGATTTTCCTGTTTTTTTTTTTATTATTATTTCCAAAGCATGTAGAAGTCTGTAATTGTTCTTGGGTGTCATTAACACATTTAAAAATTGATCTGAATTGACTGAATGCATGGTATCTGCAGGTTTGGAGGTTGAGAGCCTAGCTCCAGTTCCTGTAAAGAAGCCCCCCAGTGCACCACAACTTGGAGACAAATACAACATCAAGCCTGCTATGCTTAAAAGACCAAGGTAAACAAACACTTCCTTTCTTTTTTTGCCAATAATGAGCAGTCACATGTAATCCAATCTCATTTGATTCATGATTTGAATGAATATTAATGCGGTTTTACTTTGGGAAAAATCATTAAACCCTGACTTTCTTCCTTCTAGCACATCGTCAATGATCTGCACTCACTCAGTGGAGAAGAAGTACAAGCCGCTTAACACCACCCCCAACTCTACCAAAGAGATCAAAGTCAAAATTATCCCGCACAGCGTGAGTATGCCCATTCGGCACTTCAACTCAAGTAATATGATTATGATAATCTTTGAATTAGGTGGAGAGAGTAGAGTTTCCCCTCTGACTAGTGCTAAATATCCATCTCTTTTCCTTTTAGCGATGGAGGCCACTGGATTTCTGGATGCCCTCAACTCCGCTCCAGTGCCTGGCATCAAGATCAAGAAAAAGAAACCAAAAGCCGTTTCCCCTACCACTAATAAGGTGTGGTACATCAGACTACCCTCATTTCTTTATGCTTTATTGTTCAAATTTCCTCCAAAAGCACAAATCCACTAACTGTTTTTTTTTCTCTGTGCTCACAGCCCTGTCCATTTGACGGCAGGCCACAGCCATACTCTGGCTCACAGGCCTAACCGTCTTCCCTGAGACTCCTTCATCTCAGACCCCTCCTCATGAAACCCAAGAGCTGGAGCAGCCCGGCACACCTGTGCCCACCGAGGACCCTGAAGCCATGGACACTGGTGAGTCCTGATGTGTTTAAATTGGCCACAGTTTCATTGAGAGCTGTATGAATGTATGTGCTGAATTTAAATTCTGAATTTAAAGAAATTAATGCTTTATTTAATGTTTTCAGGTGATAAACCCAATGCTCTGTCTGAACCTCGGCTGAGGAGGAGCCTCTGACTAAGAAAGGAAGGAAGAAGAAAAGCGTTCTGTGGGCGAAGAGGATAATCTCAAAGAGTACTTCTACTTTGACCTGGATGAGACTGAGAGAGGTAAAATGACACTTTCCACACTTACACTATTGTTCTTAAGTATGATTTTCTTCCTTTGAGTCTCCTATGGTCACCAAGGCTGCATTTATTATTTATTATTTATTTATTATTGATTAAATTTAGAAAGTAGAGCAAAATAGTAACATTACAGTATAATTTAGCAGTTTTTTGTTTATATATTTAAAATCTGAATGAATTCCTGTGATGGCGAAGCTGAATTTTCAGCTTCATTAATCCAGTCAGTGTCACATGATCCTTATAAAATCATTTCTACATATACTGATTTGGTGCTCAAGAAACATTACTTATCAATGTTGAAAACATTTGTGCTGCTTAATATTATTTTTGTGGAAACCATTATACGTTTTTAGGATTCTTTGATGAATAGAAAGTTCAAAAGAACAGCATTTACTTGAGATAGAAATATGTTTAAATGTCTTTATTAAAAAAAAAAAGAAGAATCGGACTGACCCCAAACATTTGAACAGTTGTGTATGTTTTATTTTATCCCACATAAAAGATTTGTGGGAATTTGTTCACTAGTAATCATCACTCTTTATCCCTCTACCTCAGTGAACGTCAATAAAATTAAGGACTTCGGTGAGGCTGCTAAACGGGAGCTGATGATGGACAGGCATACATTTGAAATGGCTCGTCGTATTTCTCACGACACCATGGAGGAGAGGGTTCCCTGGACTCCACCGCGACCTTTGACCCTCATAGGCTGCCTAGTCATTGCAGGTGGCAGCAGCAAAGAGAAGATGATTCAGCGAGACTCTAGAGATGGGCATTCTGCAGGAGATCTTCCTCAGCAAGGAGAGGTAGGACAACACTTCTGATGCCTTTCTCTCGTAGTGTGTCATGTTCAGTGATTGTGTTGTGAATGTTGTTTCATGATGTAAACATTTAATGCACATAATGTTGCACATATAGACCCACATTATGTAGGCTGGGAATCCATCTGGAATTTTTGGGCTTGTTAAAAGTGGGAATTGATATTATTTCCTGCTTATGCAATAACACGCACAAATATGTGTTGTTTTAAGTATTATCTATACTATTATAGTTTTTTATTAAAATGATAATTTATCTATTATTTTTTAGATTTTCAGTTTTCATTTTAGTTTAATTCAAATAAATTCAACTGTCATTTTTATTAATTGTAATCATTACATTATTTAATATGAATTTATTATTTAATAATAATTTTATATTATATATTTAAATGAATCATATTATTAATTAATGTAATATTTTATATTAATAATATAATATTATTAATTTTTATTAATTTGTTTGTTTTTTAATATTACTATTTAGGTTTAATTTATTTTGTTTTAGTTTTTATTTAACTTTAACTCACATCTTATTTTCAGTTAGTTTCTAAATTTCTATTCATTGTTTTAATATTCATTTCAGGTTTTCAGCTAATATTTATATTTTATTTTATTTCAGCCTTATTTGAATTTGAACAAAAATGTGTTTAATAGTTTTAGTTAACAATAACAACTTTATTTAACTTTACAAATAACTTTGTAATAAATCAAGGCACACAGGCATCGTCGACCGTTTATGAAGTAAATGGGGAATTCATTGATTATTTTGTTGTCTTTAAAAACAAACTTATTGTTGAACTTTAAATGGATATTCCTTTCTCTGCAGTGTTCCAGACAGTCCTCATGAACCAGACCCTGAGCCGCATGAGCCCATGCCACCTCGTCTCATCCCACTGGATGAGGTAAGACAGCCAGTGTCCTTTTTACATGCTTTCCCCCTCCATTTTTATTTTTATTTTAGAAGTATTCGGATGTGGTATGCGGATTTCGACCTCTTTCTCAATCTGTGGTGTTGTAGGACAGCAGTATGATGGAGGAAAACTACATGGAACCCGTTGACACTGCTCTCTCTGGTGGCTCTTCTGGCCCTAATGAAGGCTCCAAGCTTCCTCCTGTTCTGGCCAACCTCATGGGCAGCCTGGGCAACAGCGGCCGCAGCCCTCAGGCGCAAGGCAGCGCCCACCTGCCCAATAGTAACTCCGCTGTTAATGTCCAGGAACTGCTCTCATTCGATTCATGGTAAGACAAAATACACATCTACATTCTATTTGCCATGAGAATGTGCAAAGGCTTTGTTTTTTAAGCGTCTCTGCTTGTTTTCCAGGGTGCTCAGGGATCTCAAACCAATCTCCAGAGGACCTGATCAAACAGCCTGATTTCTCTGACAAGATCAATCAGCTTTTGGGCTCTCTGCAACAGAACCAGAATCAGAACCCGCCTTCCAATGCTCCACCAAGTAAGTGTTTGCTCTCTTTCAACGATGACCGTTTTGTTTTAGTTTATTTACATAATTCATATTTTGAATTGGCTTTTATTTTTATATGACCAAGTTTTAATTTAAATTTGGCTAGTTTTAGTATTTATTTAATTTTTTTTACATATAAACTTAGCTTTAAAACTTAAAGCTATGTTTTCTTTCAGTTTTAGTTTAAAAGTCATTTGAAAATGTTTGTGTATATATTTTTTATATAGCTTTAATTTATTTTTATTTCAGCTTTAGTCTGTGTATCTTTATTTTTTGTATTCTATTTCCTGATTTATTTCTATTGGCATAAACCTTTGTTTTAGTTTAGCTTTTATTTTAAAAAATTTTTTTACTGTCTTTATTTCAGTTTTAGTACTTCAACTTATTTTATTCATATTAGGTTTTTTTATTTTCATTTATATATATATATATACATATATATATATATATATATATATATATATATATATATATATATATATATTTATATTTATACTTTAATTTTATACTGCTTTATTTCAATTAACAAAATCCGTCAAATGATTTAGTTAACAATAACAACACTGCTATGTTGAGGAAAAATTGCATGATGGTTAATGTTCTGTTTCTCTCAATGTCGTAGTGAACACTGGTCTGCTTGTCATGGCCCCGGCATGAACATGAACAATATGAACAACATGCAGATGCCCATGAATGGTGGTTTCCCTCCCAACAAACCTACCTGAAGACCACATTTCAACCATCCTCCACCTCCTCCTCCACACGGCCATGGCCCACCACCCTTCAACCCTCGGCCCGCGCATGATGGGTCCCCCACCCGGTCCACAGGGCCATGGGGCAGACAACGGCGATTACTGGGGCGATGACTCCATGAGAGGAGGCCCACACCGAGGAGGTCACTTTCACCGGGGACGAGGGAGAGGAGGAGGAGGAGATCCGGGATTCAGAGGACGAGGGGGACCACGTGGAGGACCACGTGGAGGACACAACAGCATGGGTGGTAAGTTTAAACACCGAAAGCATTCATTTTCCAAAACGTAAAGTGTGCTTGTAAGTATCGACAAACTGTTTCTTTCATTTCAGACATGTCAAAGAGGCCAGTTTGTCGCCATTTCGATGATGAAAGGAAACTGTCGGTATGAAAATAATTGTGCATTTTACCACCCCGAGTGTGAACGGACCACCTCTTCCCCCCAGCACGGACACTAACACACTGAAAAGCTGCAATTCCTTGAACTTGCCAATAGTGGGCAGCAGGACTCATAATGAGCCTCGTGTACAGGGACTAAACCCAACTCACAGAAACAGTACGATGTAGAGGGGGATGTTTGCGTCTGTGACAGCACAATCCCATTTGCTTCCTCCACCTGTACAGTTACTTCATGGGGATCTGAACACAAACAGTTTCTTCGTGATTCTACACCACTTTCCCTGATCTGGAAAGCTGGGAGAAGATCTGAGATCCTCTATGAAGAGTCAGACAGTGACTAAACCCATTACTTGACTTTGGGGCCTACATGTAAATACTCATTCCTGGAGATGGTGATTCATATGTATATTTTTTATTGTGATTCTGTGCATCACTGACCTGACTGCTAAAGATTGTACTACATTGCTCTGTAACCACTAGGAATCGTCTTCACCCAGTGGTTACATCAGCTTCTTCTGGTGCCCAAAACCCCAAGATACTGAAAGTGCAATTTTCCAAATTATAATTTGCACATCAGATGTTAGTGCAAATAGGATTTGCGCAATGAAATTGACACTTTCAGAAGTTATAAGAGCACAGAAATTTAATTTTAAGATTCTTCTGGTTGAATTCAGACCGTTGGAAGCTTCCAGAAGAAAGCATCTTTTTGATGTTTTATTTTCAGGTTTCTAAAGAAGACGGAGAAACCATCCTTCTATAAAATGTGCACATGCTTTAAAATGGGCTGATTTTCAGTCAGCTGGCATGAAAAGAGCCTCAAGTCATTTTCACACCCGGTCCTTCTTTTTTTCAACGCTTTTCAGTTCCAAAAAACACCAGACCTATATTCGTCTATAAATAGTAGCACTGAATTGTATTTATGAAGTGGCATTATGTTCACTGCATTGCCCTAATTGGAAATATTGAAAGGTTAATACCAATTAGAACATTGAGAACAATTAACCTTTTGCGCTTGGCACAAAATACGTTTTCGAAGTCCCTTTGCATACTTGAATTGATACCTTGTGATGGAAAAGTGATCCTAGCCTGCTAAAGAAATATCACCCAGTTGTTCTTTGTAGTGTGACAATCAGGAGAATTAGTTGTGATTTATTTCCTACTTGATGTTGATGCTCTCATTTGATTTGCTGTGTGCGTTGATGTTCTCATGCTGTCAGACCCTCAGTCCAGCTCAGGCTCATGTGGGTCTGTCCTGCTCTATCAGTGTTCAACTGAGCCTAAACCTGGGCTACAAACCACTATCAAGGCCAAACCGTATTCAGGTGTTTTCTGTGAAAACAGTGGCCATTGTCTCTTGTGGGACTCTGATTTTTCTTTTTCTTTTTTTTTGGTTTGATTCACTTATTTTCCCATGATTTTATTTTGATACAAGTCTGATGATTTTTTTTTTTTTCTATTATTATTTGAAAGATGTCTATGTGTCAGAAGCGCGCATAAACAATAAAAGGCACATTCAGAAATGTACGATTTTTTTCTACATGTAAATTAATAAACGTTAAAAGAATTCACCAGAATCTGCGGTTCTTTCTTAAATTAACTTCTTTTGTTTGCAGTCTGCCGACTCTCATTAGAACATTTGCATATATTATCACCACTCTCACTCCGTAACGGGATGCCTTTTCAACCTCTAAATACTTCATTGTTTGTGCATGTCAAACAGGGTTATGCTACAATTCTAGACAATTGCATTGAATATGTCCTCCCCCACTCGTGGCAATCCAGTCCAATCACTAACAGACGTAACAGTGCGTTTGCCTTCCTGCCTGACAGATCCGTGTTCTCAGGGCGGGATCGGGTGCAGATGGCTGGTGTGGTGTGTATGACAAGGAGTGGTCTGTGCACCCAGCCCTCAAGGACAAATATTGACTTGAGGTCCATAGACTTTCTGCCCGCACACAAAGTGGAGGAAATCTAATTTACAGTTAAGAACACCTCAGCAATTCATTCATCCTGTTACTTTCACAAACAGTGTTTTCTCTGGAACACACAGGAAAATAGTAAAAAAAAAAAATTACTTTAACTATTTGTCGTGTGAGCATGATACTAGAATGCTTTTGATTAATATATATATATATATATATATATATATATATATATATATATATATATATATATATATATATATATATATGTATATGTATATATATATATATATATATGTATTATGTATATATATGTATGTGTATATATATATATATATATATATATACATACATGTATATGGTTCTCAAAATGAGCTATTAACCTAATCATCTGAATCAACTAATTAACTCTAAGCACCTGCAACAGATTCCTGAGGCTTTTCAAAACTCCCAGCCTGTTTCATTACTCAAAACCGCAATCATGGGTAAGACTGCCGACCTGACTGCTGTCCAGAAGGCCATCATTGACACCATCAAGCAAGAGGGTAAGACACAGACAGAAATTTGTGAACAAATAGGCTGTTCCCAGAGTGCTGTATCAAGGCACCTCAGTGGGAAGTCTGTTGGAAGGAAAAAGTGTGGCAAAAAAACGCTTCACAACGAGAAGAGGTGACCGGACCCTGAGGAAGATTGTGGAGAAGGACCGATTCCAGACCTTGGGGGACCTGCGGAAGCAGTGGACTGAGTCTGAAGTAGAAACATCATCCAGAGCCACCGTGAACAGGTATGTGCAGGAAATGGGCTACAGGTGCCGCATTCCCCAGGTCAAGCCACTTTTAAACCAGAAGCAGCGGCAGAAGCCCCTGACCTGGGCTACAGAGAAGCCGCACTGGACTTCAGCCATTTTGGCATTTCCTTCTCCCCAGTCTTCCTCCAGACTCTGGCACATTGATTTTCCGAATGACATACAAAATTTGCTTTCATCTGAAAAAAGTACTTTGGACCACTAAGCAACAGTCCAGTGCTGTTTCTCTGTAGCCCAGGTCAGGCGCTTCTGTCGCATTCATCATTCTAATATGCTGATTTCTTTGTTATGATCAGTTGAAAAAAACAGTTGTACTTCTTAATAAATAAAAAGTATATTTTTATATATATATATATATATATATATATATATATATATATATATATATATATATATATATATATATATATATTATATACTTTTTATTTATTAAGAAGTTATTACTTTTTATTTATTAATGATCAGTTGAAAATATATATATATATATATATATATATATATATATATATATATATATATATATATATATATTTTTTTTTTTCAACTGATCATAACAAAGAAATCAGCATATTAGAATGATTTCTGAAGGATTGTGTGACACTGAACAATGAAGTAATGATGCTGAAAATTCGAGTTTAAATTTAAAATATGAACTAAAATATATTCTAATAGAAAACTTGTATTTTCGATCAAATAAATGTTGCCTTACAGATTATTTTTATTTATTAAACTATCAAAATATATTGTTTTAAAAATACCCTTATAATTTAATTATATTATGTTATTTCATTATTAATATATTAATAATTAATTATTATTATAAACAACATTTTCTTAAGGTTAAACACCTTTCACTTTGATGAGTAAAAAGGGTCTTAAATGTAAAGCACATCCTCAGCTTTAGTCTCCGTGCATGCCTTGTGTGGTGATACATCTTTGGTTTGTCTGAGTAAGTCAAACCTGTCATTTCCAGCACAATGGCAGAAATATACTGACAGAGAAATGTCCACCTGAAGGACACAGAGAGTGAAGTCATAAAAAGACTTGATTCATTCAGACTGAGTGGTGTTGGTTGTCGGTAGAGGCCTTGAATTGAGCCCACTCTGTACAAAGACACCATTGATCCTCCACTGGTCACATTATCCCAGAGCTGAGTGGAAAGGGACTTTGTCAGGCCTGAGTTACAACATTATTTTCAGAGAAGACATTTTTCGGAGAAGATGAAATTAGCTAGGCATTCACCTCTCCAGCTCAACAGCACTGATGCTATGACTTGCTCAGGAAATGTGAACATTCAACATTTGAGCAACTCGACAGAGGATGTTATGCAACGCCTGCAACTGACAGACATTGTATCATTTCCAAATGATCAAACAAAATGTCGATGGTGATGGTTTGACTGTATGTAATGTAATTTAATTAATAAAATCAAACAAAATAATAATGATAAATAGATTTTTTCAAAATAAAAGAAATTAATTCAATTCAATAAATGAAATTACATATGAAATTAAATAATACAAATAAATTAATATGATTGAAAATGAAAATAAAATAAACTGAATACTTTAAAAAAAATAATAATAAAAGGTTGCACAGAAAAAAAAAGTTACACCAAATGTCTTTCTCACAAAGAACCTCAAAAATCTCAAAAATAAACATTTTCTGTTACTTTACTCACCCTCGGGCCATTCAAGGTGTAGGTCACTTTCTCTTCAGTTGAAGATTTGTAGCTAAAACAGTTTACTTAGGTTATTTATATAGGCTAATGCAAGTCAATAGCTACTTTGAGAGTAAAAAATAAAATAAACACATTACAGGCAAATATATATATATATATATAAAGAAAAGAAAAAAAGAAGAAAAGTGTTATTAAATAAATAGTAATAAATGTATAAATAATGCAGTATTTTGAAAATTAATGAAAATTAATATTTTAAAATAATAATATTAAAAGGTTACACAAACAAAAGTTACACCAAAAGTCTTCCTCGTATAATCAGCCGTCTTAAGGACACGTCAGTGGAAGGACTGTATTCAAGAAACTTCCTTTTGAGCGTTTCATTAAGCAAATGTTTGAGGTGTAGATTTCACCACCAAACTAGACTATGTATAAAGACCATTAAAATCCTGTATACACACACCCTATTATATTACAGATATCAGATTAATTATAACACACCAGTTATAAAGTTCAAATGTTTCAACATTCAAATAGTAAGTTTCCTTTCATAATTAATTAGCTCAATCAAATTTATTGATTCTATGTATTTGACAAAATGGTCCATTAAGATATTAATACATAACATTTGTTTCTCATTCTAACACCACGTCATGCCTCAAATTACGAATCCCCATTAATGTACCCCTCTGACATCACGGATCCGAGCTCAGCCAATCCAAAGAAGCCCAATCATATAGTCTTCGAAAGCTTATTCACAACTATCTGCTGATCTGTCCTTGGCCCCGAGCCAAATGAAAAAGTTGGATTCACATTCCATAGCAGGAGAGGGGTGGGCGGAGCCTCAGGTGAGCAGGTGTATAAGTGGGGAACAGGTGAGAGAGAGTGGAAACAGAGGACCAGGAGTCTGAGCCGGAACACACACACACACAGCAGGGAACCTGAGAACAGGTGAGGAACCGTCATTAAAGGGACATTGTGCTTGTATGTTTTCCAGAAGCCTTTGCTGAAGATCGCTTTCTAGCACGCAGCTCCTGGGACGGATGTTAAAATCATGCTTTGTCATTTCCTAACAGCTATATATTGAAATGCTTTGTTCTTTTTCAGCTTGTGAAGATGCTTAAAGGATTACTATCAGTGCTCTTGGTCCTGGTGGCCTTGTCCTCAGCCATGGGGAAGCCGGAGAAGACCACTCCAAAGAAGGAGAAGAGGATTCCTCAGACTCTCTCCAGAGGTCTCAACACATTCTTTTCAGCAATTTTGCATAATACTGGCTAAGCGGGTGTGCTGTCGTGATCTGTTATACTAGCAAAACTCAAGCTACATGATGAACTGTATGCAGAAAATATAGGATCATTACTAGAGATATTCTACTTCTTTATTGTGTAAAATACAACCCCAGACCTCGTTTTGTGCAATATTGATTTGAATAGCCAGTAGAAAGCAGCCATTCACATTGGCTAAGTATTTTGTTTTTTATGATTCATATTGTTTTTTTGTTTTTCAGGATGGGGTGATCAGTTGATTTGGGCACAGACGTACGAGGAAGCTCTGTTTTGGTCACGATCCAAGTAAGAAAAAAGCTTGTATTATAGAGAATATGGCATTCAATAATCAGTAATTTTGTAAGATCTGATGATTTTTGGTATGATTTATTGTTTACACTTTATTTTAAGTGCAATTGTGTAGGATTATTATTCATTTAAGCACTGAGTAATATGAATTAAAACATGGGATTCGGTCAGTTGCATGTTATTATGCAGAAATTGCATGTGTAACAAGGGCACCATAATACTTTTATAAATTGATTTTAATATGTTGTACAACTTGTATTATCTGTTTAATTAGGAACAAGCCCCTCATGGTCATCTTTCACCTGGAGGACTGTCCACACAGCCAGGGTAAGCTTGACTTTTATTTTGACAGTTTCATTGACTGGTAGTATAAAATTCTTACTTTGCTCTTCATGTTGTTATTATTATGTAATTAGCTCTTAAGAAGGCCTTTGCTGAGGATAAAGACATCCAGAAGTTGGCTGATGAGGAATTCGTGATCTTGAATCTGGTGGTGAGTAAAATCACGAACACTTTACATTTGTAAACATTAGTTAACTTACAATGAAAATTTTGTCTAAAGAATTATTAAACTTAATGAATGCTTATGTACTAACGCATTATCAAAATAAAAAGTTATGTCGGTTAATATGCTAGCCTATTTAATGGACCTTCAATCGTGAACTAACAAGGGACGGTTGTATTGTTATTAACGTCAGTAACAAAAATGAATAAATCCTGTAACAAATGTATTGAACAACATTAAAGTGTTTTAAGGTCCGTTCTATCTGTTAAGTGTGTTGTGAATGTCTGTTAATTGAACTGGGATTCATGTCTTTTACAGTATGAAACCACAGATAAGCACTTGTCTCCTGATGGACAGTATGTTCCCAGAATCCTCTTTGTTGGTGAGTTGATTTAATTAGACAGATACATGATTTTACTTCCTTGTATTTTTAAGTATAATTAACTTGGATATTTAAGTCATTTCAACTTAAATAGATTTAAAATGACTTAGTTGAATTTGTAAGGTTAGCTATAACTTACAAAAAAGTTAAGACTGCTTAATTTATTTTGATGAGTTAAAGTAATGTAAAAATTTATATTTTGTTATAGGCTAACTCACTGGTCATGTCATTTAAAAAAAATAAAATACAGTGTACACATTGTCTGCATAAATTATTCAAATCCTCCTGTTTTCCAGATCCTTCCATGACGTGCGAGCAGACATCACAGGCCGCTATTCCAACCGCATGTACGCCTATGAGCCGGCTGACATGAAACTCTGTAAGTCTGAAAAGCAATTTTAATGCCAAGATAAGTTTTTAAACATCATTATCATTATAATAGCCTACTGACAGTATCGCTAACTTACTTTGGTTTTGTTTCCACAGTGTTAAGCAACATGCAAAGAGCCCTGAAGTTTTTGAAGACAGAGTTGTGAACACAAAAAGTCTAGTGTTTTTGTCAGCCGAGAGGATATTACTTCCCTGAGGGTCACTATTCTGTCATTTGTTTATTGACATCCGCACTGTAAACCTCTGTACAAATTTGAAATACTTTCTTTAAAGAGATTCTGATACCCGTCAGACTTTCATTTCCATATGGACATATGTTTGCTTTTTCAATAAATGAAGTGGTACAAAAAGTTGGTGCTCGTAGTAATTTGTATACGCAGCGACGTTTGCACAGTTTATTCAAAGCAGAGGCCATGTAGTTTTCCAGTTAACGAAGTTCTCCGGTTTGTATCCTGGTGGGAGGAGTCCGAGTAACTGGCACTGCACTGGATACGTATTTTCCTGAGTCATTATTGTTGCCTAGTTACTGAGCTCTTGGCTCGAGCGTGTCATTTTCTGATTGGTTTAGGTTAGAGGAAGTTGCTCTCCTGAATTAAATGTAATTGGATTTCAGACAATGAAAGCGGCAAAACCCAACAATTAAGTTTGCCAAAGTACAATTGTGTCCACAGAGTCTTTATTTTTATTTATTTCAAATGCTTGAATGAGCAGTTCACAGAACCATTGTTGGATATAGATGCAGGCCTACATTTCAATGAGGAATTCACTGCAAGCAAAAACACACGGAATCGAGTAAGTGAAACTAACACACACACATAATGAAAATAGGCAGATAAATATGTAATAAGAAATCCAAGATCATTAAACAGTGCTCAAAAAACATTCATCCATTAATCTTTACATGTAATTGAGTTTCTTAAACTTTTCACACGATTTATGAAGTCCAAATAATGCATCTAGCATACTAACAGTTTCCGAGCAACTTTTACTGTCATCCATGCTAATTGTAAATGTGCATTTATTATCAGAAATCAATGTGGAACTGAAATGGATACATTCTGACATTGTCAATATTTATATATATAAACAACATAAATAGTGGCATGCTCAGACTGCACATATTGATCACAGCAGCTCATTTTCTGTTAACGTGTTTTACCACATAAGATAAAACTGATAACATAATCAAATGGTCTTTGTTGTTTAGCCCATTATGTACTGCATACTAGTATTTGGTGTTCTATTCTTTCATAGAGAGGAATTCTTGGAAGTACAGTCTCATGATGTACAGTACACTATACTCTTGAAAAATCAAGCACATAATAATATATAGCAGCAAGAACACACAGGCTGGTCACCTCTTTAGTTAAAGCAAACACACACACTCTCTTTAACAGCTTCATTGAGAATTCCAGTGGTCAGATGACATAATGCAATTCGAATCTACAGGAAGGCGCTTGGATTTGCTCGTGGGTCCTTTTGGTTTCTGTACCTATATGTCAGCCAAACACCCAGAATCTGAAATAACCAGAATGATGGGAGGAAAAACAAACACACTGTAAATGTTCTGTTGAATGTATAGTAAAAAAACTGACAGCTGTGGTTGCTAGAAATGTTCTGTAAAAATACAGTGACATAGGATGGCATATTGGTAACCATATTTTTTTTACTAGTATATTTTATTAAAAGAATAGTTCACTTAAAAATCAATTTCATCAATGTCATCCTTCTGCTGGACACAAAATAATGTTATGAAGAATGTCTGTAACCAGACAGTTGATGTATCCCAATGACAAGTCAATTGGCTTTATGCACAGCTGCACTACTTCCTGAATTTAAGCCAGCTTCTTGTTTCCTGCATGCCATTGTTGGCCAAACTTGATTAATTCAGGTGTGTCTGATTATTGTTGCACACCTGAATTCATCAATTTGTCCAATAATGGCAGAAAGGAAACAAAGAGCTGGCTTAAGTTCATGAAGTAGTGCAGCTGTGCATAAAGCCAATTGAGGCCCATAAACTTTTGGTTGCTGACATTCAAAGCTGTTGAAAAATTGAAAAAATTCAGCTGAAGAAAGAAATTACTTACAGGTTTGAAACAACTTGAGTGAGTAAATTATGACAGAATTTTCACTTTTAAGTGAACCATTCCTTTAAGTGATAAAATGTTAAAATACTACTTTATAGTACTACTTCATGCAGTCCAGCAATGTTTATCCTAAATATAAGCAAAGGTTACCATATTTTATTTTTAACCAAAATAGCACATTAAATAAAAAACATTTTATTTAATGTTTTTTTAAAGTAAAATGTAGTCTGTATCATATTTAAACACCCCTCTCCTGAAAATGGTCTGAGTAGGCTATTATTTTATTGTACATATAATGCAAAGTCAAAATGCCAGTGCTTTGTGCCAGTTAGCGGTCAGTAGCGCAAGTGTGATTGAAGCAATCGATTGCCTAAAATCGTCCTGTAAATTATCTAATGAGGCCTTATCAGATTCAGATACGTGAAGATACCGATACCAATGCGATACCTCTAAACTGAACTTAAATTTGAAAATGACTAAGATTGAAATGGGTAATGATACCCATTAAACATTAAATTAAAAAGGCGTTTTAACATTATTTTTATTTACACATGGTTGAAATGTTTACTTGTAGTGGTAACCATGGAAATCTACAAAATATTATAGGCCTATTTGAACTATGTTCACTGTAATGTTCATTTTCTAAAGGGACTGCAAGCATTTTCTAAAGGGACTGTTGCACCAATTAAATGTAACCTGTTTATTCTGACAGTGTATGATTTTTATTAAAATTAGTAACAGAATAGAACATCAGTATGACATTTTTAACATTCATAACATTTTTATGCTTAAACAGCAACATTATACACTAAAGCTCAAGAACACCAGAAAACATTCTGGTTGTCAAATTCAGTGAAGAATTTCAAAGAGGAGATTAAAGCAGAAGTTAGTTTAGCAGGCTGACCTCAGTGAAGCTGAAGAAGAGACCGATCCCTCCGACGAAAGCGCAGCACCTCGCGGCGTGCTCCTGGATCTTTGCTGCACATGTGGTGCAAGTGCTGTAATGGAAGCATGGCTGCACAGAAAGAGAACAGACATTGACAAGAGCGGTGAGTTATTGATAATGCTTTATTTTGATGGTCCCTTTTGAACGTTCTGTTGACTAGAAGTAACTTGGCAACGCAAGCCAACTTAATCTATTCATTATTGTTGTCTCCATCAGCTTTTCTGCTTGTTTAAAGGGGTAGTTCACCCAAAAATGAAAATTCTGTCCCTCATGTTGTTCCGACCCCGTAAGACCTTTGTTCATCTTCGGAACACAATTAAGATATTTTTGATTAAATCTGAGAGCTGGATCACTCCTGCATACTAGTCCATAGGCTTCTTGAGAATTGAAACTTGCTGGCCTTGAAAAGTTATTAAAGACATCGTTAAAATAGTCCAAGTGACTACGGTGGCTCAATCTTAAATTTATCAAATGGCGAGAACAATTTTTGTGTGCAAAAAACAACAAAAACAACGACTTTATTTCAACTTTTCATTTACTTCTCTCTCTGCCTCGAGTCAGGTTACTAGTTTAACAGCGTATGATCTGTTGATGTACGTCACACGCATCACACACATGCCAGCGTCGGCCAATAGTGAGCCTACGTGTGACGTAGCTCTACGCAATCACACTACGTTAACTGATTAGCGGACCATAGAGAAGGAAGTGAATAGTTGAAATAAAGTCGTTATTTTTGTTTGTTTATGCGCACAAAAAGTGTTCTTGACGCTTGATAAAGTTAAGATTAAGCCACTGAAGTCACTTGGACTATTTTAACGATGTCTTTAATAACTTTTCGAGGCCGGCAAGTTTCAATTCCTCAAGAAGCCTATGGACTAGTATGCAGGAGTGATCCAGCTCTCAGATTTCATCAAAAATGTTTTAATTTGTGTTCCGAAGATGAACGAAGGTCTTACGGGGTTGGAACAACATGAGGGAGTAAATACTGACAGGATTTTTATTTTTGGGTGAACTAACCCTTTAATTGTTAAAACTAGCTATAACTAGTCTCTTGTCTGTCAACTGTTTGTATAATATTGTAAAGCAAACTTGGGTTCTTGAAAGGCACTATAAAAAAACGATTATTATTATTTTTTTTAATAACTCTCATTGGAGTATTAGTAGACTGTCTGCTCAATATCTGCTAACTCTTTACTGTGATGCTCTCCCAAAATATATTCTACAGACTATAAATAACTTTGCAAGTACATGTTAACTTATTCTAACCCTAAACCAAGCAGTCTACTAATACTCTACTAACACTCTATAATAGAACAAATAATGCAACTGTCCAACTTATGTTATCATAATAAGCATGCAAATGATTAACAGTCAATATCATCCACACAGGTGTCATTTATATTGTTCAGCACAAGCAATGCTTCAAGAACATAACAAAACAACACATAAGAGTGTGTATCAGAGGAAATTACTGCGGCGCAGCTTCCATTGATGTCCATGCGAGAGAAACCGCAGCAGTTCAGACTCTTCTCCACGTCCCTCTGAGTCGTCAGAGAGTTATTCCAGCCCACCTCCAGAAGGTGATTCTACACACAGGTGTGAAGCACATGACAACTTATGAGAAAACACAAAATCGAACAAACAACAATTATAATAAATAAACATATAAAAAGTATGGCTGTCAAACGATTAATCGCGATTAATCGATGTTTAAAATGCACTGTGTATAATTATTTTGTATATGTATATATAAATACACACATATGCATGTATATTTAAGAAAAAAATATTATTTATATATAAAATATGTATATTTATATATAATATAAATTATATCAATCTGTATACATGAAAATATTTATTAAATATATACAAGCATGTGTGTGTATTTATATATATATATATATAAAATAATTATACACAGTGCACCCACATATATTATGTAAACACAAAATTTTATTTTGGATGTGATTAATAGCGATTAAACATTTGACAGCCCTAATAAAAAGACACCCCTTTACATGCATCAAAGTTTGGGATCGGGTGTAACGATAGAGACAGGAATAAAGCAGAGAGTGAATATTATTTTAATATTAATAATTCAAAAGGGCAATCCAGTGTAACCAGGAACTCAGAACAGGAACTTGGTACAAGCAACAGCAAACAACAACTGACAAACAAAAACTGAACCACAGGGGTTTAAATACACAGGCAAACAAGCTAAACAAGATAACAAGGGGGACTACAAAAGTCTTTAGTTATTAAGGACTACAAAACATTGAGAACCAAATGTTTTTAAAAAACGTCTCATGCTCACCAATGTTGCATTTATTTGATCAAAAACACTAACATTGTTAAATATTATTACCATTTAAAATAACTTTTTTTATATAAATATGTTAAAATAGATACAATATAAAATATATAAAAAAATGTATTTATTCTAGCTATGGGAAAGCTGAATTTTACTCCAGTCTTCAGTGTCTCATGATCCTTCGGAAATCATTCTAATTTACTGATTTGCTGCTCAAGAAACATTTATTTTTATTATCATCCATGTTGAAAACAGTTTATATTTCAGGATTCTTTGATAAATAAAAAGTACAGCATTTATTTAAAATAGATATATTTTATAACATTATAAAAGCATTTATTCAATTTAATGCAATTCAATTTCAATATTCAATTCAATTTTATTTTTTTTTCCAAAATGATTTATATCTGTAGCACATTTCCAAAGACTACAAACCACCAAAGTGATTTATACCACTACAGTATATTGAAGTACAGTGATCAATCTTACCTGCTGGTCCTCGTTGATAGCCAGAACATGCACTAGACACTGAAAACTGAACTACAAACACCAGGAACAGGATAATCATGTACTATTCAATAAATTAAGGATTAAAACACAGAATACTATTCAGAAATATTCAGGGTAAAATCACTATATATATATATATATATATATATATATATATATATATATATATATATATAAAGTATAAAAGTGAGTACATCCCTCACATTTCAGCAAACATTGTCCCAGGAGTACATATACTAAATAAATAATAAATGTTTGCTAAAATGTTATATATATATGGTATATACATGTTATAAATACTATTCTAAACTGTTAACACCAAGTCTACCCCATCTGCAAATTCAGAAGTTCTATATTAAATATCTAAACTTTAAATAAAAACAAGACATAATATAATTCAAAGCACATATAGTGGTTTGAATCCAATAATAAATGGCAATGAAATACACAATTGTATTGCACTATAAGCTATGCTTAAAAAAAAACACGATAATTTTTTGTTTTATTGAGTAATAAAGAAATGTAATATACTTGAATAGTTTCCCATTTCCATTAACAGACCGGAATAATCATGCAATCATTCCCCCCTTAAGTATAAGAGTGTAATACAAGTTTCCGATAATTTTTTTTTGTAATGACCAAATTCATCCAAAGATTACTTCAAAAAATGTTTTTACATTACAAGTAGTACACTGATGTGCACTCTCATTTGTCATGTTAACTGCACCACTCTATGGACACAGAGTGAAATGCATTTCCATGAGCAGATGAAGACATATCATAAAGCCCATGTCTCTATTTCCAAGAGCAATGAAGCATTTGCTGGACATTTGCTATCCCATGAGGCCACGGGAGAGGATCTGTGAATGGCGTTGAAGCAATGCAATCGAATGCTGGTAGGTCACATGATACTGACAACATGGTGAATGTAGTTCACCCAGATTCATACTGAACACACTTTCAGATTGCAGACATAAACCACTGTATAAGCCATTTTCATAAACTTTCAGCCACTAATATAATTATTGCACAGTACAGCTTAAAATGATTTATTCATTATGCATACATCACCAATGTCTAAACACTGCACTACAACTGTACTATGTTGACTGTCTATTTATGATCACAGTAAAGGATACAAAGAACAGCAGAACCTGGTGGTGCTTCATGGCACCAATAAGTCCAGCAAGGGCAACAAAGAAGAGGAAGACCCCCACTCCAATGATGCCACCCACCACCTGGAAGCTCGACACCAGCCCAAAACACTTCCCCCAGGCAGCGATGCCAATCATCAGCAAGCTCACCATCTGACGTCAGGGAGTAACAGAGGTGTTATTAAACACATCAAAATACTAAATCTGAATTAAAATGAAAACATAAAAATAAAAGCTAACTCAAAATATTGATAAAAACTATAATTGTAGGTCCTATAAAAAATAATACTAAAATAACTGATGAGGAAGATAAGAGGATATAAGAAATCATTACTGAGGGAAACGGTTAAAGACAGACACTTTTGGAACATGACTATAATTTAGTAATTATTCATTATTATTTATATTATGTTTTGATTATCAATATTCAATATAACATTTTCCATCAGTTCATGCTGCATTCACGCCATGTCGTAATTACCAAATAATGACATTTATTCTCTTGCATTATTAACAATTTACTTCAAAATAAATGTGCAGTGGTCGCGTCACTCGACACGCGTGGTACAGCAGTCACGTGGTACAACTCGTAGGCAGCTCTCAGAAAATTAGTCACGTGAATGCCTTTTTTCAAGTTAGAATAGTTACTGAAATTACACTCTATGTAATACCATAGGCGTGAACTATGTTCATTCAAAAGTTTATTTTATTTTATTTTTGTTTACATAATGGCAGATTCTTCAACAAATTCTCAAATCCTAAAAGTTATTGCATTGTGTATTGCACACACTAAACAAAGTTTTTGTTCTCTCTCTCAGAAAGGTTCAGTTTCATTTTAATTATGTCAGTGATGATTCATGGGAGTAGCAAATGGCGAGAGCGACCCAACAGCTGTGATGTCACTTGATGTCAAATGTTTATACAAAAGGCTATTCATTCCTCAAAAGCAGAAATTATTCTCAGAGATGAGTCCATTTTGCTATCATTGACCGACAATGAGGAATTACCCCTGACCTTGAACAAGTGGATGATCTGATCAGATGATTATAATTTTCTAGTTTCTACTACTGAATATAAGAACTTAATCAGAATCAACTCGAGACTAATGAAGCAGGATGAAGTAGAACAAAAGCAGGATGTGGAGCAGGAAAATGGGATGTTATTCTACAGGCTGTGCGTGAAACCAGAACCGCTCATCGGCCTCATTCCACACAAAGAATCTCTCTAAATAATTCACATGAGCTCTGAGACGCCGACAACTGTAATAGCCTACAGCCGCACAGAAACACCTCGTATATGAGTATAAACACATGTCCAAATGTTACGATAAAGGCTGATAAAATTGTTCCATATGGTTGCTTCCCTTCATGCATTGGTTACTCACAACATAGAGGATGTTGAGCGCGCACAGGGAATTCTTGGAGCAGGTGAATCCAGCGCAACCCATCTTGAATGTTTTTTGTTTTTCCGGACAAAGCTTTCACCTGTATAAATTTCCGCCCCTGGAAATTTCAGTTACATGCCAAGCAAATCGAACTATGAAAGAGAAGAAAATGTTTAGCAAGGAGAAAATACGCGTGTGGTTCAGACCAATTCACAGTGAACGCTGATGCGTGAGAGGTTGCCAGATCATACCAAATAAACCCCATCCTTATTTTAGGATGCTGGAGGCCTGCTCTGGTGCGTTTCCCAAAAGCGTCGTTGGCCAACTATTGTCGCAAGGTCCACTGTAACGACAGAACCTGCGACCATAGTTTGCTTTGGGAAACGCACCCCATATAGCCATAACACACACAACACACAGAGGCCCATATGCCATGCTTATTTAATAATTAGCCAATAGGTGTAAATTAATTCTTCCAAGCTATAAAAATAATAACTTGTAATGAGTCTGATACAATACTTTGTATTCTCGAAAAAAAACCGATATACTTAGGCCTACAAAACATTTTAATGAGGGCTTTACTCTCGAAATGGCAACCATTTAAAGAGGAGGAACTGGTCGCCTGCGGTAAAATTGATTGGTCAGTTTTTTTTCTGAATAATGATTGCACAGACTGTGGTTTGCACGTATTCCCGCCTCCCTTAGTAACAGTTGCGATGAGAAGCATTTATTCTCCAAGACAACAATGGATAAGAAGTGTAAGGTGGAAAACATGGACATATATTATTGTCATAGCTGTTGTCAAAAGCTGTGTATTTTTAAGATGTAGACATACATACTTATATACTGCAGTTTAATGATGCACACAGCACACACACTTTGGATTTTCATGCTTTGTTTTTTTATAAACAATGTTTTTTTAACTGTACAAACTGTACATTCCAATCACTAACCCACACGTCACAGACAACATTCAGCATTTTTAAATTTAAAATACCCCACATTTTAGAATAATTAAATGATTTTAATTTAAGAGGTTTTGAACTAGACATTTATACAACATCTACTAGAGAAAAAATACATTATTGCTTCATTACATTTTTTTCCTGAGATACCATCATCATGTGATTTCATAAACAAAGTTCAGGAGGAGCATGTTCAAATAATCAGTCCAATTAACTCATCAACAATCATGATTATCCTATCAGCATGAAAGGAAGCATATATAGGCACTCAGTCGACTCACCTGCATTTCTTGACAGTTTTTCAGTAGCCTATCCCTCCACCACCCCGACACCTCACTCCTCACCACTGTTCCTTCCACAGCCATGAATATGGGGGTTAATCAGTGTGAACTCAAGATCAATTTATTGTTTATTTGGTAAGTACTTGCAGTTTGCAGTACTTGAGTATTTGCAGTGTTTATTCGTATTTTATTGTGTTGTGAGTATTTGCAGTGTGTATTTGTATTTGATTGTGTTGTGAGAATTTGAAGCACAATTCTGTATTTGGTTGCGTTGTGAGTATTTGCAGTGTGAATCTGTATTTGATTGTGTTGTGAGTATTTGAAGCACGTTTCTGTATTTGGTTGTGTTATGAGTATTTGCAGTGTGTATCTGTATTTGATTGCGTTGTGAGAATTTGAAGCACGTTTCTGTATTCGGTTGTGTTATGAGTATTTGCAGTGTGAATCTGTATTTGATTGCGTTGTGAGTATTTGAAGCATGTTTCTGTATTTGGTTGCGTTGTGAGTATTTGAAGCACGTTTCTGTATTTGGTTGCATTGTGAGTATTTGCAGTGTGTATCTGTTTTTGATTGCATTGTGAGTATTTACAGTACACATCTGTTTTTGGTTGTGTTATGAGTATTTGCAGCGTGTATCTGTATTTGGTTGCATTGTGAGTATTTGCAGCACATATCTGTGTTTGGTTGCATTGTGAGTATTTGCAGTGTGTATCATTTTAATGCATTGTGAGTATTTGCAGTGTGTATCTGTATTTGGTTGCATTGTGAGTATTTGCAGCACATATCTGTGTTTGGTTGCATTGTGAGTATTTGCAGTGTGTATCATTTTAATGCATTGTGAGTATTTGCAGCGTGTATCTGTATTTGGTTGCATTGTGAGTATTTGCAGCACATATCTGTGTTTGGTTGCATTGCGAGTATTTGCAGTGTGTATCATTTTAATGCATTGTGAGTATTTGCAGTGTGTATCTGTATTTGGTTGCATTGTGAGTATTTGCAGCGTGTATCTGTATTTGGTTGCATTGTCAAATCTTATAGGACCCTGGGCACTCACACAGTAAAAGAGTATGGGATGAGAAGAAATTTAGCTGAAATGAAAGAATGAAATAGTGAAGTAGATAATGTGAAAGGTCTTTTGTGGCCCTTTATTATACTAGGATTCTGAGAGAAATACACGTTTAGAGTATAAACAGTCATGTTCAGTCATGACAAAAAAAGTAACACTCAACAATTTTTCAACAGTACTTTAATCTATTGACCACTAGCTGGCAGCAAAGCCATCTGCTAATGAAAATGTCCTGAGAACCACTTTTATTTTCTTATATAAAGCAAACAGTTAGTAAAACAAATACAAATTACACATTGATATTTAATCGATTATATTACAGTGGTATTAACATTTCAGTTCTAAATGTGACTTTTATGAGAGGTCAATGTGATCCAATTAGGAATATGCACTGCCTATCACTTTGGCACAGATCTAAAAAGGTGATATGTTGTGTATGAGTATGAAGTTAAAAATAGTAGATAAGGTATCCTCTCGCTAGACAGTACAGATGCCACAATATCTCAGCTGCTGTTGTGAACTCATTATCACCTTTTTATTTAGTCAGTTCTTCTGATATGTCTCACATTTAGTCACAGAGGGAAAAAAGGTGAAAAAAATATCCCTGTTTTCTGAGCACAATATTAAAGTGTGACGATTGCGGAGAACATTAGTTTCTGGTTTGCCCTTGAGAAGGAGATAAGTTCTAGATTTTGGCACCCGTACTTATTCAGCGTGTCCTATTTTAGCCACTATAAAGGGGTGCGGTAAAAGAAATCACACTAACCGCCCTGAATCTGTCAAAATCTTGTCCACACTGCTGGCTCTAACAGAAAATCATAGCATAATCCTTGGAAATGGCCACTATTTTATTGCCTTCAAGGCAACAGAGGGAGAGAGTTTGTTCAGCAACTGGGCGAGATTAAAGCCTAAGAGTTATTTTGCCCGTCTTACAACATATAAAATGATGTCTTTCATGGGATGCATATTCCAAAAGTTGAAAATGTGCATGTTCTAAACTATTTCCATTTCAATGAAATGCTGCCCTTGTGAACTTTCATTTGATTTCATACTTTTGAACTTATTTAAGCTTTAATCGTGATTATTAATTTGACAGCACAAATATATATGAGTGTGTATTAATCGCATCTAACATAAAACATTTTTTTGTTATATATATATATATAATATTTATAAATTAGGCCTATAGGCTACATGCATGTCTCTCTCTGTGTGTGTGTGTGTACACAAACACACTGTCGCTGTATATAAATGCACAAAGATGAAAATTCAACACACAGGTAATTCTAACTAGGACAGTTTCCGCATAACAGACAAGTTCGGACCAATTTAACTGAAAACACATGCAAATGAGGTGATCAACATCATGGCCATCATAGTGGTTACCATGACAACCAAGGAGAAGTGGAAAAACTGAACAAAGGAAAACAGGAACTGATGAATGCAAACTAAAAGTCCATAAAAACTGAAACTGAACACAAATAATGTATATAAATATAATAATACACACACACATACAATATGTAAAAATAAATAAATAAAAAAATAAAAATAAAAAATGTATGTTTGATGCGATTAGCATGTAGGCTAGGCCTACAAAGACTTCACCTACTAGGCCTACGAAGTCCGTCTAAAGTTTTTGTTTAATATTAACATTCTTATCAGTCTCCTATGAAGGCTTATAGGTTTCCAAGCTAAGTACAAGAATTTCTGAATGGGCTGAGGCTGGGATTTAGTGAGTTTGAAGTGAAAGTATTTCACTTCATGGAGTGTATATGTGTGGAGAGCATTCACTCAATATTATCATTATCCAGCAGTAAAGAGTATTTTTAAAGATTACCAATATCATGATTCATAATCTGTCTTCTGTCAGCCCTCTGATGTTTACAAAAGATAGAGGATGAATGATCTATGTGCCTTTCTGTTTATTTTATTCATACTTTTTTGAAGGCATGCGCTGCAAGCACATTTGAAATAACACTCTTTACTACTGAATGAGTCAGAAATCTATTTGATGTGCCCCTCTCCATCTCTCCGGGGTTTTGTAGGCTTTTTTTTATCTGGTGATGGTACATTAACGCTCTCAGAGGTCCCCTGGCGGCACATTCTTTCACTTATGTCACGGCCACACAGATTTTTTTTACCGGCCTGTTATCAAGAGAGGGCTTCAAAAGCTTTCAGAAGGCAAGACACCATCCATTTACAATGAGAAACAGTTTGGAGTCTTAAAAGCTCACCCTTGACCTCCTTTCCCTTCTCTAGCTTTTGACTTGGAGCCCATTTGTGTGCAAGAAGAGTTAGAACAGATTCACATCAATATGTTATTGCTGAAATTATTACGGATTCTTGCTAAAGCTTATGGTCAGGGATTGGAACAAACCTCTGACCTAAAGTACTAAACTTTGATGCTGTGAACAATCCTGAATTGAATAAAATCATACAGCTTGTTGAGAAGCTAGCTGATTTAATGTAATATATTATTGCTCAGTAAAATACCCTCAGAAAAGATCAATTTAATTGTTTTTCACCTTCAGATTCAATATATTTTACAAAATATACTTTAAAGGGTGAGGAAATTTCCATGTTAAAATAAAAATCAGTAAACGAAAGAATAAATACTGTAAAAAAATATTTTTGGTTTAACCTGGTTGCCTTAAGTTTTAAGTTCATTGAAATAGAAAAATTGAGTTAATACAATGAAGGAGATTGATTTAATCATCAGAAACTCAAAATATGCTATCTGATATACGTAAATTATTTAAGTTGATTTGACAAAAGGAAAAAAATGTGATTTACAAATAATGAAACTATTTTTTTACAGTGCAAAAGTTAAAAAAAATTAAAAATGTTTTTGATAGTCTCTAATGTTCATCAAGACTGCATTTATTTAATCAAAAGTAATAACAATTATATTGTGAAATATTATTACAACTCAAAACACCAGTTTTTATTTGAATATATTTTAAAATATAATTTTTGGTATTCCAGCATCATTACTCCAGTCTTCCGTGTCACATGATCCTTCAGAAATTATTCTAATATGCTGATTTTGCTGCTTAAGAAACATTTCTTATTATTATCAGTGTTGAAAACAGTTGTGCTGCTTAATATTTTTGTGACAAAAATGACAAATAGAAAGTTAAAAAATAACAGTATTTAGTTGAAATGTATATATTTTTATATATATTTAAAAAATATTCGCATGGCCATACAGGCAATATGGACAATGGATGCGAAGTGACTACATGAATTGATATTCCGCTTTGCTCTTTGCTGTCTTTCATCCCTGTGCTCTAAAAGGTCATTTACACCCTCTATCCTCCGAGTGTTTGTGTGTTTGGCAGGCACTGAACAAGGGCGTGTGCATATGTGCTCGTGAACACAGTCAGCTTGACATTGAGACAACACTCGAGGGTGATAACCATACTCAAGGTCTCGCTGTCAAGTGCTGAGGGCTCTTGTTGATTCGTTGACAAGCGATTAGGATCAGACACAGTCTGGCCTGGTCCGTGTGGCATAGTTTACTCATGGTGCTCTCCTTCCTTTCTGTTCTGGTTAATCTCCACTGTAGGCCGTTGATGATTTACATTAGGCTTATATTCAGCCTAGCTTTTGAATTATGCAAATACACACACACCATTGCCAGTTCGCATCTTATCAGCGTCTGCTCTTTGAAAATGCACAGCGTGTGAGCGATAATTAGTACCTTTAGCGTTCGAGGTTCCCCCAAGGGAACTGCACAACTAATGTCACTGACCTTGCAGATACTTAAATGTCTACTTGGTTTCAATACATATAGATCGCCTAAAGTCAGGAGGGAGAAGAGAAATCTGTTTGGATGGGCTAATCTTGATGCACGAGTAATTATAAAGTCTTTTAATCCTCTGGCACACTTCCCAATGAAGGCCCACAGTGAGTGACATGAATGACAAACACCACATGGAGGCCGTCTAAAGGACGGGACAAATTCAAAGTAAGAAGAAAAGGAAATTACTAGCTATTAACCCTAATTTGGTTGGCTGCTCAGTAGTTCATATGAGGCTTTTCAGCTTCATAGCTTACAGAATACGCCAGCTGAAACATGACTTGGGGTATATGGCTGAGCTCATGAGCAAAGTAAAGCTGGCAGTATGCCATTTACTTCAAACCATGCCTGTGGCTCCCTCAAACTGCTTGTGTGTTTTGAATGCGTCAGGTGGACCAGCAAAATAAAAAAGAAAGTTTCAGCCACAAGCGTTCACCCAAACCGAAGGCCAAGCCTTTCTGATCCAAGACAGTCAAAGTCACTTGGGATACCGTTTCAATCAAGTCAATCTAACAACTTGAAGTAAGAATGTTCACACATCTGTGCGTCTCTGTACATCTCACATCACACACATGACCACCGTCGGCCAATAGTGAGCCTACGTGTGACGAACAACACAGAAAGCGCTGCTATCTCGAGGTCCACAGAGAAGGAAATGAAGTTGCATCGTTATTATTGTTTGGGGTTTTTTTTGCGCACAAAGTATTCTCGTCGCTCTATAAACTTAAGATTTATCCCCTGTGGTCACTCTGACTATTTTAACAATGTCTTTAACTTTTCTGGGCTGGACAGTTTTGAAGCCTATGAAGGAATGATCTAGATCTCAAATTGAATCAAAAATATCTTAATTTGTGTCCCGAAGATGAACAAAAGTCTTACGGGGTTGGAACAGCACGAGGGTGTGTAATTGTGGTGAATGATCCATTTAACATTACAATGATATATATCATAGCAATTACTTTTTTGTTGTTACTTTGGTTTTGTTTAACATAAAAAACATAAAAACACAAAATGTGGAGTTATATGCTTTTGCTTTAAAAAAAAACTTTTAATATATCAAAAACATACTTTTAATGAACCTTAATTATTAATTAGTTATACACCTGCATTTTTGTTATAATTACTTAATAAAAACAACCCAGCTGCAATTTTATTGATATTACTTAGAATGCACAATAAAAAACATGATTTATAAAAATTAACTAAAAAACCAACACATTCTTATTCCCAAGGCGTCATCAAACTGACACTTTTGACCATACGTCTAACATTCGACGTTTTAGGGTACCCTTTAACATCAGTTAGATGACAATCCTAGTGCGTCATCCAACTGACGCTTTACCTTTAGCATCAGTTACAATGACGCGGGTAGGTTTAAGTATGGGGTAGGGTTAGGATTAGATAGCGTCATCTAACTGACGTTAAAGAGTACCATAAAACATCGGATGTTGACGTATGGTCAAAAGCGTAAGTCAGATGACGTCTTGAGATGAGAATGGACTCAAAACGTCACATAACTGACGTATTGGGACGTCTTTGACCATACGTCAACATCCGCCTTTTTAGGGTACCCTTAATAAACATCAGTAGATGACGTTATTCGAATCCTAACCCTACCCCAGACCTAAACCTACCCCGTCACCTAACTGGGATTAAAGGTAAAGCGTCCGCTGTATGACGGCCCGGGATCGCCAACTAACCGACCTTTAAGGGTACCCCAAAAAGGCATATGTTGACGTATGGTCAAAAGACGTCAGTTATATGATGACTTGGGATGAGTCTGTGTTACAAAAAACAACCAACTGAGCCTTTTCAACACACCTGTATTTCTTTTAGTTATTATTAGCAGTCCTCAGTTTTTCATCTTTGTCACCATCTCTGTTCGGAATCTGTAATTGCAGTTCTTAGCGGAGTTATCAACTTCGCGAGTTGTACTTCAACACGGCACAACGTGGATGAACACAATGTTTTGAGGCGAGTGTGCAGCTATCAGTAACAAGAATTTTCACCAGAAAATGTCATCTGAACTAGTAACATCCACTTTTCTTCTGGTTCTGACATTGCAGTAAATCACGCTTATTATCATATCACGCAAAATCGTGCAAATTATACTTTGTTCTCAAATTGTTAATGTTAACAACGTCAGCAATGCGTGAGTACATGTAATGTCCCTTCGATATGTATCTTTGTTTCTGCATGGGTCCGGTTGCAGTGTCTTTTTCTGTAACGTTAACAACTCCAGAGTCTGAACAAAGTCTTTTGCATTTTTCAGTGGGTGGGTCTCCAGTTGTCACTGAGGATTGTCGTTTAAACTTTCTGGATTCGCCATTAAATTGATAAGTTTAAATATATCTGTGAGAAAAGGCTATAAATCTCCACCTTCAACATCCTCACACACAATATAGCCGACTAGCCGAGACACCTTCTTTATATGTATAGATGTGACATAATGACAAAAAGACATGCTCGAATATCCCGTGGAAATCCCCCAGTACCACTGAAAAAAAAACAAGGTTAGCGTTTTGAATCGAGCTACAGCAAGCAAAAAATGCAAAAAAAACAAACATTAACTGACAGCAAATGAACTCTTCTTATGTTTCACAGTTGTTTCATTTTAATTTCATTTAGGCCTATATGTATTCTCTCCATGTAATCGCATTGCTGCCGAGACTGTAGCAAGATCTTCTTATGACATTTTTCTTTCTTCTAAAATCTTTGTCCATCTATTTGTATTATATTTTTTTTCTCAGAAAACCTTGAAATTCCCTGCAACAAAAACAAGGTGTGAACTTGCACACTTCAAAAGGGATTTCATTATGAAGCTCTCAGATGCCATTTATCACTACTCTATAATTGCTCATTATAATTTCATGACACCCATGTTTTATAATTTAGTACTCATCATCATCATCTCTAACTTCTCTCTTTTCAAAACAAGCCCTTTATTTTCTTGAACCTGACTCAAATCCAGCTCGATACTCCCCGTGTGCGTCTGCATTTTAATGTTATGTATCGCAGCAACCCAACTGAGAAATCACAAACCATTAGCAAGACATTCATGCAGTAAGGATCATTATAAGGAAACTGAAATTTCAGGCTCTGAACCGGCAGAGAACATCTGTATTTTTCCCAAACTCTCTTTATCATTACAGGTCTGCTGGCTCAAATATGCAGCGGATAAAGACTCCAGACTCGCACTATATCGAAACTGATCAAAGAGAGAGCGGGAAAAGAACATTACACATGGCATTTCATTCTCAGGAAGTGTTTGTGCTTCCGTGGAAAAGCAGGTGATTATTCCAGCACCATTAGTTTCTTGTGCTTTGTTTTGGTTTCTCAAAGAAACAGATCTAGCCTGGGGCCCTCAAACAGATTAAAGGGAATCAAACCCTGTGCTGATTAATTATCTGATCTCATGTGAAGCTGTGACATGTTGAGAAGTGTGTTATACAGGTCCTTCTAGAAGCAGTGCTGTATTATTTCACATCAAACACATTGGAGTACTAATTTGAACTTATTTTCTGAGAAAAAAAAAACATTATTCAGATTTCCTTTGGGTCAAACTGATAGCATGGTTTGAAGTTATTTTTGAATCTTCATTTTAACTCAGGATCTGCGTTAACCCCAACCCTACCCCAGACCTAAAGCGTCGGATGTTGAAGCATGGTCAAAATGGTCAGTTAGATGATGCCTTGGGATGAGAATGCGTTGCTGTTCAATGTTTCTTTGTTTGTCTTGAGCACATGGCTTTGTCTTTGTTTTTGTTTTGTGTTGGCCATTTGCTCCTCTTGTCCCACCTCCTTGTTTCCCCGATACCACGCCCCCTTGTTTAGTCCAGGTCTAGTCCTCATTTCACTAAAGCCCCTTTCACACAGAGATTCTGGAAATACACGGATAATGTGACCCGGCATTTGTCCCGGGATTGTTTGATTTCGGTGCATTCACACTGCCAGTGATTTGCCGGGATCTGTGAGTGCGTTCACACACAACCTGTAAGATCCCAGGAAAGACACAGCGTGCGTTTCTGGGATTGATTCCAGCAATGTTACTAGGTTCCCAACCTGGCATCAATGCCGGTATCAATCCCAGGTTGTGTTTGTTCACACAGAAGGCGCTCTCGGAATTTCCCGGCAATTTCCCGGGATCAACACGTTGTGTGAAAAGGGCTTAATTGTGTTCACCTGATCCTCATGTGCTCTGGTCCCATTATATTGTAGCTTTTTTTTCTCATGTCCTTGCTGGTTTGTTGTATGTGTTGTCAGTCTGCATTCATGGTTCTTGTCAGTCAGTGCTAGTTTCTCTGTCAGTTCTAGCCTTGTGTTTGTTGTGATTTTTATCTAGTTTTTTTCTTTAGTTCTTTCTAGATCTAGTTCTTCCAAGTTGTATTTTTGTTTTCTTACTTGTTTTTTATTATTCAAATGCTTTTATTGGGTTTTGAATTGTAAACATTTATACAACCATTAACAAGTCCCCATACTACAACCCCAACATAGGCACACATTAAAAAAAGTAAATATAAAAAATAAAAATAAAAAAATACATTAATTACAGAGCTTGTGAATCAGTTATGTCCCAGTGTTTTCTTGCTTGTTTTTTATTTGACAACTAAATCTTATTTCTTTTCTCTTTAGTTCCCTACAAGGTTGCTGTCTTCTTTAATTTCTTTGCAAGTTTCAGTTATGTAGATCTTTTATTCATTTTGCTAGATCCTGTTATTACAGTTTTGTTCTGTCTCTAGTCTTATTATCAGTTTTATTTTGCTTTTATTATTTGTTGTCTTGGCCTGTTCAGCCTTGTCTTGTGTTGGTTCCTGTCCCGCATCCTCATTGTTGAGTCTCCTGGTCTGACAGCTAGCCTGGTGCTACATCCAGTCTCCTCACTAACTGTCAAGCCTCTGATTCCCTGAGCCGCTACCTTGTCTCCATCTTTGACAGTCACATCTTTGTCTCATCTTCAACCTACCTGTTCTCCATTTGTGTGCCCTGCTCTAATGTTTGGACTGTATTCCTACCTACCAATCTTGTGCAGTTCTTGTGCAATCTGTCTTTAATATATTAAGGAATTCATTCCAAGAGGGAGAAAAAACAGGATAGAGAGATTAAATGATGAATGACCTTCATCTGGGAAGTTGGGTCATTGGGAGAAATGAGTACAACAATTCCTCTCAGCGAGATCTGCCCTCTAATTTGGCTTCAAATGGCAATGTATCGGCTTCACAATGTGAAGTCAGAGCTTGATTTGCAGTGTTTCAAGGAAAACAATACCACAGCAGTTTTTCTCGTTATGCTTGATTTACTAGATGTGACTGTTTCGTCATTACTGAATAATAATGCAGGAATAAATGCACATCAATAGTAAAAATCTATAGCCTAACTACTATTTACCATTGTGTGGGGGTAATGCATTACAAATAATCAGATTACTTTTTTAAAGTAACACATTATTTTTTATTTTACAACAAAATATTTGAACAAAAAAAGTTTATTTATTTTTTTATAGTTTTTTTAAGTTACTTTGTTTTTACCATTTATCGACTGATATGTTGAAAAAAATCGTGATTAAGGTGCAGAGGCATTGTGTGTGTGTGCTGTGTGAACATGATGGTTATTGTAGTTCTATACTGAATGTGACCATGCATTTGATTCAGTATTCCTCAAATGAATAAAAACAGTGAGATGCATATTTAGAATATTACACAAACTTTTTAGAATATTTAGAATATTACGTTAAGTAATCTCACTTTATTAACTTAATTAATGTCTTTGCTGCTGACCTTCAATGAGAATTGAACTTTATACAAATAAGCAAAAATGACTTTTTAAACATCACATTTGTGTTTCATTTTTGTTTTGTTTTAAGAGTGCTGATCTCTCTTCTCCTGTGTCCTATTGTGCCAAAAATATAACTTTTTTGTTATTAGAAAAACAAAAAATAAGCAAGCCCAGGTGAAAAAAGTATACCATTACTTTCCATAAAAAGTAACTAACACAATTAGTTACTTTTTATAGGGAGTAACGCAATATTGTAACACCTACTTTAATAAAAATAACTGGTACACTTCATTTGAAGATGACGTTACATTGTACTTACTAAAACAAGTGTTGATTAATATTAATTAACAACATTTACCTACTATAAATTGTATGGTTGGGGTTTGGTTTATAGCTATTTACTGTATACTTGTATGCAAAATTTATTACTAAAGTAAGTACATCCAGTAACCTGTAACTACGTCACCTTAAAATAAAGTGTTACAGAAGTAACTTTTCCCAACACTATTAACGGTCATGACACTCTGATTAATGAATTTGTAATCAGCATTCAGTTGAATGTAGTTCACTATTAGCTAATCAATGACTACTAATTTTTCCAAACCTCCCTTAGAACAACTAAGAAACTATATTCCCTTATTTATAAATGTACAGCTTACATTACAGGAGATGTCATGTTTTTCACATTAGAACGCTGTTCAAAAATTTATTCAAAAATAATATGCAATTCCTTCTGAAGGATTTGGACTACTTGAGTCATAAGTTGTGGTTTACCATATCTTTATATTTTAGGCCACATTAAAAAAAGCTAATGGTGAACAACCACATTCAACTGAGTGCTATCACTTACTAATTTGTTAATCAGAGTACTATAAAATTAATATTGTGTTAATAGTGTGTAACTCAATTATTTTTCCTGTGTACTAATGTAAAACGTACCACTGTATTGACATTGAAATGTGCGTTCTCCTATAGATTTCAGTAACTCAAATTAAAGTAACTTAAATTAAAACTTCCTTTGAATTGCACATCCTAAACCTAACTGATGTGTCATTTGTAAGCAGAGCAGACGAGATTTGTTAAATGTGTTGCCACAGCTTATATAAAAAATGGAAGTGTTTGTCTCAGGTCACAGGATGTTTTGTCACAAGTTTCCAGCTAACAGGTGCTGAGAAGCTTACCATTTTTTTGAGGGAAAAAGATACTGAAATAAGATAAAATAACTCTAAATTATCTTCAAATGCTTTTTAAATAAAAGGATGTGACTGAAACATCAGGGAAATAAACAAACGGTAAACAAAGTAAGTACGTAAATCTACTCAGTGGGCTCACCTATAAATATTTTGTCTTGCATGGGCCCTGTGAATTTAAACAACGGCCCTGGAAAAGAGAGAATGAGAGCGATAAAGCTAAAAAAAATATATAGAGAAATATATGCCAAACCCAGCCAAGCTCAAAGGCCACAGCAGTCAGCAGCCACTTCTTTACGAGTTTGAATAGTCTGACATGCGCAAACAGAGTGTGTTAACCTTGAGCGAGGCTGAGGGGAAAAGGGGAGCGGAGGGTGGTGGTAGTGGTGCTAAAGACCTAAGCAGGTGTGACAGTTCTGAAAGCTTTCACTGGACAAAAAGGTTTCACTGGCCTCCTAGCAGCTGAGCACAGCTGACCTCACTGCTCGCTAACACTGGCATTGAGAAGCTGTGTTTACAGTAAAGAGAGAATGCTCAAGCCATGACGAAAAACAAGCACAGTTAAATTTAAATGAAGGATGCCCTGAAACTAATAATAATGTATAGATTCAAAATTTGATATAGCCTAATATGCCAGGATTGTCTTGTAAATGTAATGAATACATAAGCATGTAAATCATGCTAAAATCATTACTATATTAGAAGTCATTGCTATATTATAATTTATTGTTCAATGGAAAGGCAAATTGTTCATGTTTACAATTTTTCCCACTACCAACCCCTGAATATAATTCATTTTCCATTTTTATCCAGAGGGGGGCAGCAAACATTACATTATGTAGCGTGCGCGCTATCTCTTCATAATTTACCACTTAGATGAGCCCAGAAGCTTATGCAAACATTTATGGATGTCTCTGAAAAGCAGACAGCATAGCAGCATATTAATTCATGCATAACAGCCTTACATTTAATGGAAGAACATGGATAATTTTCCTTGTCCAGAAATATGTGTGTGTTTTTTTCTATCCCGGTGCACACGAACACAAATAATATTATAATAATAATCTAAAATATCGAAAATTACACGTTTATTACGAAGTAGGCTGTATTAAATTACACAGACATACACATGGGGACTTAAACCTGAATACACACAGACTCCTGATGACTCAATTGAGGTCCCCATGGATAAACACGCATACAAATCATACAGAATAATTTTTTTAAAGGTAAAAATGCAGAATGTTTCCTGTGATGGGTAGGTTTAGGGATATGGTTGGTGTAAGGGGATAAAATATACAATTTGTACAGTATAAAAACCATTACGTCTATGGAGAGTCCCCACAAAGATAGTAAACCAGACATGTGTGTGTGAATTAGTGAATAGGACAGACAACCTCTACCAAAAGCAGAATCAATTTTGAACAGACATTCTAAAAACTTTCACATCAAAGTGGGCGGTTCCATACGTCTAGTTTTCGTGACGTAATTTCCGCTCGTTCAAGTCATTTGCTCTCGTCTCGAGCTTTTGTTCATCTGTTTCCAGCCGCACCGCGGAGAACAGGAGCCATTACGACTCACTACGGTCTTCATCAGCAGTCACGCGTGTGTTCCTATTACCTCTTGCAGGACGTGGATACTAAAATAGTTTCACCGGCGGACGTTTGGTGTTTAAATCTTCATTTACTTACAAACTCAACATGGAGAGCGAGAACAAATACCTCCCGCAGCTGCTGGCGGAACGAGACACCCTGGACGCGTCGTTCACACACGCCACGAAACTTATATCCGCAGGTAAAAGACAATTGTGAAAACGAAGGAGGGAGAATGCACTTGTTTCCGAGTAACTTTTCGGTATGTAGATAAATAGCAGTTTTGTTTGGAGGGAAGCCACTTACACGACTGTAGTCGTTCGTGGGACGGAGGGCGACCGTTACTAAGTCTCGTTTCAGTGCGCGAGGAGGGGGTTCGTGTACTTAGCTTGAAACAGGCACGTGCTGCCGGAGCCATTTTCGGCGTGTAACTAATGATTTTTTTCTCCCGGAAGGATAAACTCAACTTTTCCTGGATGATATCAGTTGTTTGTATCATACTCCACTTTGGACGATCGAAAGCCGTAATGCTGTATAGTTTCACCCCGTCATCCCCGGGCAACATTCCCATTTCCGCTCGAGTACACTGAGCCGCGTGCTGGATTGGGTTTACCCGACTGTATAACTGTTACGTATTTAATACAATTTAACGACACCTAATCATCAGACTTAATGTGTTTTTGACCAATAATATACAGTGTAATAAAAATTACACAGTCGTGATTTAAGTGAGTCGTACTTAAATATAACGCAATACAATTCTTATATTATTGTTTGTTTGTTTGTTAGGAGGGGTCTGTAACTTATCTAATGGGCCAACGTGGCGTTTCTTTGTACGTTACACATTCATTGAGTCCCAGCCTACATGCGCTCATCGTGGTTAGACTAAACTGGAAAATCTGGAAAGCTTTAGATGAAATCGTCCAAGTCCCGATCAACTTAAATTGAAGACGGCTGAAAATCTTAAGTTTTAGATTTGTCGTTGTAATAAAAACATGTTCCGGACCATATGTGCCTTCAGTGTGGGAAGTGTTGCATCTGGAGATGAAATGGATTTTTTTTGTTGTAGGAAATGTCTTTTCCTGGCCTCGTTTCACCACGTCTTATATCATCAGTGTAGTGGGAGTTTAACTGTATCTTGTGTGGTTTATATGTAGCAGATCGGTTCCCCAAGTTACATTTTTAGAGGCGTGTGTAAATGTGCAGTGTTTAGCATCAGACTTGCATTGAAAAGTCACATAGTGAATCTGAGTCTATTGATTGCTTTGTCTTTGAGGCAAGCACTTTTCTTTGCAACCTAAAACAAACACTTAAGTCTCATGCATACATTTGCCATTGTATTAAAATGACTTAGATAATATTTCAGGCCTATAAAATTGTAATTATTATCCAGCATGTTATGAGGAGAAACGTTATACATATGCATAGTTTCAGTGAATATGATTCATGCATTTATTGGGGTTTTAATCTTAAAAGGGCAAAACTGTCTTTTGCCGATTTTAACTGCAAAAAGCTTCTGACCTTGTCTAATGGAGAAGTTAAGAAATGTATAAATGTCTTTAGTGGAATCAGTTTGAAAATGTATTTTAGTTGACTGGTAGTGTCTTTAAATATCTAGTAGTTTTAGTATTTGCATTGTAAATGTTCAAATCACATGCCTAAAAATGTTTCTTGTGCTTTTATAGAAATTGAAAGGGTCCAAAATGGGGAGACTGAGAAAGATTCAGAAAGCTACCTGGACCTTTTTACGACGAAAAACATCAAACTGAAGGAAAGGGTTCTCATACCTGTCAAGCAGTACCCTAAGGTGAGTGTCATTTTAGTATTTAGGAACATGTCTGCTGTGCTGATTTACTCCTTTACATGTGTGCTGCTTCCGATCTAGTGTTGAAGGAATGTGTAACACCTCAGTAATCGCAAGCAAAGGTCACCTGAGGATTCTTGGGTGGTATTTGATTTGTGCAAACATTTGAGACCAAGTAGAAATTGTTTATAGAATTTAATTCGTTTTGAAAAGCACTATTAGAGTGAAATGGTACGTCTACAGTCCCCAGGGATGCATTTTTAACAAATTTGCAAACCTTTGATTAGATAAACTTGCCTTGATTGCCAAAACCTGTGAACTGCCTTTAATTTGTCATGAAGGGGCTTAAGATATTTTCAAAATGCATGTTTCTTTGTGCATGTCCTGTGATAACTTACCTGCCAGAGGCGATTGGACCATTTGTTTGAGTCCTCTGCTGTTTTAGAGTTCATGGCAGTGTTTTACTTTGATCTTCTGTGTTTAAAGTTTGCTTGCCAGATCAGTTGTCTTGCTGAATTTTTTTTTTTTGCTGTTCCACCTTTTCAGAATTGAATCTATTTCAAATAGGCGTGACTGGTTATGGTGCTTAATTCTTATGATCTGTTAAGCTGCGTTTCCACCGTAATTACCAGGAACTTTTTTCGCCCCAGACAGCTTGGTTACTGCGTTTACACCGTAGACTAAAGTACTGGTCCGGTTTGGGAAGATAGTGACGTTGAACTGTGTGCGACTGCTCCTCCCAGTCTGTGCGTTTGTTTTGAGTGCAAAACGACAGAAAGAGACGAACATCCAAAGCGTATTCAGAAAGCTCGTAATGCTAGATATAAAAGTAGACGTTTGTTATCAGCGGACATTGACTGTGAGATGGAGGGGATGAGCGCGCGCCATTGGGCAGAAAGAACACGTGGTAAGAACCAATCAGCTTGTTCAGTGCACAAGTCCCACCCGGAAGTTCCTAAACTCTGAAAAAGTACTACCTCACCAGCAGGGACTTTCTGGGGGGGGGGGGGATTTTTACCCGCAACTTCGTTTAGACCTTGGTTCCTGCGGTGTAACGCACCGAGTACGCACCCCAAAGTTCCTAGGGAACGTTCCTGCGGCGGAAACGCTGCTTTAGATCTTTGATTTGTGACCACACCTGTCAGCTGCACATCTTACTGCTGTTAAATATTTGATTTCCCCTTTCTTTTTGTAGAGTGCCACTTGTTGGGGTTTTTTCCCTCATATTTCAGTTGTGTCCTCAAGTTCACAGACCGCCTAATGTTTCCCCTTGCTTTGGTGTCGAGGAGAGCACAACTCCAGCCTTTGATCTGTTTGCATTCCATTTAATCTTGTCCTGTTCAGGAAGATTACACTTGAGTTTTCAGTCCTTGAAAACAAGTACAGTGAGGCTAAGTTAAGAGCTGTAGATTTCTTCAAAAGCTGTGGGTTTAATATTTAATTTTGTTGCTTTGTGCAGTTTAACTTTGTTGGAAAGATCCTTGGACCACAGGGGAACACCATCAAGAGACTGCAGGAGGAGACGGGTGCTAAGATCTCTGTGCTGGGGAAAGGATCCATGAGGGACAAAACCAAGGTAAAGTGCATTGGAGGTTATTTTTAAAAGCATGAATGATTGCTGCAAGAACAACTTTTTCTAAGGTAGTTTTAAACTTGAAAAAATGAAAAGGATGGTTGTAGGGTATTTGATTCATGTTTTGGTTCTCTAGCTGTGTGTGAGTGATGGATAAATGACACAATGGGTAAATTGGATCTGCTGAACTTATTTTTGTATTCTTCAGGAGGATGGCTTGAGGAACAGTGGAGAGCCGAAGTATGCACACTTGTCCATGGAGCTTCATGTGTTCATTGAGGTGTTTGCTCCTGTTCCTGATGCGTACATGCGCATGGCTCATGCCATGGAGGAGATCAAAAAGTTCTTGTTCCCTGTAAGTACTGAAATACACTCTGGATTCAAGAAAGGCAGCCCAGAGATCATGTTCTGCAGTGAAGTGCTAATAATCTGTTTTGTCTAAGCTTTCTTTGTTTATAGTGCTGTGATTTATCAATTCCAAATGGACAATTGTTAAAGTCCAAAACGCCTGCATTGTTGGATTGTAACTCTACTTGCTTTGCCCGTGGCGGCAGATTAATATTTAATCGGATGTGTTGTTTTTGTGCTCACTCCTGTGGTTGGACTGAGTGACTGAAAGGTTTTCCTAAATGTTTCCCCTTTGAGAACAAACTTCTATACCCTGTTCTAATGGCCTCATGTGAGCTATGAAAGTTTGTTTCTCAAGGCATAATGCTGGCTCTTCATTGTTGAGAGATATAGTTGCTGTCCAACTCTAAGCATCAGCGTTTGTAGAAACCATTATTTGCATTTCTGAAGTGTTCTGAGATGGATGTTCTTGTGAAGTGTCTGTGTTGTCATGTTAGTGAGCTGTGCCTGTCTCACAGGACATGATGGATGACATTTGCCAGGAGCAGTTCATGGAGATGAAGTATCTAAATGGGGGTCAAGAACATGGGGGCAGAGGCCGGAGGAGGGCCACCCGTCAGAGGCCGTGGAGGTCTTCCTCCTCCTGGGGCACCCAGGTAACATGCACCTATTTAATGTTCATTGTGAGCTGCTAAATATACATTTAATGCAAATGAACTTACATTTTGTAGATTTAGGTGAGTAGAAGATTAACACTTTTTACCCTTTCAGGAGGTCGTGGTATGCCCCCACGTGGAGGCGTCCGTGGTGGTCCCCCTCGAGGTGGAGCCACAAGGGGAGCTCCTGCAGGTCGAGGTGGACCATCAGCCCCAGCCGCCTAGAGGTGCAGCTTCCAACCGTGCCCGTCCACCCGCCCAGTCTCCAGCGGATGCCCCCTCCAACAGCCCCGCACCCTCCAGCCCAAGAGTCGTATGAAGACTATGTATGTTTCTTTCTTTAGAAAATGTATCTTATTATATAAGTTTTGCTGCTATGGACTGATTGTATTTTCCATGTCCTCAGTCTTATGATGAGAGCTACACAGAGCAAGGCTATGAATCGTATGACAGCTACTACACCCAGCCACAAGCGTAAGTTGATTGAAAACATCTCATTACTGCTGGTTTGGGATTTTGAAAGTCCAAGATTCCTCAAAGATCAACTTTGCTTATAATTATTGGGGTTTATGGAGGCTTTTTGGAAACATCCCAGTGTCTTAAACACAATGTGTTTGGCTTAGTATGTTATTTTTGGAAATTCAGGCCAGTTTCTCGTTTAAGAGTTAGTTTGAACTGTGTTTGTACTTTTTCCAGAGAACCAGAGTACTATGATTATGGGCATGGAGAGACACAAGAGGGCTATGAAAACTACGGTAAGATTTTTGCTTTTGAATTTTAGTCATTTTTTCCTGACCTCTGTTGGGTCAATTATGTTGTAATCCCTAATTTTCTGTTGATAATGGTTTTGAACATTTATCTAGTTAATGAAAGGGTGAGATTTTGTTATAGCTATTACACTTGATAATGCTAATGTAACAGGAATTTAAGTAATTCCTGTAAATTTGAGTTTAAAACCAATCAAACACAGACTTGGCATGTTTTTTTCTTTCAGTAATGTTTCTAAGGTGAGGCTTTGTGAAAGCTGTTATTTTAATGTTTTGGTATGCTATTGCTTGCTTGCTATTGTTTACTTGCTTTCTTACCTTTTTGCACTTGTGTTTGCTTCCGTAGCTCAAGATGACTGGAACGGGACACAGCGTGCTGTTGGTGGTGGAAAGCTCCGCTCAGAGAATCGACTAAACCTGGATTCAGGGAAGCCCCCTATGGACGAGACTGAAGTCTGACTAGCGGAAAGTCACCTAACGTGCGCCGCCATAACTGTCTCCCATGGCAGCTCACACTTTAGGCTACCCTGAACAAAAGTAATTGTCTGTTTTTTTTTGTTTTTTTTTTTTGTTTTCTTTTTTTCTCGTTTTGTGTTTTTTACTCCGGACTTTAAAGAAACTTGACGGAACGGCATTTCGAATGCCTCAAGAATCGATATAACTTTTAGAAGGGATTAAAGTTTAAACATTGCTGTTTTTTTTATTTGTTTTTGCAAATATCTTTTCCTCTGCTAATGCCTACCCTTGCTTTTTTTGCATTTGTCGATGGTAAAAGTTTGTCAAGTGATTGGAAAAAGTATTTAGTTGAAAGGTAATCCCGAACAACTGTACAGCCACTTTTTGTGTCCCAGGACACCACTTTAATTTGTGTTACCTTAAACTCTGCTGAGGTGCAGTTGCAGATTCCCATGTAGGCTACATTTCAAAATTCTGTTTAATACTAGCATATCAAATAGACCCTAAACTTAATGTCTGTTTTGTAATAAGGAGTATAAATCACTGAAAGTCAAAATGTCTTTAATGTTATTTCCAACAGCCATTGATTATTCATCTTTTGATTTAAATAGTCTTAAAAGCTGTAAATGTAGATTTAGGCCTCAATATTTTTCCTTGTATTTTAGAGTTTTGAAATATAGCCCAATTAGACGCTGTTGAGATGGAATGTCCTCAAATCCTTAATTTGTTAAAATAAGATGTTACTCTTCAAAACTCTTCTGTAGAATAACCCATGTTTGGCTACTTAAGTAAAAAAAAATAATAATCAAAAGTCAGATTATCATGGATGCCACCATGCTATATAAACTGCATGCAAAAACTGCTTTTAAAAAAAGGATTTGGACAACAATCTCCACAAGGGTCATCTCTTTCTTATGTAAAGGGATACTGCAGCTAAAACCGACTATTGTATATAATTTAAAAAGGAAAAAGAAAAAAAAAACAACTCCCATCCAAACTGTACTTTACTGCCATTTAGTATTTGTATCCTCTCTCATAAAATGCAGAATGACATGTGTAAGCTTGCCTAAATAGGTAACTAAATCTGTCCAAAACATGTTTTGCAGCAGTTGTCAATAAAGCCTAGATTGTTTTTTATGAAACTTTAACCTGGTTTATTTTTCTTTGTCTTCATAAAATCTGAAATGGCCTTTTTAAATAACTCATAACCTTCGGTTCCAACCATTCTTCCTCTTCAAAAACAGATTTTAAATTTAAAACAATGCATGTAGTCTGAAGACGTAAACCACACTAAAGGAGTCTGTTTAAAGTGTTTGATCTGACAATTAAAAGCACACCTTTAATGTTTCTCTCTCTTTTTATACTTAAAAAGGACCCTAGAGGTAAGACCTGTGCTCTTTAAAATAACCTGGATAGCTTCCTAATGTCTGTAGAGAGAACTAAAGCATTCGATGCTTGGGTATGTATTAAACTTTTCTTGAATGACATTCTATTTTTGGTCTCTCCAGATTGGGAAATGTATTATAGCCTGAAATAATTTGAATTTAAAAGTTAAGCTTGCAGGGGCCATATTTGTCAAGTCTGATGCAAAGACACGTTGGCTGCTTTTAGTAAAGAGGGCAGGAGAGGACTGTTAAACTTAAGTGCAGCATTGTAAAGGTAACCCTAACCCTAAAGTTGTGAGTAATGTTACATTTATACATTAAAAGTATTTGGTGACGGCGTGCAATGATTTAAAAATATTCAGTCGTTTAAAAAATATAAAAGTAAAGTGGAAAAAAAAATATACAAACACGCAGTAATAGATTTTGCTTATAATAATATTTGTGTACTAATATTCTAGAGCAGAATTGTAATGCAACTCATGCTAAAAGTGCTCAGTGTCAAATCTAGATCCATCTATGTTTGTAATGCTGCTCCTGTTTTTTTCTTTTGCCGATTTGTTTAACGTATTGAAAAACTCAATGTCCTACCTGAAAATGTTACCTGGGAAAGCTTGAGTTGCATGACTCAATCTTGGAAGATTGCATGAGTTTATTCAATACAATATAATTTATCATCGCAATATTTGGTTGTTCGCTCATAGTGTTCTCTCTTCCCTCAGGTTGTGATGCTTAGAAATTCCTGGAAATGGAAAGTTTAAACAAGAATATCAGACCTCTCCCCAGGTGAGTTATCCTTTCTTCATCCTATTCTCTTTCAGTTTTGGTCCATTCCCATTCGGATGAGTCAAAGCTTTCCAAATCTGCATGTTCTGCAAAATGGTACAAAGTTGCACTGCCCTAATGGGCTTGCTTCAGGTTTCCACTATATACTCAGCTCAGTAATTACTGGTAGCTCCAGTGGCCTAATGTGATTGATGTGATATCATACAAGATGAATCAGTTGTTTGGCTCAGAGTTTTGTGTGTGTGTGTGTGTGTGTGTGTGTGTGTGCTCCCTCTTTTGGTCACCTGCTGATGGACTTGTAATTCTCCTACAGGAAAAGTGTTAGTTTGCAGTGTAAGAGCAATCTTACCTTTGAACACCAGCAGTCGTTATGGAACCATGGATGGTGACTGGACAGCTTCTGAATGGGGTGGAATGGCAGAAATCGACGGTCCTGTCAGCTAAAGTTTAAACCAGCGGCCTTTAAAAGGGTTAGTCTTGAGGTCTGGTGCTGTGTATATGGTTATGAAAGTCATTTCTCTGTACTGAAAAGTTTTACTGTTCACCTCAAGTGCTTTCTAAGCACACTTAACTTATTTTCATCTTTAAATTGACCTCTTTTGCTCATGTTGGCCAAGAAATCATTTTAACAAGCTCGAAAAATTCTGTCCGTGATCTCTAAACGTCTACCTCAGACAATCCTCCAGTGCTTTATTCTGCAGGACAAGCATGTCTTGCCCAGTTCTTTGCTCAGAGGAACGTACATGCTAATTTAGAGCTGTCCGGCCCTATCTCTTAGCAAAGACTTTGTCCTTTAATTGCCATGGTAATTTTTGTCTTCTCTCTGAGTAGATATGTTTGAATGGGTTTAAGCTGCCTTGCAGTTTGCGTGAATCACAATTGAATTTTCTAACATGAACCAAACGCAAAAATCTCTAGGGGCTCGCAACATCCCAGCAAACACAGAACGTTCCCCTAACGTTCCGAATGGTCCCATGAGGTTATTTTTTTGGGAACCAAACAAGAACGTTATAGGAACGTTCCATGTAGGTTATTTTTAGGTTCCATTTTTATAACCTTAAGGGAAAGTTCTAGGAACGTTCTGAGAACTCAAAAACTAACGTTTCCCAGAACATTTCCAGAACCTAAATTTGTTTGCTGGAATAGTGCAACTGTTGATCTAAATCATACTAGCATTGTTACCCTAAGTTCTGGATAAAGGTCTTTCTTGCCCTAATTGAGAGCTTTCCATAAATTTTGCTTTTGCTAATCCTTGCTGTGCAGAGTCTGAATTTAGCACTGCATGTATGTGTGTCCCTGTCAGTGTGTATGGCTGTAGCTTTCGTCTTTTGCTCATTTTCACCTCGGCACACGTACAATTTCGAGACCCGTCATTCTGACCAATTACCGCTGATGACAGTGTGTCCGTCCCCCGTGGAGACGCTACTGGTTGCCGACTGGCTAACAGGACTAATGCCTTATTGCATTAGAGACAAATCTGTCCTCTGCACAGATTTTAATAAGCATCAGCCACTGCTCAAGTGGTGTCGAACAATGGGTCCACGTGGTTAGGAGGTTGACCGATGTTTATGCAGGCTTCACCGTAATGAGAAATTGCAAAAGCAGATAATGGAAATATTTATTTTCTGGACAGATGCTAGGGGGTAAAGAAAACTGTCAAGGAGGTGGAAATTTCCAACCCAATTGTGTGCACTAAATGGGTCTGTTTACACAGTCTTATCTGTTTGCGTGGGACATACGTGACCTACAGCTGCTTGGGAAATGACTCTGGGGGTAATATGCAAGGCATGTGTGGTCGTCTGAAAAGCATGAAAAAAAAGCATGGCTTTACGAATGCAAATATAATGCTCACACCAATGTCTGTCTGTCGTCTTGCATGGCTATTTTGTTGATTTTACGCCTGAACCAGTACACACTCTCCTGGGAGTCAGGGTTTTGAGTGCATGGGGAGGAGTTGTGATGGTTTCTGGCTCGTGTCCTGGATAACTGTGGCTGCTGGCCATCTCCTTCAGTGTGAAATGCTGGTAATAACTTAGCCTCTTAAAGTTCTCTCTCAATGTGCTTTGATGAAAATAAATTAAATCCATCCACGTGGAATCTGGCTTGAGTAATCCGTAGCCCTCCAGGACAAAGAGTTGGACACCTCCACCTTGGCTGTCACTAAATATTCCATTGCATGTTTTCCAGCATCCACATAAGCAGACACGCCTAAAACAATGTCGGCAAGGCAAACCATGGGAATATCTTGGGATTAGTGATGAAATTATTGATGAGTGCCAGGAGTCTGTATTCTTTTGTTTGAGATTGACGAGCCTCCATTTCAATGCAGCTAAACTGGATTTAAGCTTATCGAAGTGCTCGTCTTTCCGCATAGCTGTTGGCCTTATTTCTGTAGAAGAAAACTAATGCCTTTGGGGCTGTAGAAACCTTTCTGTGACTTGGGAGCGGACAGAATTTTTCACTTTTGAAAGTTATTCAAACTTGTTTGGAAGTTGGTGCTCGCACAGCCTGCAAATGATTACGTATGACTACACAGTGAGTTCCTAATAACCTTGCATATGTTTTTATCTCTTTTGTAATGTAAAAAATAACAAATAAATATATTCTAGACCTGGCTTCTGTGTCTTTCAAAGCTTGTCTTCATGTGTCTTGATAGCTCGATTAAGCTTGTTCTCCTCAGGCTTCCGGACTGAATAAATGGATGCAAATCAGACTATTTTCAAAGGTAATTTTAATATCTTGTTAGTAAACGGGAAAGCTTTTTGACCGTTTCCTGCGTGCAGCAACTTTGGGTAATATTAAATAATTTTATCGTGTAATAAGTATAGTTTAAACAGTGAAGCAAAGCAATTTGCAATTTGTCAAGCCATTAAGCTTTTAAATGTTTCAATTTGGCTATCAGTGGCTGTCTTTTTGTTTTCAGCCCTAAAACCTTCAGCCTTGCTCTTGGAGACCCACTGTCCATGGGATTGAATGAGTGTGCTTGATGATATGGTTTCTGACACAACAAAATGGCTGTTCTTTCAAACAGTCTACTATCAGTTCCCACGCGTACTGTAAAATCTGGAAAATGTATTAATTTTTCCAGTCCTGGAAAAAGGATTTTAAATGATTATTTAAATCATGTTTTTCTTTAGCCGAGAAAGGGAATTTTTCACACCCTGAAACAATTGTTTATAGCAGAAAGTGAGTTTTGATATGTGAGAAGTGTTTGATAATGACGTTTAGTTGTGTAGGTCCTTGCAGCAGAGTAAGCTTACAGCAGCCACACATGCTTTACTTAGTTCTGATTTTTGGCAAAAGTAGCAGTAGGTCTACTTTGGTACCAAGTCAAGACTTAGTGTCAATCTTTAAATGTGTTTTGTTCTGAATGATTCCCCACATAAAATAATTGGTTCAAATCACTTACTGAAAACAGTCGTTGTCATAAAACGCAGTTGACGGTTTGAGCGTTCTTGTTCACTTTTATATATTTTGAGGAAGATCTGAGGTGAATCGTAGCTTCCAACACACACAATGATATTCAAACTCACACAGAAGAATTTAACATTAAATGAAGCATTAAACGGTAGGCTACCTGAGATTATCATACTTTCGTTGGGTCAAAATCTGATTAACCTGGAAAATACACTGCGTCGTCGCATCTGGTTAGGACACGGTGTTAGGCATATGTCTGTTGTTGTAATGCTTTCATAATATATTCATTATGCTTCATTTGTTGTTTGCGCATCTACATTTAATTTTATCTGGGTCAAAATCACTATAAAATGACCTTGGTTTCCTCAACAGAATCATAGTTATGGAATGAAATTCTGGGGTTTCCACAACAAATCAACAAATATTTACACATAGAAGTACAATGATAAATCTCTTGAAATGTGTTTCTCAGTTCATACCATTTTCTTTGATTGGATCTATGTGATTTTGGCATGTCCCACACACTGCTCTGGTAACTTCAGTGAGTGTAAAAAGTGGTTAAATTTAAAATGGTTGATTTAACATTTTTATTTTTCTCTTCAAGTTGTTTGATAAAACATCAATTTAATAATATATGCTATTTGCATTCTAATATTAGTTTAATTGGGTTGGGTTGCTACAAAGGGGTTCCATGCTTTCAAAAAGTTTGGGAACCATAGAGTACTAGGTGAATCTGGTATACCCACTGATTGGTGGCTGCTTTCAGATGCTCCCATTCATATTTGTGTGAGAACTCGGATTTTCAATATTTTCTTTGTTTTTGCAGCATTGAACACCTGAATGCAATGACCAATCAGAGGTGTTCAAGTTGTTCAGAATAATTTCGTTATAACCAACAAAGTGTAAAGTAAACATGTAAATAAGAGATTCATTGTTCAGTGTAGCCAGCTTCAATGATTATAATGGGAGTTTTCACAAGAGTGCAGAACTCTGTGAGCAGGCTATATAACTAGGGATGCACGATATATCGGCCAGCACATCGGTATCGGCCGATATATGAACATATATCATATAAATTATCATTATGGCCGATATGTGTTCAGCATATCGGTATCGGCCGATATATGTTCATTTTTAATGTTATCGTTATCGGCCTGGTTAGAAAATGTGGCCGATATATTAAAGCCGATAAATAATGTATTATTCCCTTCAGCTGAGACACTTGTTGAGCACTGTTTATGTTTTTGAATTTCTTCAAATATGATTGAAATCTCTTCAAAAAATTAAAATACGGTTCGGTACAACATGTGCAGCGCAAATCTGACATATTAGCTATACAACACTATAATGAGAACATCATTATAATTGTGCACTTGGGACATGGATTTAATTGTGAGACTTTTGTTTTTGTAATCAGGCTCTCAAAATGAGATACAAATTTGCATTTAAGTTTATCGGCCGATATATCGGTTATCAGCTTCCAAATATAAAGAATAATCAGTATCGGCCAAATTTTCATATCGGTGCATCCCTATATATAAGCCATTCAAAATGTGAATTAAAGTTTTTATTTTCAATTGTCATCTATTACAAAAGAACTGTATTAAAAACAGATCTGTGTTGTTATGGCCATGAACTGTACATCTTTTAAAGACAAATTTATTACTTTAGGGCATGATCCATGTCTTTAATTCCTGCTTGTGAAATTGAAAATGATCACTGAAAATAGAGTGGGAACTTTGAATGTTGGTTACCACAGAAAATAATTTTTGCTTGTACCTCAAGTTTGTAAAATCAGCAGAAATGCATTTGCACAGGATGTCTGTGGAGCAGCTGTGTTGTGGAATCCTCATAGACTTCCATTGAAGAAAGTGCAAGCAACAATCAGACAATCTGCGTATGGACTACTTGTCCTGCTGGTTGCAGTCCTGAGCATGTTCTGATACCAGTGAGGACAAATAAGACATCTGCATTGTGTGGCCCTCATAAATAATTAAAGATTCCCATTTAGTCTTGAATACTTTTAACGCGCAACGAGGATGTGCTTTCACAGGCCGAGCACTTAGAAAATTATGTTTGGACCAAACGTTGATGTAAGCAGGGTCTGTTGAGTGATTGTGGTGTTTTAATGGAATGTGTGTTTAATGCAAGTGCGCTCCGGTATCTGATGCAACAGATGAGAATCGATGAGACATACAGGGTGCTACGCATCTTGAAGGGAAGTGGGCGCCAGTCTGTCCTTTGCCTATGCTCAACAAGCATTAAGTTCTAGAGGAAGTATCATGTCTTCCTTGTGATAAACACAGTGTTTGCAGAAGAACCGTAGAATTGAATCTCATTTATTTATAGACGAGTAATTGCTTCCATCCTTGTGTTTTCAGTGCCTAGTCTGGCGAAGTTAAATGACTAAAAAGGAAACTTCTCATGTTGACCTACAACCCACGCCTGACTGTACAAATCCGCCTGTTCTCATCCTTCCTCTTCACTGGTTTGCTGCCAATATGATCGCTCTAAGTGAAACTGAAATGGCAGCAAAGCCTCAGGAGCATTTTCATGTGGAAAGTTGTTGCAGTTGATGTAGTTTATGCTTTAAATCGTTAGCGTTTCCAAGCAAATCCGCCTCCTCAAGCTAACCCCAGAATCACCTTTTAAAGATCACTCCTTGTTGGGAATGTAGTTTAAACACAGCGGTCTGTCACAGGTCGCTGCTGTGGTCTGAGCTGACATGTCCGCGCATGCAGCTCCTCTTCTTGCCTGTTCACATGGAAACCCTGGGCCTCATTAGCTCACGCACTTGACTCTAGACCCCTGTCTGCGTTTCCACGGGAGTGAATCCCTCGGAAGCAATTTAGGGCTCGATATAAATCAATTTTTATGTTAAATAGTTGCCTTGAAAGAAGGTGTGGGGGCGGGAAAGTGTGCGGTTTCGACCGAGCCGTAGGCTTCCCACATGTCCCTTGCGCTTTAGTCACAACTCTTGACCACCACAGGCTGTCTCTGCCTTCCTCTTTCTCGCTCTACTATGCAGGTCTTCGTTATTCACATCGCCTGCTCATTCTCTCCTTCCAACCTGCAGTTTTCTTCCTCTTCCTCTCTCTGGTCTTATGTTTGACCCCCTGCGGTTGTTGTGTCTTGCCTTCGGCTCGGCTCTAATTTTAGGAGGATTGAAAAAAGTCTAGCAGGGGAAGGGCAAGAGGGTCTTTCTGTGAGACTCAGACTTCGAACCTAATTACCCATCCTGTTACCTCGGTATCAGCCTCCCTGCAGCAAACCCAGCCAGCAGACGCAGTGGTGACTCAGTCACCTCTCCATAGATCAGAGCTTTTCACCGAGAATAATGGTTGGAGATCTAGTGCAATTGCCATTGGTATCGGAGTGTGAATTGAAATTATTATTGGAGTAAATTGGAGGTGTGATGGATATTTTATCGCATACCCATTATAAATTGAAAGGGAGATTAATAGAAAGAAATAGGGTGAATAGAAGCAATTTCAATGCCTTTTTTAAGAATACAGTGAGGCATAATGATGTCATATTGACAGCATTTTTCAGTGACAGAAATTACATTGCAAGTAGATATGATGCAACAAAAGTTGGCAATTTGTAGAGACGTGTGATAATGTGGATGATGGTTTAGCAAAGTTGCATGCCTGTAGCTCAAATAAAGGATGGTGCCTGCAACACCAAGGTCATGGGTTCGATTCCCGGGGAATACATCAACTGATGAAAAAAATGCATTTAAAAATGCAATTAATTTGGATACGTTTCTGGCAAATGCATTAATGCAACATTAGGGTTGACTTACAGATATAAAGCATTTCCCAATGGGAGTGAAGAGGCTTAAAGTTGAAAAGCAACCAACCCACAGAACATCAACTACTAGCGATTTTCTATACCCTCCAGTTGTTTCGTATACCCTTTTGAATTTCTTTCTTCTGCTGAACAAAAAAGAAGATCTTTTGAGGAATGTCGGTAACCAAACAGTTGATGGTATTTTTTTTTATTCTATGGAAGGTAATGGGGCCCATAAACTGTTTGGTTACTGACATTCTTCAAAATGTTATTTTTTGCTGGTGTAACCTCTCCTATTCGACTCGCACTGAGCAGGCCTCGAACCCGGGTCCCCGGAATGAGAGTCAGGCGCTCTAACAAGGAGGCTAAAGAGCCTCTAGCATCTGTTGCTAGAGCACCTATTGAGATCAGGGGAGTGAGGTTTACTCTGTTACACTGGCACAATAGGGGATCACAATAGGGAATAGCGCGCAGTGTGTTAAAGATGTACCCAATCACCCATTCTCTTTACGAAGAGAATGAAGAATCACCCATTCTCTTTACGAATGCAGTTGCTTTTTATGTGGTTCAAACAGACATAAGTGCAAATAAACACCACTCACCCAGTACTTTATACCTATTAAAATACCTGTAAAGGGCCAATGCAACCATTATAACGCATGTATTTCACCGCCAAAAAGTGATTGAAGCCTCTACATACTGATTGAAAGGTTATTTCTGTCCTGAAATTAGTCCATTATAATCATGAGGATTAAATCTGACTGATTATAACTCATCTACTACTTTTTACCTATTAAAATACCTGTACAACCATTATAATGCAGTATTTCACCTAAACAAACAAACGCGCTACCTTGTTTTATTTTAACGTTTTGACTTTCATCCGGCAAACCGCTTTAATCCACTTCTTCCTTATACTCAATTCAGTCGACAATCCATGAAAACTTAAGTAGGGTTGGCGTTGTTGGTTAGATTTACAAAATACCAAATACGTTAGTTCGGGGCCTCTGATGAACTATTCTTTTAATTGTCAATATATCAGTTAGTCACTAGAATTTATACCATATTATACCCAATTTGTCACCTGGTAGACTACTGACCTTGCAGTTTGAGTCTTATTTTCCCTCTTGCGAAGGAGTACCATGATAATGAAATAAGCTTTTAATTACAAAATTTATCATTCACGTTAATTTAGATGAACAGAGCTAGTGGTTAAATGGTTTATGTCTGGGGCTTTTGAGTTCAAATCTGATAAGAGAGCTGCTAATTTGAGTCATTTGCATTTATATAGTATGTAGCTGCAACTGAGATTCATTTTATTCTGCAATCTTGATGTGCTTATTAATGGTGCTTTCTAAGGCAAGCATATTGATCATATTTTGGTTTTGGGCTTCGAACCCAAAAGATTACAACAAAGTAATACACTTTGGCGCGTAACTCACTTAATCATGTAAAGTGAGTGGAGAGATCTGCCTTTTCTAAAGCCGCTCACATGCCACATACCACAGCAAAAATGAAAAAGGTAGTTGGCTAAGTGTAAGTTAGCCAAGTAGTTAAATTTGTAACTACTTGAATGATGAATCATGCATTTCTGACTTTATAACACACAATTGCGAGTTTATATATAGCAATTCTGACTTTATAACCCCGCAATTCTGACTTTATGACACGCAATTGCGACTTTATATCACGCAATTCTGACTTTATAACACGCAATTGCAAATTATATATCACGTAATTCTGACTTTATATCTCTCAATTCTGACTTTATATCTTGGAATTTCGACTTTATATCACGCAATTCTGACTTTATATCTCTCAATTCTGACTTTATATCTCGCAATATAGGTTTACCTTGACTATACGTTTTTATTGTTTACTATTAAATTTAGAGCCAGACTGATATTATCGGCAGGCCGAATATTATAGGCCGATATTAGGCCTTTTCCAAAATATCGGTATCGGCAGTTATAATGGCCGATAAATGATAAATCATGCATTTCTGACTTTATAACACACAATTGCGAGTTTATATATAGCAATTCTGACTTTATATCACGCAATTCTGACTTTATATCTCTCAATTCTGACTTTATAACACGAAATTGCGAACTTAATATCACGCAATTCTGACTTTATATCTCTCAATTCTGACTATATCTTGGAATTGCGATTTTATATCACGCAATTCTGACTTTATATCTCAATTTTGACTTTATATCTCTCAATTCTGACTATATCTTGGAATTGCGATTTTATATCACGCAATTCTGACTTTATATCTCGCAATTTTGACTTTATATCTCGCAATTGTGACTTTATATCACGCAATTCTGAATTTATATCTCGCAATTCTGACTTTCCATCTCACAATTGTGAGAAATAAAGTCAGAATTGTGAAGTAAACTCACAATTGTGAGAAAAAAAGCCAGAATTGTGGGATAAAAAGTCGAAATTACCTTTTATATTTTTCATTCATGGTGGAAACAAGCTATCCATACTATCCCATGAGGCCATGGGAGAGGAGTTGTTAAAGGCAGTTATCATTGCTACTTTTAGTTAGTTACTGCCAAACAGTGCTGAATATTTAGCAGCGACTTAATAAAAAAATTAAGTCAGTCACTGAATGTACAAGATCTTTGAGGATTCGTCAGAATATCACGTCTTTTTTATTCCGCTGAAGAACATATTTGATGGAAATTTTCTGTTTTCGTGAGCTGTCCCATTATGAAAGCTTTAAGAAAAAGTTCTAAAAAATTTAATTAAATGTATTTTATTATTATTCACTTATGCACAGTGATTTCAATACTGTAGCCATGACTAATAAGTGTTTTTTTTTCCATCTTAAAAAATAACCAAATACATTCACCAGGACGAATGTACATGGAAACGGTGTCCTGCTTTCACATGTCTTGGCTGCAACCCGTTTAATCAATGCTTGGAGCGCACTAAGAGAAACCTCAATGTGCCGCAGTCCTCCACCACCAAGGCCAGCGAGAAAAGAGGTTTGAAGAATGTATTCTTGGAAATATTCCTTTAGGTAATAGAATGTGTCTACTGTTGCTGCCTGGCTTTCTCCCACCCTCTCGAGTTGTCAAACCGAATTGAGTCACATCTGCTCTCTCCGTTCCTTTGAAGACGCAGAGATGAGTTTGGCAAATCAACCATCTGCCAGTAGGGAAAGCCAGCACCTGTCACAAGGGATGTCATTAGCCACTGACTAGACAATCCTGTCTGCGTCCCTCAACCGTCTAGCTCACCACGGATACCTGACCCATAATTCTCGCCATCTCACTCTTGGTTTTAAGCTCTTTTGCTGGCTCTGCTGTCTCTATCTGTTTTGTCTTCATTTAGCCCTCTCTATCTCTCTTTGTGCAGCGCTCTGTCTGACAGGCAGCCTATTTCTGAGTCGCAGCATGGCCAGGCTCATGCTCCTGTGGGCCCGCTCATTTTATTGATCTCTCTCAAGTCTTTCTGTCCTCGTTAGTGAAAGAGAGCCGGTTGGGGCTTGATGCTGTACTACCACATGCTTCTCTTTTGCTGTTGGCTGGTTGAGAATCCAGTCCAAGTTGTGATTGATGATCTCAGTGCTTCTGCCGGTGTTCATCGAGTTGGTTCCTGTGCCCAGGGGTTTCATTCAAGATTATGGTGCAGGAACGTTGTCGAATTAAAACCATTTTGCTGTTTCTATTGCTTGTGAAACAGTGGGCTATTGTGCAAGAGAAAGCTCCTTTTGATGATAAAATAGCTGCCGGGCCTGAGAGCAGAAGGCCAGGCTTTTGCCTCTGTAGGGAGTCTGCCACACGTTCCATGGGTCATGAGTCTGAATCGGGCTTGACCGGAGGGGTGTCCGCCATGATTGTGCAGTGACCTGAATGGAGGGTGCGATTCAAAAGGAGAAGAGCATCACTAGTTTGCACAAGGGTGGACATTGGATTCTCTCTATTCCCCGTCTGAATAAGAATATTAAAAGGATGAATGTCTCAAAGAAATGCCATATTTCACTCCACAAACCTTTTCAGAAAGTGAATTACGGTTTTTTTTTAACATTGACATTATTTTAATCACAATATATTATTACATTTAATCATTTAGCAAATGCTTTTATTCAAATGAGGAGAAACAATAAAAGCAGTTAAACTGACACTCAGACAACAGTATGTAAGTGCTGTGACCCTTCCCAGTTTAGTCTAACACAGTGGTTTTTATATTTTGTTTATTATTAAATCGCTATAGAGTAGAAGAGAAGGGAAATGAAAGCATTATTAAAGGATCAAGTGTTGCCGAAAAAGATCCGTTTCTTGAAAATGGCTACGATATCTGCACCTCTGGTTGAGCTGGGCTGGTCATTCCAACAGCATGGAACAGTCAAGGTATAGGTTTACCTTGATTATACGTTTCTATTGTTTACTATTAAATTTAGAGCCAGAGCGATATTATCGGCAGGCCGAGTATTATCGGCCGATATTAGGCCTTTTCCAAAATATCGGTATCGGAAGTTATAATGGCCGATAAATGAATATTTCAAAAATAAAATAAAAACAGACGAAACACGCTTCAACCATGTCATGAGTGTTGAAGTTGTATAGTTTGTCCACCAGAGGGCACTCTACACCATCCCTGTTGGCAAAACTCGTTTATAACGCGTCACACATTCTGCAAACTGCAGATCCAGGCAATCCATCTTTTGACCATACGTCAACATCCAATGTTTTAGGGTACCCTTTAACGTCAGTTAGATGACCTGGGTAGGTTTAGGTCTGGGGTAGTGTTAGGATTAGATAGTGTCATCTAACCGACGTTAAAGGGTACCCTAAAACATCGGATGTTGACGTATGGTCAAAAACGTCAGTAATATAAAGTCTTGGGATGAGAACGGGCTGTATCCATTGCTAAATTATGGCTCCTCATAGACTAGCTAACCACAAAGCTAGCTAATGCAACTGTCATCAGTGGAAGACCAAGAACGTTAACATTAATGAGCTTTGGTTCCTCTGTTCTGTTGCGACAATAAAAGAAACAAGTTTATTTTTAAAATGCATTATCATATTATTTCTGTTAAAACTCATACATAACTACAAATAACTAATGTTAGGGAAATCTGTTTTTGTTAAGCGTTTCTGAAAAATAAATAAATAAACAATATCGGCCGATATATCGGATGTTCAAACCAACAAGTATTTGTATTGGTCGTCCTTCAAAATCCTTTATCGGCCGGGCTCTAATTAAATTATTAACGGCATAATATGTAATTTTCACCGTTTGTCGGTCGCTTATTCAAAACAACAAAGGCGTAGCTTGATGACGCCGTGAATGAGCGTGGATTAATGGGAATTGTCGTCTTCACCTCCGCAGCCAGTGGAATGGAATCCGACGGACTCTGGCAGAAATCATATTCATAGATGAGCTAATGTATTATTAACGTTACTGTGGTATGAACTAAGGCGTGCTGAGAGCCGCGGAAGCAGAACAAGGCAGCTGGAGCAAATGCTAATGAAAGACACCTGCAATACTCACTGGTCTGGAGACCAGCAGAGCTTTTATTATGCTTATGCTGCAGTTGGCCGCTTTTACTCTTTTTGTTTGTATGTGGGGAAACAGTTTTGTTTTAGAATAGATGATTAAAACGATCATACTCGATACATGAAAGTTATGTTGTAACGTTACTCTGTGTGTTCGCTTGGTGGCTGGTATGAGACACTTGCTGCACTTTGCAGTAATCTCAATTGTTATTTGAATATCATATTAATAAAAGCTGGATGACATTTTAAAATATATTGTATGATGGAGAAAGCTCTCTCTGAATTGACCAATTCACTTGACAAAATGTTGTCTGAGGCGTGATAAAACATGGCACTCCTGGTAAATCAAGAACACAATCAATGAGACTAAGATGCAATGATTAGTTTTCAAAATGTATCTAAACTGTTGCTCACATGTCTAATAAAAATACAGATAATAAGTTAGTGTCTTTGGTAATTCCGCAGGGTTTCTACAAAATTATAACGAAATCGAGGGTAACGTTGATATGTCACTGACAACCGACACAATGACTAAAATTGCTGATTTATCTGCATTTAAACATTTTTGGAAACATTAGGGATTATGTAAGTACACAAGTCAACAAAATATACATTGTTTCTAGTGGTTTTTGGACATTTTAATCAAAAAATCGTTCTATGGCCTTTAAATCAATTTTACTTACTTTCCATTAAACCACTTTTTCATTCAAATGTGACATTATATTCATGACATGAATAATATTTTTAAACATTCACTTAATAGTCAAGTGATTCATATTGCAAGAAATTACAATAAATGGGGCCTGAGGCTCTCATTCTTCAAAAATGCATCATAAATGTTGTTTATGCGAAACTTGCACTATACCAAAAGTTTTTTATTTATCTATGAGAAACACAAAAAGTGATAAATTGATGTTCATTGCTATACTAAATCGAGTCCAGTGAGTTGAGCTTGATTAGTCAGGTCCATGAATGAAACATTCAGACTGGTTTCATGAATCAAATCCACTCAATTAATTGAAATAGCACTACCTGAACCACATTAGACCTAGGGAAAATGTTAAGATTTTTAGTGAATCATGATTTCTTATTCTTGTATGGTGCATTTGCATTCTTTTTTATTTGTTTTTGAGTGAACTAACCTTAATGGTTATACAGAATATGATTTAATTTGACAGTGGGTTTCATTATAACCAGGATATTTCTTTGGCAGTGTTTGTGAGATTCAATCATAAATACTTGACTTCTCTTTCTCCTTTCCATTGCTTTTTTGCTCTTTTTGTCCCCTATTTACCCTTTCCACCATAAATAGTGCAGTAGCATTCTGTCGTGCTGTCTTCCAGCGCTTCTATCTGTGTGGGCCTCAGGCTGAGTCTGTTCTGTGGCCCTTAGTGGCATTAACAGACCCACCGAGCCGAACACACACACTCTGCATCAGCACGAGCACAGCTGGCACTTTACACTCAAACTCCTGACAAAACCAACCATAGACATAAACACCTACATTGTTCTCTGGATGTCTTTGTGTTTTGTTTCTTCTCACTTTCTCTCATTCAGACCGCCTGACAGGATGACAAGACGATGCGCATCACTAAAGGCTGAGGTCTTTGCGTACCTGCATACTAATGAGATGTGTTTTTTTCTATCTCTCTAGTGTCCTTCCCTCTCAAACCCCTCCAGGCTGGGTTTTAATCTTTTGTGAAGGAATCACTTATCCTCTATCTTGGCATCAGTCCTACCTATTTTAGGGATTTGACTCTGTAATGTATTCCATCCGAGGCTGTTTGTGAAGTTTCTGGGATTGGGTGATACATGACCAATTACATGTATCTATTATGTGTATATGGTTCCCATTACCAACATATACTCTTAATTACATGTATCTGTTTTATGTAAGGGATAACATACTGTTAGCCCTATTGTAAATATGTGTTATAATGTAATGTTAATACACTTTCTAATACACTTTCACTTTCTAAATGTCCTTAAAGGAGACATATATATTTTATATATTATGAACGGATTTTTATAGGTTGATTTCTAAGCATTTCTTGAACTTTGTCAATAGTTCATTTTTGTTCTGCCAGTGTAGTCTGAGGTTTTGTTTTGAATGAAATTAATACTTTTATTCACCAAGGAAATTTAACTGGTAATCTTACCAGGAATTTGCACAAAAGTGTTTGATTGGGTGCATTGTCTTTGACATGAATAATGGAAACCATTTAGGATTTTTTATTCTTCTCTGAATTATGTTATTTTTCTCTCCACTGAAATTTAATTTTGTAGTTTATCACTCATGGCCAGAACACTGTGACTGTGAAACTGGTTCAAGTATTCCTGAAAGCAGTGCATGTAATATATATCTCGACTTTGAGCTAAACGTTTTCTACCCTTCATTATACGCCCTACTAAAATTTGACATCTAGAGAGGCAACACTGAATTATCAAATATTACCAAGGAAATATTTGCACCACATACCACAAGTGGTAATTATCACTTGTCAATGATAATAGTACTGGTTGCCAGTGCCAGTAATATTACAATCATCTTGTCAGTTTTGAATTTAGCTTGTGAAAAACCAATACTCCATTATGTAGACCCAGGTCCACTGGGTCATATCTGTAGCGTCATCATAATAGTCCTTTAGAAATTCACAGTTTGTCATTAAGCACCAGCTTATCTTTCTTTCTTCATCTCTCTCTCTCTCCCTCCACCTTTTAGCAGCTTCTTGCACAATCGATCAGTTTGAAATTGCTGCCCCTCAATTACGCAGTGTGTATGTTTTGAAAAGCAAACTGTTTTGCTTGACCTCACAGCTAAGGTGGCTGCTTTTGACCTTTGGACTAACATTTTCTATTGCTTTTTATTGGATGCTCTAGGCTATTTTTAAGTGTATTCATTTCTGTGTATAGCGTTAATTCTGAGATGGCAGATGATGCAATCCTGCTATACCTGCTGCTGTTCTGGTGTCTTTCACAGGCAGTCTGCTGTAATAGAAGAATAGGTATTTTAGTAATGAAATGTATTAGTATTTTACAACCAATTAGCACTGCTAGCATGAGGGATTTCTCACTTTGATGAGGTCTTTGGTGATGCTGGTCTATACATTCGGAACCACATTCTCTTTTCATTTTAACTCGTTTCCATACTACAACGTTTTAGTATTTGAAAAAGGTTAAAACAAAGAAACAATGTAAAATTAGTAGGGCTGTGCAAAAGTTAATTGCGATTAATCACATCCAAAATAAAAGTCTGTGCTTACATAATATATTTATGTGTGCTGTATATAATTATTTTGTATACGAGTTTCCTACAAAAAAGAACATTCAATTCGGCCTGGCCTTATTAACTTGCCATTTCAAAAAAAAAATAAAAAGAAATAAAAAAAATGCTCAGAACAGGATGGTAGTCATGAGTGGGGACAGTAAGGTGTCTTTTGTTAGTTTACCAGTTCTTTCACAGAATCTGGATCTGGATCTCACAACCAATTCATACAAATTTGTACGAGTGATTAAAAGGTGGCTAATTCGTACAACCTCACTTGGGGGTTTACACAAATCCTCCGAATTCGTATCGATTTGTCTAAACCCCAATGATGGTTAGGTTTAGAGGCGGGGTCAGGGGTAGGTCATTCGTATGAATTCATACGAATTGAATGAATGCATATGAATTCATACGAATTGGGTAACTCGTAATATATGTGCAATTTAGCAAACAAATTCATACAAGTGAGGTCGTATGAATGTGTACAAATTAGCCACCTCATAAAATTTGTGCAAAATTATGTTTTATTAACAAAGTTTAGGAGGAGCACGTTCAGGTAATTAACACAAATCCACTCAGCAGTCAATGATAAGTAGTGTATGTATAGATTTAGCAATCTCACCTCACTTCATTGACTACGTTTACATGCAGCCAATAACCCATTCAAAACCGGGATATTAGCAATAACCTGGTCTGCGAAAGGCCATGTAAACACCGGCAAAAACCTGAATATGTTCATATCCCGGATTTTAAAAACCGGGATATTATACCTGGGGTACCCCTTTTCTAACCTGAATTTTTGCTCATGTAAACGTGCATCGGCATGTCCCCATAGTGATTTGTGTTCTGCGCATGTTCTGTTCGCAAGGAATCTTGGTCTTTTGAGTAGAGAAACTTCTCGGCACATACAAAAATCCACGTGCAGTATACCGGAAGTAAACATGGCTAGAAGCAGCACAGCATACTTTTAGAGCGAGGTCAGTAACGTTACCAGCATCAAAGCGCAAAAAAGGCGATCGCTATCTGCCCCGAACTATTCATTATCCGCATGCTACTGTTGTTGTCTTTGGATACAGGAAGAAGAATCGGAAATGACGCATATTGCGTCTTAAGGTTGTATGTACGTCCAAACGTGAACCGCGCGTCGCTGTTTACATCGAGATATTGCAATTCCATGTATACAAGAGAAACTCTCTCTGCCCTCACATGTAAACGGGTTATTCCTAATGTTTCAGAAACCCGAACAGTGACCTTAGCCCAACCATAACCCGAAAATTGGCTGCATGTAAACGTAGTCAATGATAGTTTAGCAGCATCCCTTCTCCACACCTCCAGTCCTAAACACTTACAGAGGGGGGAGTACTCTGGGTTCAGGCCAAACTCAGAGCACGGAGACCCTCCCCCAGACAGCACGCCAAATACGCATTAAATCTTATCCATTCTAATTATATGTAAGTATGAACTTGTGAATTGCCGTGAGATCGGGTTGGCTGAACAGGTAGGTGTGCTGCAGGTTTGGAGACTCTGCCCTGTTTAAGTTTGAATCTCTGTGGATGCTTCATTTCTAATGAAGTATTGATGCAGAGATGCTGAGAAAAAGGCAGGTGATAATTGGATTTTTTTCTGGGCCCCGTTGCACACCCCAGCAACACGTGTTTTTAATGAGCCTTTCTCTCTCATTCTCAGCTCGCTCGCTCTCTAGGCCTCCCCCCTTGTCTCTGTCTCTCATCAGTGGATGTGTTATTGCACCTCTGTTTTGTCTCTCCTTCCATCAGAAGTGAACTGGATGTGGTGGTCTGTCACAATGAATTGGCTAAAGTGCCTCACTGCTTATGTTTGCCTTTTTTAAGAAATTCAGTTCAAGACATTTGATTGTTTAGCTGAACAAATAAAACCACAATTGTTCATCTTGTGGCGGTCTGCGACGCGCCAGGGATTACATCATCATGTTGGCAGAGCATATGCACTTGCCTTCTGTGAACATGTACATTATCCATAGACTGCCTTTATTCAGAGAGGCTCAGAATACATAGCAGTTAACGCTGACAGTAGAGCGTCTTTTCATCTCAAAAGTGGTCTGTCACAGAGAGAATGCTTTTTCTTCAAGACCTATATTGTCTTAATCCCCGAGCCTAATCTGACTTGTGTCAAGACTCCCCGGTCGCCGTGAGTCCAGGCTTGACTGAACTGAAGGATTTAACACATTAGTATTAGACTTCTTATTCTCTTAAACCACCCGCTCAATGCAACAAGGGCCAAAACCAGCAGCAGGCCGAGCCCTGGGAAAGTAAAAGCCAGTGGAATTGAACACCATGAGAATTTGTGAATTTCATTTGAAAGCACTGGAATATGATTATACACATCTAAATGGGCTTAAGACACATCTAGAACTAGGTTGTGAAAAGTATAATGCCATAAATGGGCATCTGGAGAAGCGTTTAAGGCTGAAGGGACAGTTAAACCAAGAATGTCTGCTTTCACTCTTGGGCAAGACTAAAGGATCTGCTTCACATATTTTTTTTTTTTCAGAAGAGTCTAGTTATACAGCCATTTGGAAGTATTTGTTACACTTTGGAGGCCTGCTCTTTTTATTTCTCCAGTATTTAAGTGTATGATTGACGGAAGGTATCGGCTATTAAATTATATATAGGCTCAGATAAACCATTACATACAGAATAAAACTGTTCAGACTGCTTTTTTATAGATTTATGTTCCAATTTTCTTCCATTAAGTTATTTGAAATGCACAGTAACCGAATATGGCACTTTTATTATACTGGATTGGAAAGTAATAAAGCATAAGTTACATTCTACAGCCCCATAAACTCTAATGGACTTAATAAATGAATTAAATTCAGGATTCGTAGAGCGCTCATTTTAGTCACCGTAATAAGACAACTTTAAGACTCTATTCTCCTTGTCCTTAAAAGGACAATTCAGTAAAATTTTCATCATTTACTTTTTTATACAACAGAACATTTAAATATTCTTTTTAAGGTAATCATTTTTTGCATATCTAAAACATGACTCCTCAAAATCTGCACGCAATCTCATAACGCATGATTGATTTTTGCTTGCTCAACATTATAACATTTAAATAGTCTGGTTCATTGTTTGCTATAAGTTCTGCAGCACGTATTCCTCTGAAATCCTCCACTTCCCCCAGCTCCACCTGAATAGGTCTTCTAGCTACAGGATTAATGTATGTTTATTTTTTTAGCAGCAGCATATATTGCATGCTCACAGCAGCCTGTCTGTGTATCTATTAGCCATAGCAAGTCATACTCTTTGCAGCAGGGTAGATCTAGTCCGCCAAGACTAAATACAGTTATGGTGGGGTAAGCGTTATTTGAAAATGCTTTTTTTAAATGCTATTTGAAAATGCGTTTGCTTCGACACATGAAGAACAAACAAAAACGTGTGTGTAGCCAAGATTTTCACTGGCGATGAGCCAAGCGAACATGCATTTACATAACTGAACTTGATGCCATTGACAAGTGGGAGTAACGTCTTAGGACTTTTGAAAGTTATAGTCTATAACTGTCTGAAAACAAAACCGGGTTCTCAACTTAAGTATGTTTGTCCATTTTAAGTAACAAGGAGTATAAACTTTCTATAAAATTGCATATTAAGAGACGGTGTTTTTTTTAGAAACATTTGTATCGTCTGAGATATTCTAACACAGTGTCATCCCAAGACGTCATATAATTGACGCTTTTGGTATGTCTTTTGACCATACGTCAATATCCGCCTTTTCAGGGTACCCTTAAACGTTGGTTATTTGACGATCCTGGGACGCTCATACAACCGACGCTTTACCTTTAACGTCAGTTAGGTGACGGGGTAGGTTTAGGTCTGGGGTAGAGTTAGGATCCGATAAGGTCATCTAACCGACGTTAAAGGGGACCCTAAAAGGTGGATATTGACGTATGGTCAAAGACGTCCCAAAACGTCAGTTACATGACGTCTTGGGATATTCACATACTTGCTGCAGACTTGCAGTTGAAAGTGTAATCCAACATTCTCTCTCTCTCTCTCTCAAAAAAAAAAAAAAAAAAAAATCAAAAATTCCAAACGTCATTGGTGCGCAATGAAACTTGAGATAAGCTATAGGCTGCGAATGATTCACTCGTTCTATCCTTCGGGTCCAGAAAAAAAGCAAGCATTTGTAGGCCGCATTCGAATGAAGCCTTTGACTAATTTAGGAACTAAAGTACTCCTGTACTAATTGTTATTTTATGATTGTTATGCTTCCATCTTCCATTAGTTCTCTTGCTGATTCATTCAAAGTGACAATTGCGTGGCCCCTAAGTTCTTCCGAGCAGATTCAATCACTCTTAACACAATCACACCACAAGACCCATCAAGATATTGGACTAGATATTTTGCCTATTTTCAAAAGGGGAAAATTGGTCCCAAAATTGGCCAGATTATCTTAGTGTGTGGTGCCTTTTGGCCTTTACTGTGACTCCACTATATGCGCATTTGAAATCAGTCTTTCAGCCGCCGCATTAAAGTCTCATGCAGAGAATAATGGTAATTTTCTCATTATGCAGATTGCCGTAACATTTCTAACCTATTCTTTTGAAAATCTCTTATGCGTGATTATTGTGTTACAGAATCCATGTAGTGTGAGTATAATGTGTGCATACTGAACAGTAAGTAGATGTTATAACAGATGAGATTAGGGTCAGCGCACTTCTTTCAGGTGATATTTCATTTCGAGAGCATTTATCCAGCTTAATTCCTTTCTAATGTAGACTGATAAGACTTCATGAAGGTATACCATGTTTATAAAAGCAATCCACACATTCAGTATACAGGAAACATGCAGCCCATGGTCCCCTCTCATGTTTTACCTCTCCAGATCTGGATATTTATTTCCTGCCTATTTAAAGGAGCATCTTTTAAACTCTCCACATGAGCAGTTATCACACTTCTAGCGCAGCAGAATCAAAAGGAGCCAGCCACTGAGCTATCTCCATCGTGAAGAGCTCTCCTTGTGAAGTGCTGACACAGTGCACCTGAGTATATAGGCACTTGATTGAGTCCGGCCATTATGTTATACACTCTCAAAGAAAGACCTCCATCCCACTAAGGACACACCAGTAATGAGATAATTCACTGGCAGCTGTCATATTGTGTTCCAGCTGGGCTGATTTGGGTATTAAAAGGGGTCTTTATAATGTAAATGAAAAGGCTGTTTATTTCTTAAGAAAAATTTTAAGTTTTATTTCTTTGAATTGTAATAATGATTGAATCTTTTGAACTCCATAGAGAACCAAGATTTACCTCATTCCAACCCTACTGAAGCAATATGATCACTTTGTGTGGAGAATATTTCAAGGCATAAGAATATAATTTAATTTAAAGGCATAACAATGGCTTGGCTAAAATATATAACCAAACCGTTTTGATGACACAATGAGACATTTTAAAAAATGTACCTCGAACAAATTAAGTCATACAGGTCTGAAATGATATTCAGCCACATAAGAAAAAAAAATGCTTTGGTTAATCATATTTGTGACATAAAAAGTAAAAAAAATATGGAATGCTGAGAGATAATTTTGAGTTAAAAATGCTGAAGTATGAAATTACCTCAAATAATGAGAAAGTCATACGACATTTTTATCTCAGAATTATTATCGTAGTATCACAAAATGTAAATATTCATGTTTAATGGTATGGCACAACACTATGTATGCCAGAGTATCATGTCTTTTTATTTTCATTGTATGGACAAGAGCAGTATGACAATTCTGCAATTTTTACAAGGAAATGTCATACTAATTCTTTTATTCTTTCTTTCTTTGCTAATCTACATTGGGAAGATCTACATCTACGACGGTGGAGCGTTTTTAAGATTTACACTCTAGAGGGTGGTTTCACTTTTTTGCATTTTTAAGCCTCAAAAACGCTGTCGCCGTGTAAACGAAGGCACATCCGATAAAATATTTTTATGTTTTCACCCGCGAGCGTTCTCGTGTAAACAGGGCCTCAGTAGGAGAACTTGCACAATCAGTGACTGACTAAATACTTTTTGTCCCCACTGTATCGTTTTAAATTTGGGCAACACTTATTTTCATTGTTTCATTGTCTCATTCATTTATAGCTGTAGCTTTTTCAATTTTTTTTAGTATATTTAACGCATTTCAAAACTGTTATCTAGTGGGAATGTGAATTTTACAGCACTGTTGGCTTAAAGGACTGAAATGAACCGGGAGAAAATGGAACATGACATTATTTATGAAAAGCCAAATGATTTTGTTGTTAAATGTTTTAATCAGTGGGAGTCTTAATGGGCTGTGATCTTGAGAACGTTTCTCTAGACATCAGAGAGCAGGAGAGTGCATGTGATAATGGACTTCATGTGTTCTCTTGGTTTGCTGTTTCCACTTTGTTGGGGTGGTACTATGACAGGCGTACTGAAGTATTTAAACTGCCTTTCTCAAGTCCTTACTTCATCACTGCTGGCAACAACCCCCTGTTGCCACAGTGACAGATGTAGCGTAATGAAGTCAGCTTTGGTGTGGAGTTCTCATGTCTCCCTCCAGGCCTGATTCTGGTGACACTGATGTCTCTAGCTGTATGCCAAACCTGTCTTGATGTTTACAGCCTACATAGACATACACAGCATCTTATTTGAAATTTAGAGCCTGCAGAAACTCATGCAACACAGTGCATCTTGAGCACTGGAGTCTTGACTTACAATATATTAAAATAGGGCTAGATGTTAGAATGTTGCTAAGAGAAAAATGTGAAACTCTAATAGGCCTAAGCATAAAACACACAGCACCCACAATATAGGGTAAGCCTGTGTTTGGTTTAGACTTCCATCTTCCATCATTTTTCAGTAATGAATATCAAGTATATACATTTGGGCTAGAAGAATGGCAGATTGGATTATCTCCTGTTTGGACAAAAGAAGGAATCAAGCCTTCTGAAATGAAGAACATAATAAAGACCCAAAGAATATGATCTAAAACATAAAACAACTCTATCTTTAACTTGTCATTGGATAGTAGTCCCCATCTCTGCTTTTCACATCTATCTTCACTGTGGGACAGTGTCTATTTGTGTTGAGACTGCTTTGCTTTGTAACAGATGACATAATCCAGCTATATTCTTCAAAGACCTTGAATTCGCTTTTTGTTGGCTCTCTTTCTGTGCTTGCATAAATCCACACATAATCACCAGTTGACTCATATTTGCTTGGGGAGATCAATGTTTCATATCCGCATCAATCCTCCAGCTATTTCCTCGTAAGTAACAATTTTAGAAGTTTTATGCAACAATTATGTCAAGATGTGGATTTCTAATCCATCATGGGGTCAGTTGCATTTGTAAAATCTCTCTGTCTGTCTGTTTTGTTGGTCTTTCACTGTTGGTGGGTCCGCTGCATCTGTGTGTCCGTCTGTTTTGGACAGTCAGAGAGACGCCCCGGCGTCCTCATATGAAAGTCCTCTACGAAAAGTTCTGGCGTTTGGTGCGGCCAGGCGGAAAGCTAACACACATTACTTCTAATGCATTGTTCATCATTTGTGTTTGCTTGACTGCTCACTCTGTCATGAGCAAGAGGGGTCAACCAAAATGAAAACGAACACCATGTACAAAACAAACTAAGACAAAAGTTGGCCTTAAAAGTGACTACAAGTACATTAACATTTTAATTTTATGCTTGGCACAAATGCCTACATACTAATATACTACAAGAAAGTTTAGCGAAAAGTACTTCAGCAGACACTATATTAAGTACTAAACCAAACAACACTTTGACTTTTGACAGTACATTTATTACAGACAAATATAATCCCCTGGAGTGACCAGAGGTTAAGTGCCTTGTCAAGGGCAAAACGGTGATGGCTCATAGATCACACCTTAAAGGGTCTGAACCTACAACCATTTGGTTAACAACCCAGATCTTTTCATCTGCAGTCTATATCACCCAAGGAAGTATTTGGGTTGTAGGGTTCTATTTTACTTTTCTTTACTTTTTCTAGTTGTCCATCACAGCACTTTCACATCTAACTACAGCAATTTCCCCCCAGTAATAATTACTCTGTCCATTGCAGTGAGCAGGTCCATTCCACAGTCTGTGACTTTTTATATTATAATCCAGACTTTTTTCTCCCAATTGCGAGCTTATATCTCACAATTCAGACTTTTTAACTCACAATTTTGTTAAAATCTCACAATTTGGACTTTTTTCTCTCCAAGTTAATTATTTGTGATTGCCATATAAGATAAGTCTGAACTTGCAAATTTGAGGGAAAAAAAATCTGATCAGTGAGGTAAACTGGTAAAATCACAGCTACAAAAACATTCAGAATTGAGGCTATGTTTACACAATTCTGAAGAGAAAACGCAAAAGTGGCGTTGCGTCACCTCTTATTATTCTGCGTTTAGACGAGCGTTTTGTGTGGGAAATTCGCGTGCAAATCGTGACGCAAAAGTCTGTGAAATTCGATGTAGTATGCACTCCAGGCGGCTAGGAGTGCATACTACAGCAACACCAAATCCACGCGCCTGCGACAACCTTCACTGTCAAGCAGACTTTTGTGTTTTTACCCTTTACACGGGAACGCGGCGGTGGAGCATTTTTAAGTTTTCCATTCTGGAGGGTGGTTTCATTTTTTTTGCGTTTTTAAGCCTCAAAAACGGCGATTAAAATATTTTTACGTTTTCACCCGCGAAGCGTTCTCGTGTAAACAGGGCCTGAGAGCGCTCTTACACCAGAAACTGTGGACTGTAGGGATGAATGAGATTTCACCAAGTACAACATGTTCCTGGATCACCATATTTGTTGATGTCAGTTTTTTTGTAATCCTTTTTTAACAATGCCATTCAATCATCTGCACAGTTATTTTATATATTTTTAGATGAATTGTTTTGGATCACAAATACATTTTTTGACCAATTTGAATATTGAAATTGTTGATGTTTAATGACTTTAAATACACCACGTCATTTGTTCAGTGATTATGTAATAGTGCAGCAGTCACAGAAACATATGCTGCAGTTCACTGAACCTAGAGGGGAATGAACAAAAGTGAGCATTAAAGCCATCCATTGTCATCTGATTCACTGAAATCACCTAATGTCCCTGCAAATAGAAGTCACATTGCTAAGTGTAAATGTAAGCTTTCAGTTTTCACCAGAAATTCTAAAGCATTGTAAAATTGACATATTGGCTGAATCTAAGCCACCTAACTGATCTGTACTTGTGTGTCCACATAGCATGAATGATTTGTACGATTCTTGTAGCCATGCACCAACATCTGACCTTTTGAAGAAAAAATTCACATGCTCAATGTCACAAATTTGCTTTTTTGATTAGTGACCTAGAAACAGTGTCCATCTTAATGGCAGTAGCCAATTAAAGAATTAAGATGGAAAGGGAGAGATTTAATAGGATGCAATTAGGCATGGTTGTTTTGTGGAATGCATAGGCTGTAAAATATCCACCCAAACCCTGTTTGGTTACAGAGACTGATCTGCAGCTGTGGAGAACTGGAAAACAACAGGCAAGGAAAACACATCCAGTAAATGTGATCACTCTCTCCCTCTTATGCAATTTTCCATCCCTTCCTCTCTCCATTAATTTCACCCTTGAAGAAATGCACTCATTCTCTGTCCAACAGCACATCACTGTTCCTTTCAAATATACTAGCACTTTTCCTGCACTTGTTTAAAAAAGTGGCCAAAAGTCAAAATCAAGGCATATACAGTAGATTCCAACTCTAACGCATTGGCCGTGAGAAACATGCATTTGATTGGTTTAAGTTTGGTTCGTGCAATCGACGTTAGGTCAATTCTAAAGGCTTGTCTTAACTAAAACCTACCTATCAGTTAGGACCAGGTAAAGCCCTGTTGGTGCAACCGGCTCCTGGTTAAACATCTGGTAACTTAATTTCTGTTTTCTAGCCTGGTCCAGCTAGTCTACTGTAGTTTTTTTTTAAAATATTATGAATCCCTCAAGTTCAACAAGGAAGTCAATAAAAGGTGTGTTCTTAGTTTTACGTTGCATTGCGTACGTTACGTTGCATGTTATTTTTGACATTGTGCCGCATCTCGTGTTTTTAAGACGCCTGCTGGTCTTTAACCCTGGTTAAGCTGGTTTATTTGGTTAACCAGCTTGGCTACAAATCTTAAAACGGGCCAAAAAAGTTTTTTTCTCAGACTATAGTGAATTTGTTTTGGTTTGATCTTTAGAAAGCAAACCAGTCAATTTCTAGTGCTAGGAATTTCAAAATAAAATAAGCATGCTTCATGTTATAGGGTCATTGATCATGTTGTTATCCTCTAAAACATTCATTCACTCAATAACCCCATCAAGCATAGAGTTTCTCCTGTCTACGAATAGAGAATGATTTAATGAAGAACTACAGGGTTGTTTCTTTGAAGACTGGGAGAAAATTGAGTTTGAGTTGGAAAAAATATATCAAAAAAAGTGGGGAATCCTGCTGCCAAATATCCATAGCCCATTTGCAGCCTGGAAATTTCACCCCATTTCCAACAGAGCTCACTTTGGTCTAAAAAGCTGTAGTTGATGGAGTGAGAGGAAAGAAAATTCAATCCCTCTTGAATATTCCCCATTTGTGTGTAGGCTCCACTTCCCAATCCATCTTAATGCAATAACACCCGAGTCAGAGAGGATGCAGGGTCCGTCTGCAGTCGGAGTGGTATAAGAGTCATAGCACTATTCATCTTTGTTTATGATTCAGAATGTTTACTTGCTCTGCTTCCCTTCTCGGTTATTGATGCCTTTTCACCAGAACATGATGGGAAAGCTTTTGGCTGAGAATGGCGTCACTAGAAGGCGGCAGATCAACTGTCGATGACAATTGCAATTGTGCAAAAAAGTTTTCCAGGCGAAAGCGGGAGATAGTAAGTAAGATGAAGTTGCCGTTAGAGGTCATGGTTTCTTCTTTTCTTCCTCTGTCTATCTTTAAATCTGGCTTGGCTCAATGAGATTGGAGTGTGGTGTTGATTGACATCATTCTGTCAGATCGAGGTCTTCAAATGTCTGTGTGTTGGCTTTCAGCTGTTTTTTTTTGCTATTTGGAGAAAAACGGTATCCATTAAATAAGAACTTCCTCATTAATAAGACATCAGAAATGGATTGTATGGGCAGAATAGTTTGTTTCAGGGCCAAAAACGACTCTAAGATGTCTTAATAACCATCAGTCGGGAATTTTCCATAGACACGCTGATTTTTATGCTGGACAAACTGTATATTTATTCCCCTAACTCTAACAATCACAGAAAACTTTCTGCATTTTGGCATTTTCAAAAAAGTTCACTTGGTTGGATTTATGAGCTGTTTTCCTCATGACCAAAAACATATCCCCACAAGGAAAGAGTTTCAGATATTGCCATCTTTATGAGGACATTTTGTCCCCATTATGTAGGGTTTTCCTGAACTACCCATCAGTTCATATATGCCAAATTATTTTGAACTTTGTTTGAGGCAGAAATGTATTTATTTGGTGTCTGATTAAAGGAGAACTCTGGTGCAAAATGAAACTTTGGTCTAATAAAACATCAGTACCTAGTCAACCGTTCTCTGAGATTTGATTTCATGATAATCGAATGTAAAGAGTTTCATCTCTAAAAACAGTTTAGCGTATAATGCTAGTACTGGGGGCATTAACTAAAGTAAATGGAAATCGCTAGTTTATAAGGGTCCATACATGCAAAACGAAGTATTGAGAACTTTGTTGTGTACAGACCGTTTAATAAGAAGATACTTTATAAAGACAGTTTACTTTGTGTACACAGACAGGAGCCATCTTAGAAAATAGTCTCGATAAGTCGATCCCTGAACGCCATTCATACAGTGCAGAAGTTCGCTGACTACTTTGTTCCCAGCATCCAAACGGACAGTGTGTGAGCTGGACATGAAATAGAATTAACCACCTTATTTTTATCAAATAATTGGACAGACAGCAGTAAAACAGTATGTTTGGTTTGGTAGCAGGTTTTACGGTTTCTCATGGGACTGGTTGTGTTTTCAGTGCTGTGTCACTGAAGTCACCCCTATTTGACCACCTTTGTCAAGCCGAGAATGCGTGTAAAAAGTGAGAGGGGAGCGAGGGAGGCTGGATGCAGTCTGATTGACACCTCCATCTAGCCCAGGGTGTTCAAAGGGAATGCATTAGCCTGGCCCTTCTCAGTTAGGGGGCATTGCTACATAGATACAGATAACAGCTCTCTGATTCACTTGGCAAAAGTAAAAAGCACTGTGGAAAATGTTGCTTGGGCGATTTGGTGTTTACAGATGTGACTATATGCAAATGACACGTTATTAAAAAGAAACCGAGCACTGTTTAAATCCCGCCATCTCTATCTACGGACTCTGCCACATCAGACTGACCTCAATATGTCCCAAATCCTTTGATAAAAATATTCCTTTTCCAACACGCCGGCTATTCCTTCGAGATATGCTATTTATAGCGGAGGTTTTAAAACATACTTTCTCTGACATGTTTTATCATTGCGTCAAGTTCTCATGAATTATTGGGGGCTATGAGTACTGTTTGTGTGAATGTTGTTGCAATGTGGATAAATACGCTTTTGATTGTCGAACACACTTGGTGGTTGGTTCTGAAGCCTTTCAAACGATAAATTAAGAGCGTTTGGCACCAAAGTGCGATCCCACTTTCAGCTTTTTTGGGGCATCTGAATCTCTTTCACTGCTTTAACAATGTCTGAAGAGACCCATTCTGTAGGCTATCTGTGAATGTGTTATGCAAATAATGTTAATCGAATCCCAGAGCAGCACTTTCCTTCTCCCTTACACAAATAAAAACAAAACATTCTGTTGATTTAATGGGCTAGCTGTTCCATTTCAAACTCTTCTGTGGAAAATATATGTATAAATGAAATAAATGAATTGCGGCCGCTGATAGCACAGCTAATTTGCATACACTGGCTGCATTGTTGTAACTGATTCACTAAAGGAATCATGCAAATCATGTAACAGCGCAAAAAAATCTATACTGAACGTAATTTGCATGCCGTGTTTACCAATCCTGCGGTGTCGGTTCTGAGTGTTAGGTTGTGGAGGATGCAGAACACTTTGGCATATTCTTTTATTTTTGTAAATATTTTAACCAAAGTGCTTCACTGCTTATTAATGTTTGAAAAACCTTTGTCCTTTATCAGCAGTCAGCCAGTGTGACCAAAATCATACAATAGGAAATGACATCAAAGAAAGAATCCATGCACTCATGAGTGTACATAAAATGTGTATTTTTTTTATCAAATTTTATTTGACATTTACTTTTTGTTGTTGACCCCACCACATCACATTTGCAGATTCTTGTTGAAAACAGTAGAGCTTATAGGTTTTCAAAACCATGAAACATTAATAGAATAGAATAGTCAATTTGCCACCAAATTTTTTTTACGGTTCTGTGCGACATATCAGATTCTGTAGATTTAGCCAGGTTGTGTTCTTTATAAAGTCCCATCCTGGTAGAGATGAAATAGCAAGGGCGCATTGATCAAACACGTTGTTTTCCTACTCCACCTTTGCACCTGTTTAGCATTTTAATGAAAGACATCAGGCCGTCCTCAACACTGTCCTATCTCTCAACAGTACTTCAAATAAAAGAGAATAATTTGCCAATATCTATGCATGGATGCCTAACCTTTTCACTCTTTATTTCATGTATTTGATCCTTTAGTGGCTCAGTTGTACTACAAATGTTATGTGCCAAAATGTTTAGATATGTTTCATGTTATATTTGCTAATGCTGATCTTAAATAAGTCTATGCAACAATATTATTAAATGTTTCAGTATTCTGTGTTAGGGGAGTCTGGCGAGAACAACACTATCCTTTTAACCATTTAAAGCTACACTGTGTAACTCTTTTAGTTTATTCTTAGCTAAAAACACTTAGTTCTTTCAAAAATATATGTGCTCATTAATGTATATTTACTTCGTTCAAGCAATAAAATATTCTCGTGAGTGTATAATATGCCATTGAAAATACATACGGGTAAGGGGTTCTAATGTCGGTCGCCATGTTGCCCCTCCATCTTGAATGTACATTTGCCAAAGAGGGACATACCCGTTAATTCAAGCTTCGCCTTTCGCGTTTACGTTTGAGTTAACACTCATGGACGAGGTCAAACTGGAAGCTATGTTAATCTTGGACTACATTGGCCACCGTAGGAGTTAAAACGAAATCGGAATTGAGAGGAACAGAAACTAATATTCACTGGATGGTCATATACATTTTCACCACTAGATGGGTGTAAAAATCACACAGTGTAGCTTTAAAAATGAACTACTGGATGAAATCTCAATCATATGATCATTCATGACCACCCTTCTGATGTGCTTATTTTTATAAATTTGCAGTCATGTTAATAATAGATTTTAAATCTTCATCAACAGCACTTATGTTATTTTAGTCATATTTGCCAGTATATATAGGCTACACACACACAATATTTTGGAATATTTCTGTATGAAAATAGTTTATTTTGGGAAATAGTAATGTTTCTAAATTTTTGGTTGATATTGTTTTTAAAAGAAGTCTCTTATGCTCATCAAGCCTCATCAAAAGTGTGTGTGTCATGCTGATCAGAGTAAGAGGGTTGTAACACTACTGTAACTCATAAAGATTTATAAAATGTATTTTAGGACAGTATATTTACTTTATGTGTTTGTTCTGTATTTGTTACCAATATATTTTGAATTAAAATGTGCAGTTAAATTGATTGCATAATAATTATTCTAAACGGTACATTTGATTTACTGTTTAAACCGATTTAAATAATTACAACCATTAGTGTTGTGCCCTACAGCACTGTTGGTATTGACATTAATTCACACCATTTCACGAGTTCACTCTTACATATAATTAGATAGAGTAAAGGTTATGCGTATTTGGCTTGCTGTCCGGGGGCAGGGCCCTGAGCTCGGTATTTGGCCCGAACTCAGAATACTCCCCCGGATGTGATGGGAATAGTTAGAAGTGAGGAGATGGGGTGGTAAACTGTCAACGCACAGAAGTAAATCTGCTGAATAATAGCTCTTATCGTTTATTGAGTTGATTAACTGAATGTGCTTCTCTCGTGTAAATGAGGTTAATTATTTGAACATGCTCCCGAACTTTGTAAATAAAACATAATTTAGGGCTAAAGCTGATTTCTAAACTAATTTGAAGCTCAGAAATATTGGTATCTAAGATTCCAAAGTGGACAAAAATAACAGCTATAGTTGGTTTAATATATTCCTGTCTCCCCTACCTGCAACACTTTTTTCTTTTTTGCTTCTCAATTCATTGCTTTATAATGTCAAACAAGGGAAGTCACGACCATATGCAGGAAGCAAAAACAAAGACCGTTTCAGATGACAGAGATTTATTACTTGCATATAGTGGCTAAAATCAACACAAGCCGCAAAACAGTTTGAGGGCATATCGGAATTTTGTTCAACTAAAGTTTGGAGTTCACTTCAGATTGTCCATTATAATGGTCCTCCTCTGCACTGAACAGTTTTTTTTGTCTGTATGGCTCATTTGCTCATTAGCTGTGGCTATATATGCAGAGAGGCAGACAGCTCCATCTGTCAAGCTTTCCGGTTTGCTTCAGGGGTGAGTGTAATTTCAGAGTCTTGACAGGTACAGTATTCAACATGTTGAATATATCCTTCTCTCATCTCTTTTAATTGTAGGGGAGACGTTTACTAAATGTATGAATTTACATGCGCCAATTATCATGCAGTGTTAACGCAGAAGTGGGTGGTCGTGAATCATTACATTATAGATTAAGCACCGTCACAGAAGGAGTTTGATGTCCGAAGAAGCAAAAATACCAGGAGGTTGAAGTGTTGGTTGTCCAGGGTCTCTTGGGTTAATGGGAGAGAAGCAGGCCGGGGACAATCCTGACAACTCTGCTATACTTCTTCCTTCATCTTGCTTCTGAAATGCAAAGAAAATCAGTGAGGTGATGACCTCTGACCTCACCCGAGTGAGGATGCAATTTCAAGCATTAGCACGCTCGGCTGTGTCGCGGCACTGGGGAAATGTACACGTGAAGGGTACGAATTAAAATACACTCAGTTGGACACTTAGATGTTTATGTGCACGTATATATGGATTTAGAATATAATAGAATAGAAAAAGGGTCAATTACATTGACATGTATAAGTATACAAAAATTCTCATACAATGACCTGAATGCACTTCTATGAGCAAGTTTCTGATTACTATTTTTATTATTTAATTTTTTATTTTTTTTATATTTTTAGGGGGTATTAAGTTGTTACAACTTTTTTGATATAATGAAGAAACATTTGTTTTTCAAAAATTCAAAATTCTTTTGTTTGGCATAATCTTTTATTATTTTTATTTCTTAGAAAATGGGGGGCATAATGCAATGCAATACATTGATAAATGAGAGATTTACAGTACAAATAATAACTTTCTTCAAAGGATCATGTGATCATTAAGACTGGAGTAATGATGCTGAAAATTCAGCTTTGTAAACAGAAATATATCACATTTTAAAATATATTAAAATGAAAAAGAGTTCTTTTAAATTCTAATATAATTTCACAATATTACAGTTTTTGCTGTATTTTTAATCAAATAAATGCAGCCTGGGTAAGCAGAAGATACTACTTTTAAAAAAACCCTCAAATAATCTTACTGATCCCAAACTTTTGAAAGGCAGTGCAAATTTTAAATGACAAATAATGTATGGATAATAAAGTAAACCAAGTTGCAATATAAAAATGATTAATGCATTCATTTTAAAAAAGTAAAAAAAAATGTCTATAATTTATAATTTATCAGAATTGTACATTTTAGAACTATCAACCAGACAACAGGAATGTACCAGGTTTTCAACAGGTTTTAAGACATTATAATGGAAATGAACGGTTGCACCACTACTTACAAAATTGGCTGCACTGTCATATTCAAGACATATGTAAGTTTAGTTTAGTTTCCCACCTCCTAATTTCTCATAGCAATAGACACTGAAAACGTGTTCGAGTTACATATTGTCGGGTTAAATATATAGCTAAGATTGCAAGTCAAAATGTTGCAGTAATTAGCAGTGTGGAGGAATTCATTTAAGTGGGTGTTTTGTAGAAAGTAGCATCTGTTTAGACTTAATCATATTTGGTCTATTTTTAGAGGCGCGCTTTGACGGATAAACAGATTTTTCGATGACAGATCAACAACCGTCCTTTTATATATCATCTGTGTTTGTACAGAAGATTGATTACAATACAGTGAAACTTCCTTTTTGCTATTTGACATACATCAGTGCTTTCAAAGTACACTGTTAGACTAACCATAATCTACAATATGTTACTGTAAAAATGCACTAAATTATGAACTAATTTCACTTACAGAAAACGACTACCTTAAATTGACCAACTCTCAATTAAACGTATCAACTAAATTGCATAATATACTAATAATGTGAAAAAAGTATTACTGTGAACTTAATTCATTTGACACCACAAAAAAACTATTGTAAATAAAGAGATGTCCACTGGACCAGCAACTACACAGTCACCCCCCCCCCCAAAAAAAAAAAAAAAACAGAGTTACACTGTCTTGTAGAAACACATAGATATCAGACATGCGCACATGAAATTGCAACAATTGTGGAAATATTTTTTAATGTATTTATTCATTCATGCAGCAGTGCATGCTTGGAGTTTTGTACTATCCTAGAACGCAGAATGCATTGCTACATGAAACTTTTGATTGTCACCATTGGTGAGATTCATGTGCTGATTGTTGAGTCAAGCAGGAGTTCAAGTTTTAATGCACTATATGATTTCAATATCCTTTATAACTGATTACAGAAACATTGCTGGATTTCATGTCTATATTTACAGATATATGATAAATATGAAATACTTATATTCATAACTTATACACAGGATGAGATCAGATTGTACATGTCCAGGATGAATGTAGATCATCACAACAGCCAAAAACACCTGACCTGATCAACTTTCTCTCTTTTTCTTGTCATAACAAATGTGTTTTAGAAACTCACAGTTACAGCAGCCAAAAACGAAACTAATGTTATGAAGTCAAGGGTCAAGAGACCGCAAATATTGATCTCCACCATGGTGACAACAAACTTTATTATTAACTAAATCTCTAAATTAACTAAATTATTAAAAATAATGTTATACTGGTTTGTAAACCGTTTTCACACTCAGTGTTTCTGGAAGTCAGTTGTTGTTCTTGTGTTTATTTCTGTTCTTGTTTCACTGTCCTTCAGTGATTCTGCTTATCAGGTGTTCATCAGTCTCTCAATTAACTGACTTCTTTTCATTCAAGTGGATTATATTAGTGAACTACTGTAGGGGGAATAGTGAATGAGGGAATAGGGTGTGATTTGGAACACAGCCTCTTAGTGTCAACTTTGAGTGCTGTTAACTTACAGTATATTCCTGTAGGCTACTTTCTCGAAAATGCAAATATAACCCAGAATGCATTGTTTTCTACAGTATATTACTGTTTTAACAGTGTAATACTGTCACTTTTTTACAGCAAGGGTTAACAGTGTAGACATAATGCAATAGCACACCAAAAAAGGAGAGAAAAACTACAAATGTGCTTAAAACATTTAGTTCAGACTCTGAAATATGATTGGATGAGCCACTGTGAAAAAGCGGAGAGTATAGGTCAATGACCCACAGTGCCGACAATAAAAAAAAAAAAGTTTAAAATGTGTCGATTTTACCTAACCCTTAACTATAAGCAGATGTTTATTGATCATTAGTTTGGTTGTTTGCAAGACACTCGAACTACCGGGTTGACTTGCCGTAAGCTAAATGACGGCAGTTTGACTGCTGGATTCAGATAAACATTCATTATGTGCTGCTGCATACATTAACAACCTGCATGTGGGAGGACTCATTCCAACCTTTGTCTCTGCTCATTCAAGGAAACAAATTGGCACTCAGCCTAACCTTTAGTGGTGTGTTTTGTGTAATGCATGATGGGAAATGAGAGCGATAGGAGAAAGGGACAAGGTCTTTATTTTTATGTGAGCACTGACCTTTTCAAGTTGCTGTTGTTGTTTTGTTTAGTTGCTGATTCTTCTCTGACAGAGGCAAAGTATACAGTTGAAGCTTTCTTTCCTTAAAAAACAAGACTGTAACAGGGAGAGGTAGACAGTATGACTAATTCTCTCTTCAGGGGGACACATAGATGAAGACTCTGGTGGAGCGACTCAGACTGTGTTGTCGAGCCAACATTCAGAACAACTGCTGTTTTTCTGGTAATTCAAAAGTCTTTTGTTTGTGTAGCGGTATTTTCAAAATGCAAGAAACATTGTGAATAGATGTCTGACAAGACACAGGGCTTTTAAGGATAGATAAAACAAGCTTCGTACTTGCGGCCTATCTCTTACTGCTAGTCAGAAGTTTAAAGTATACTGAATTTAGAATCAAAGTTTTGTGGATTTTAGTCCATATCGATTGACTTTGGAGCCAAATTTGGGTTGGTGGTATCCCTTCAAAATGCAGTGTTTCTCTTTCAGCAAAACAAACCAAAATCCTCATGAGTCATCTTGTCTGCAGGGGCGTGTGCATCTTTTTTTTTCTCCAATAAAATGTTCTTTGGAATAATCTCTCCTCCCAGTAAATTATAAATACCACCTGCCTCTAACTAATAATAGCGAGCTGTAACTCAAACTTTAAGCCTACTGACTATTTAAACTTGGTAAGTCCCGCCCCAACTTGTTTCAGTTACACATTAACCATCCTCTTTGAATCACTCTTTTTGTCTTCTTCCTCATCTATCCCATCTCCCTGTCCACATCACAGCATCCAGAGCTAATGGGAGCGAGACCACCGCAGAGTGACAGTCATGTCGAACTGTGCGTGATGAAGACAGATTGGGAGCATCAATCACTATGTCACACCAGTTTCGCTTCACACCCTCCCTGAAGGCAAACCATGTTGGCCGACAGCTCGAGACTGGTCCCTCCACCACAGCAGTGATTGATTATAAGATCACAGGACTCATAAAAGTATTTTATATGCAGGTATTTGCAAATGTGTACTTTGCTAAGTGCTGTAATTGTGGTTTAACGTGGAAGTAGGGGTCACAATAACAACACTCCAATAGTATCAGCGAAATCTCACGATACTCACATGATCACCCCAAAAGGGTTAAGGCCCTAATATACTTCACGCGAAATCAAAGAACAAACTGCAGTGACATTGTTTTGTTTTGGGAGTTAGAAAAAAGTATGCTATGGCTGGTAAACATACTCCCATTGGTCCATGGCAATTACAAATAGGAAAAAGAGGCTACAATTTGGAAGAGCTCACCAAAATTGGACAGTTGAAGACTGGAAAAATGTTGCCTGGTCTGATGAGTCTTGATTTCTGTTGAGACATTCAGATGGTAGAGTCAGAATTTGTCGTAAACAGAATGAGAACATGGATTCATCATGCCTTGTTACCACTGTGCAGGCTGGTGGTGGTGGTGTAATGGTGTGGGGGATGTTTTCTTGGCACACTTTAGGCCCCTTAGTGCCAATTGGACATTGTCTAAATGCCACGGCCTACCTGAGCATTGTTTCTGACCATGTCCCTCCCTTAATGGCCACCATCCTCTGATGGCTACTTGCAGGATAATGCACCATGTCACAAAGCTCAAATCGTTTAAAATTGCTTTCTTGAACATGACAATGACAAAGTTTTTTTTTTTTTTTTGAGTGTTACAGCCTCTGGTCATTGTTTGCTTTCATAGAAAAGAGCAGCTTGTATATTGTGCAGTATTTCTCCTGTTGAGTTACTTGGAATAATACCATTCATACCAATTTGGAGTAATGTTAGGACAACCTTTTCTTTTAACACCAAAAGGGAAGGACTTGTGAACTATTTATGGCATAGTGCAGTCATCTCCACTCAGGCTTTCCATGCAAGCAATAGTCACAGTTTTAGATATCAAAGAAATGCAGAAAAAGTGAAGCTAAAAGGGAACGGCTGCACTAAGGGGCTGGCTGAGATCCCACTCGATTATGTACGTCAGAGTGAGCCCATGCTCACTTCACATAAGCACAATACACGTCTGAGCTGTTTCATCATCCCCACAGGCCATTTTTAACTCGGTACACACGCCTGCATCGGTCTCTGTGCTCTTATATACTCGACATCCCCACTACTACAGCCCCTACTCGCTGCCTCGCACTGGAATACGCTCTCTATCACTCGTGTCACATGACTCAGCTCTCACCCTTATAATATCACCCCTTGAGCTCCCCATCGTCTGCTTGGAACGGGTGACACTAACAGCCTGTGGTCTGGTTTCCTTTCAGCAGTCCAGTGAGCTGAAACTAAATGAGAAGACCTGAATTTTTCGTTCAAGTCACCCCTTGGGACTTCCTGGTCAATGACAATTTAACACACCCTTTGTGATGAAGTCATGCAGTCAACTGTGGTCACTGTGCCTAATCGTGATCAATCTTGTAGAGATGGACTGTGACCAATAATGAGGCAAATCAAAATCTGTAGTGTATAATCAGCCACTATGCTGTATATCAAGCAATGCATTTAATACTTTCACATAATTTATTATCAAAATATATTGATTTTCAATATTTTGTTTTATATAGGTATTTTGATATTGATAAGGCAGCACAATTACATTAAGCAATGCAAAATAATGGCAGACAAAGTAACAAAGTATTTCTCCCTTTATTACTGTACTTAAGTACTCTGTCTTTGAAAAGTATTGTTCAGTAGTACTCTGTCTTTGAAAAGTACTGACTTGTTACCACTGTGCAGGCTGGTGGTAGTGGTACCACTACCACCAGCCTGCACAGTGGTAACAAGTCATGATTGATCCATGTTCTCATTCTGTTTAAGCCAAATTCTGACTTTACCATCTGAATGTCTCAACAGAAATCGAGACTCATCAGACCAGGCAACATTTTTCCAGTCTTCAACAGTCCAATTTTGGTGAGCTCTTGCAAATCGTAGCCTCTTTTTCCTATTTGTAGAGGAGATGAGTTGTACCCGGTTGCGTCTTCTGCTGTTATAGCCCATCGCGCCTCAAGGTTGTGCATGTTGTGGCTTCACAAATGCTTTGCTGCATACCTCGGTTGTAACCGAGTGGTTATTTCAGTCTCAGCTGGATTTCTATCTATTAAATCAGTGTGGAAACCGTAATAATTTTTCCCAAGGAGTCTTTGATAAATAGAAGGTGTAAGTGAATATAAGTGAATATCAATGAAAAGTGAATGAAAACATATCAGAGCTAATTAGAAGAGACGACAACATACTACATACTACAACACCAAGTCCACACGCCCGATTACAACCTTCACTGTCAAGCAGACTTTTGCGTTTTTACCCTTTACACGGGAACGCGGGAGGAGCATTTATAAGATTTCCACTCTGAAGGGTTGTTTCACTTTTTTGAGTTTTTAAGCCTCGGAAACGCCATCGTCGTGTGAACGAAACGCATATCCAATAAAATATTTTTAAGTTTTCACCCGAGAGCGTTCTCATGTAAACATGGCCTTTGTCTAGTACTGAACGTTTGTCCAGGTTCTTGTTCTGAGTTTTATGCCTTACCATGCCCTTGTTTTAGTTTGATTATGTTTTGTAGTAAAGTTGCTTTTGGGTTCTTAACCAGCTTGCCTCCAGTGGATTCAATCATAACACTAACACTATGTATAATTAAATATGTATTTGTTTGTAAGAGCATAATTGATTCAAATTGACCCAGACCACCTCAGTTCCACGCTTTCAGTTCACCTAAATTATGCAGAAATGCTAAAGTTACCCAGGTTCGCTTTTTACACAGTTGTTGTCTTTCTCTTCATAAAGCAGTCATCATTGTTCAAGGCAGATACAATTATAAGCATCTTCTCTTTATATGTGAATTCAGCCACTGTAATGCTCTCATTAATGACTTTAACATAACTTATCTTTTGGTATCCCTTTTGGAAACTTATCGGCAACAACTTTGCAAACAGTGTGAAGCAAATAAATTAATACATGTGAACTTAAATGTGAGCCATATTCCGACAATTTCCGATTGGCAGGTGTTTGATATTGGCTTTATACAATTTATTGCACCCCCATACAGAAAGGCCCAGCTCCATCTCTTTAGTCATCCTTTATTTCTGTAAATAGTTCAATGGAGAATGGTTTTAAACTTCTATGGAACAGCATAATTTGTTTCTTTTAGACAAGGTTTGGAGTAGCCCCTTTGGGTGATTTTTTTTCCTACTTGATACAATTTTATTAAATTCACCCTTTGAGGTTGTAGTCTCTCAATCCAGTCCTCAAAAAGCAATGTGGGTGTGCTCTGTGAAACTATCCAAATCGCATCTCCCAGAGACCATCAGCACACGGGCAGAAAGGAGAATGAGCGTTTCTGGCTGGGTCTCTTGGGTTCTGGCCCTGGGCCAGACCATCTTTTTGCCGCTGTGTGAAAACTCAAACCTTAACTGCAGGGATATGCTTGCTCAGATTTCTTTACTGATTGTCTCACCTCTCTCTCTCCTTCTCTTTTCCTATCTTTTCTTCTCCGTTGTGTTCCCTGGCTAAGATTTGGACTTGCGACTCCCATTGATTTCTGTCAGAAAGTCCCACCTGTGGGGAAAGAGCCTCAATCCCCTTGCAGGAGTTGTGCGTTTTGCGCACATTAATATGTGACAGATATATGCAGGCGGGCTATGAATTTTTTAATGTGCGCCTCCTCTGAGCTTGCCCTTTGCTACAGCTCAGGGTTGGCTGAACCACTGAGGGTCACTGGGTAAAGAAGACAGAGGAGAGAGAGTACTATATTTAGGAGGAAAGGGAAGAAAATGAGACTTGTTTCTTTTTCCTTTGTTCTTGAAAATGATGACACCCAGAGCAATTTAAACGTGCTCCTCAGGGTCCCGATATGCTGTCCCTCTGGTTGGAAGTGAAAATATGTTATTGGTGTTCTCAGTCAAGGTCAGTTCAACAGCTGTTGTGTTGTGTTTGGTTCAGTCAGGGCTTTGTTTTAAAATGGGGCTGACCGTCAATTAAATTTTGACTGAATTAATTACATCATATACTGATTCAATCCAACCATAGGTAATTGTGTATTATATTTCAGGATTCAAAATTCAGTGCTGAAAAATTGGCAATGCACTTTTATTTTGAATTGATCTGGCCACACCCACAGGAAGTCTACAGGACTGCAACACGGGTCTTGAGCAACAAACTTTATTGATAAAGTATTGATAAAATACTGGAAAATCCTGGAATGTTTTCATTAAAAACCTCAATTTCTTTTTGACTGAAGAAAGAATGACGTGGAGATCTTGGATGACATGGGGGTGAGTAAATTATCAGTAAAGTTATTTTTTTTAAGTGAACTACCTACTCCTTTAATTGTTTGACAGTTACAGTTCCATTTAAAACCTTGAACACATTTGGTATTTGGTGTTAAATACTAAATACTTTGGGAGCTGGATGAGGTTCTTTTCCAATTGGAAAGCCAAAACCGTTTGAAGGAATCAAAAATATTCCATTTGACAACTCAAGATGATCTGCATTTTTCTCTTGTTTGTGAGCCATTCCAGCAAGCTTATAAAACTCCATCTGAGGTCTCACTCTCTTTCATATGCAACCCCCAGAAGACTTCATATAGTTTTGCAAAGCCGCAAATTGTATTTCAAGTTTGTTCCTCGTTCACTTTCATTAGTTTGAGGGTTCATGTCTCTTCTCTGTTCCCCCATCGCCACATAACTTTTTAATGTCCCCCCTCTTCTCTTTAATGAGCGTGTATATTTACACTAGAAGTAGGTGAGCATGTGCAATTTGTTTTTTCACATACACCAGAAAAAGGCAGTCTCCAGCACAGAGAGGGGAATATTTTTCCCCACCATTTTAATTCCTTCCTTTGCTTGAGTGAGATGTGGAAGAGGAACTTTTGCACAGAGAATCATCCCACCAGAGAGCAAGTACAGCAGCAGCTCTCTGCTTTTTGATAAACTTAATGATGAGGGTGCTGCTTTTCTCTTTTTGTCAGATCTTGTGACATGATTTGGATGTGCAGAGGAAGAGAAGAGAGAGAGGGCGGAGCAGCGACGTTTGAGGTTGAACAAAGAGAGAGTAAGTGTGATGAAAAACAATTAGTGAAAGGGGATAGATGAAGGTGTGACTTTCCATATATACGGTGCAAGATAGGTTGTACAAGTCATTAAAAAATACAGTTTTCCCAACATGAACTGGTTTGTGAAAAGAGGTGCTTGTTTATCATTGCACTAAATATTATACAATATTTTATTTCCTACGGCCTATTAAATTGATCTAAATTAACCTTAATTTTTGTATTTTTAAATGTGTCAAATATTTGAATTAAGCTGTGATTACATTTGTTTATATTTTTAGTAAATTATTAATTTCTAATTTAAATTTTAGTAATATAAGAAAGAAAAAAACATTACATTTATTAATTTAGCAAACTGTCAGGTGCAAAATAAACACTTTTTAGGTGCCATTCTTCTGTCATGTGTCGCTAAATGCACACAGATGAAGGAGCATCAATATACAGTAAATGTCTTTAAAGGTTCACCCAAAAATTAAAATTCTGTCAGCATTTACTCACCCTAATGTTGTTCCAAACCTTTGTGTTTATTTGTTCTGCTGAACACAAAGGAAGATATTTGGAAGAATGTTTTAATCAAACAGATCTCAATCCCCATTGACTACCATGTATTTTTTCCTACTATGGTAGTCAATGGGGATTGTTTAATTGTCGAGAGGACAACACATAACCGGCATTTTCAGAAATCTCCACTTTGGCTGGAGTTTTTAGAAATAATCGTTTCTGTAATAAAAACGGGGTTTTCAGTGTAAATGAGAGGCCAAACCAGGGAAATATCTGTGTTTCCCCTTCATGTAAACGGGGCCTGATACTGTAGACAAAGACACTAGATACTAAAGTGCAGCGCATTTGTGAAATGTGCCAGGTATACAAATGCAGATGATGAAGGAGATTTATGATGAAATGGCAAAGATTAATGCAAAACACTCTGTCAGCTCTTGTTTTCTTTGTAGCTGCAAGTTCACTTCAATGTTTTTTTGTGTGTAATTTCAAAAGCATCTAGTTGAAAACATCAACACAAATTGGATAAGCAGAGTTGTTTGTGCAGGCTTCCAGATGCAGCTAAGGCTTTAATAGAATAATGTTGTTTTAGGCCCTTCTGCTTTAATTTAGACTAGAGTACAATAAAGAAAACAGCTTGATTTTGTATTTTGTAGATCTTGAGATCTTGTATGTACAATGGCAATATAGTGATATGAATATGACTCAATTATCAAAATGCTATCAAAGTTCAGTGACGTTAGGGTGGTTGACTACTAGACTAGTCATTTTTCATAGTGCAGGTTTTCATTGTTTGTCAGCAAATAACAGATTTACATACAAGCATTAAAAATCTGTTTTATTGTTTTTTAAAATGTAGAAATCCTGTGGTGTGAATTGATTTGCGTACATAAACATATCGAAATTAGCAATGTGGATAGAAATACTAATTATTTCATTACTTTGCATTATTTAAGCCTAATTAACCAATGCTGTCAAAATGAGTGGTCATGATTTTAGTACCTGTGAAATGTAAAAAAAAGGTTACCAATTATCGAGGTCTCTTGAGGATCCTCCTAGTATTAATTAATTTTTATGTGGAACTGCTTCCAAGTATATCCAGTTAAGCAGCGACACATTTCACACAATAGAGCAGTTTTTGGAGTTAATAAGCTGAAAGTTTACTTATTTGTGTGGATGTTGTTATGAGTCTTAAACAGTGTGTTAAAGTAGCTTAATAGTGTTTCAACTCAGATTTTCACAGATTTTTCAAGTCGGATCATATTTAACGTAACTGCTGTATTAGCTTATACTAATTAAGAGTCTGTTTTTATACCTTTTAAAAATACATTTTCCACACAACAGCAAGCAAACAAATTTCTGGCAACCAAAAACTAACATTCCCAGAACGTTCCTAGAACTTTCCCTAAAGGTTAAGGGAACGGTCCCAGAACATTCTCCTTACGTTATAAAAATGGAACCTAAAAATAACCCACATGGAACGTTCCTATAACGTTCTTGTTTGGGTCCCAAAAAATAACCTTGTGGGACCATTCGGGAACAGTAGGGGAATGTTCTGTGTTTGCTGGGCAGCTTTTTATTTCCGATGTGCAAAACACAAAGATGTTTCCAACATTGCAGAAGTTTCTGGTGTGTGTGGTAGCAGGGCTGTGATTGCCTTCTCAATCATGCATTTTCATTTGTCCAGGAACACATGCCTCATTTACCATGTTCTCTGGTCCTGGGCTTTTCTTGTTAAATTATGCAGATAATGGCAGTCCATTGGTGTCCAGACCTGCTGTGGGGGCATATGGCCTCCTCCGAGAGCTACAGACAGGAACTGCGACACCCTTCACCATATGTGCTCTCAGGAACTCTCCTCTGTCACTTGCTTTTGGACCTCTCTCTCATGTCTGACTGTCAAAGGCAGTCACTGTCATCGTTTGTACACCTTTCCGAGCCGCTCTCTATTATTTGAACTCTGGGTGGCTGACCTTCTGGCTGCAAGCTGTTCACTTCCCCTCATCCTCTCCCTGCTTTGCTTCGGCTGCCATTTTGGTGTTGTTTTCTTTTAAGCCCCCCTTTCTATCTGGTGGCATGAAGTATTTCAGGCCACTCAGAAAGCTTGGACGCATGCCCAATATCGTACGGACATCTGGGCACTTTTGGCTGCCAAGACTATGTCAAGTCTCCATGGTCCTTGGTATTGGGGTCACATTTCTAAAGACTGATGGGCAACCTGGGTGTGGAGAAGCTATTTCGAAGATGTTGAGTGAATGTGGAGAGACACAGTCTAGTGGGGTTTTGGTTGTTCTCCTTGGCGCAGCTGAACAAAAAGGCTCTCATGTATTTGTCTTTGCAAGCTCAAAGCTCAGTTGAGTCTTTCTTTTGTTTGCAGATGATATTCTCAGTATACCCAATTCACCTCGAATCCCTGTCATCCTGGCCGGTTGAAGCAAATGATGAAAATAGATGATGTAACGGTGTGTAAGTCAGCAAAGCGTGATCATTTGAACCGTGCACTTGCTCATTATTAGAACCATCAACCGCCTCTTTGATCACATCACAAATATTCTGATCACAATTAATGACCTGAGAGAGAGATTCTTTGATATTCGAATGGTAAAAAATTCTCCTTTCTGACCTTTAAATTCAGCATGAAATGGAAGTTCACCTGTCTTTTTTTCTAAATCTTATTGTGGATCATTCCTCCTTTCATATGCTTCATCTTAAAAAAAGAAAACCCAACAAAAAACATATACATATCAACTCTAATCTTCTGGTGAAACGACAGATTTCTCTTTCTCTTTTCTACTTTTTAAAGAAAAACTGTGGCTGATAATTTACTCACCCCCATGTCATCCAAGATGTCCATGTCTTTCTTTCTTCAGTTCGAAATGAAATTAAAGGTTTTTGATGAAAACATTCCAGAATTTTCTCCATATAATGGACTTCAACGGGAACCAAATGGTTCAAGGTCCAAATGAGAGTTTCAGTGCAGCTTCAAAGGGGCTTTAAACGACACCAGACGATGAATAAGGGTGTTATCTCAGCGAAGCGATCAGTCATTTAAAAAATAAATTAAAAAGTTTAAGTTTTAAGCACAAATGCTTGCCTTTCTCTGTTCTGTGATGACTCTCCTGTTCGAACTCGTTCATCAAAATGGAAAATTTTTTTTGAGTCATGGCTCGAAGGGTTCTAGATAAGACCCTTATTCATCGTCTGGTGTGCGTTTAAAGCCCTTTTGAAAATCCTGGAAATGTTTTCATCAAAAACCTTAATTTCTATTTGACTCAGAGAAAGAAAGATGTGGACATCTTGGAGGACATGGGGGTGAGTAAAGTATCAGCAACGTTATTTTTTTTAAATTGAACTACTCCTTTAACTGCAATCTCCAACCCAATCTCACGAACCAAATTGGATGAATTCGACGAATGATTAAAAAGTGGCTAATTCGTAACAATTCATACGACCTCACTTCGTACATTAATTAGTACGATTTTGCTAAATCGTACATATTTTATGAATTGGCCAATTCGTATGAATTCGTACGATGACCTACCCACTTAACCCACCCCTAAACCTACCCATCACGTGGGTTTCAGACAAATCGTACCAGATTCGTACAAATGAGGTGCGTACGATTACTTTTTTAAAGTATAAAAACTCTTTTGCGTTTTTAAGCCCAGAAAATGTCGATCGCCCGTGTAAGCGAAAGGCACATCCGATAAAAATATTTTTACGTTTTTCACCTGTGAACGTTCTTGTGTAAACGGGGCCTCAAACCCTTTGTCAGGCACAGAACAGAAATTGTTTTTGCTATTCCATTTATTTTAGCTAAAAATGTCAAAGACAAACAGTCCATAATTAAGAAAAGGAAACTTATTCTGTGATTAGCAAAATATAAATGATTCAAACAAATCAAAAAAAAATTAATTCATTTTGCTTGTTGACTATTTGATAATGTAAGACTAGTGTGTTTGCTATGTCATTGTCAACAAGTGTGTGTGAGACGTAAAGAGATTGTTATTGACAGACAAGAATGATTTAAAGTGAGCGATATGGATTGAATGAAAGAGTGTATGGAGCAAGACACTAGGATGCAGATTTAATGTCCGAACGTTAAATTGAGCTGCTCCTGGCAGTAAGGCGAGCGATTTGGTATTCTTATCATGTGAGTGTTTTTCTGTGGCCTGGTATTATAATGACAGATCAGAGCAAAGGGGCTGAAAAAGGTCAGAGTCAGTACAAGCTCAATCTGGAGTACTGTCTTCATTCTACTCCTGAATTAAATGTCAGTATCACGACCAGGAGGAGACGAAGCAGAGGAGAAAACCTGGATCTAAATGTCACTTCTTGCACAGGACTGTTTTCTCCACTGACGGCCTCAGCAACAGTGGTGACAGACTAATCCTGAACACTGAGGTGACAGCGTCCATCTGTCTGTCTGAGAGATTAGCCACAGAGCAAAAAGTGCAACCCCTCTTTTTCTCAAGAAATTATGTTTTATTAGCAAAGTTCTGGAAGAAGCACCTTCAGTTAATTAACCCCTTAATACTAAGGGCATTTTACAATAATTTTCCGCCTGGTTTTATTTACTAAAAAAGCTTGTAAAATATCAACCCTGTTGTGCACAGACAATTGACACACCTCTTTTTTTTTAAAATTGGACTTTCAGCATTTGTGTTGAATGATGCCACCTGATGATATCACCTGACATCAATGTCACCTGAATGTAAAATAAGTTCTGGGACAATAAACGTAAATTAAACCACTTAAATATTTATTGAAATTAGACACAAATAAATCAAATCTAAGCACATGTCTTTGGAGTCCTGGAGCACAGAAATAAGCATGATAACTTCTACAGAACCAAAATCTAACATTCTTCAAAAAAAAGTCCAGGTGTTTTTGGTGCCAAGCTTTTGGTGTATCCTTCAAAACAACTTTGTTGATGCTACTCTCTCTCTCAAACTACTTTGCTGTGCGTCTCTCTCTATACAATCTCTCTCTACAAATATCAGAGCTTTGAGCTTATGCGTAATGACGCACACTGAATACTCTGAATACTGGAACTACTGAATGCACCTTTCCAGGTCTTTTCTGAAAATTATGCAAGATCTAAGTCTTTCTCTAGAGATAATTATAAAACTATAGTCTCCAGTCATTTCCATTGAATCTTATTACTGTCTTTAGGCCATATTGCATATTAAATAATATCCCTGCTGTGGTTTGTTACTGAAGGGGCTGAATTTTTAGTTACTTGAATAGCCAGTATATGTTATTAATCCGCCATTCTGTTGCATAAAAATCTTTTCAGTGCAAAAGGATTTGCGAAAGCTAACACTGAAATAAACATGCGTTTGAATTATAATCGCTCTGTCAGTTTTAGTCTCATTTTCTGTGTAACTTTGAACTGCACTAGCTTATCGATCGTTATACATCAGTTGTAGTAACAGGTTAAACTAATGACTTGTGTAATTTATATTTCAGTTATCTTTCTTATCCACCATGTTGTCTGAGACTTTTTCTGTTTTCTCTTGAAGACATACACAAAGTGTCTGCTTTTAAATGGAGGATCCTCATGAATACAGTCATGTTGACCCACTTTTCCCCCCATTAGCTTGATATAGTGCTGGAGCTCAGATAGCAGACAGTGCTTGACAGGTCCTCCAGGTGTGGGAGTTTGCTTTTGAAATAGACTTCACCTCTATTTCTTCTTATATTTAAGGGAATGTGCTGGTTTAAAATGCCACGGTACTGGTAAGGGAGTGTGGGGATGTCTCTTTAGCTCCACTTATTTGCTCTTTTCTCGTGTGTGTGTGTGTGTGTGTAAGTGCAGTGTGTTTTGGGAATAATCATGACGCTTCCGTCTCAGGGGTCATATGAATGGATGTGTTTGCTGTCCACTGCTGGCATTAGGCACATTAGTCTAGCAGACACAGCAGTCAGGAGAGACATGGAGAATTAGGTTACACCTACATGAAGTAAGACACATTCTCCACACACATGCCTGACTCTCGTCCCCGTGCTTGCACACACAGAGACACAGTAGAAATACAATACTGCATGATTCTTAAGCAGTTTGCTTTTAATGACTACAACTTAAAGGATCCACACATGTCCAGCACTTTAGAATTTTCCTGATTTCACTTTTATTGTCTTACTAACAAGGGACAACGCTCGCCCTAAAACGTAAAATTAACCCATGATTTACTCACCCTGAAAGCCATCCCTGAGCCTGAACATAAACATCCTCTTTTGTTCAAATACAATCAGAGTCATAATAAAAGAAATGTCACTTTTATCACGGATAAATGCGCTTTGACTAGACGTTACGGTATAAATAAAACCCCATTGACTCCCATTATACTGCTTTTTAACATAACTCAGATTGTATTTGAACTGAAGAAGAATGACATCATTCTTCAGTCTTACGAATCACTAATTTTCTCTTTTTGGGTTAAAGAATCTTTGAACTTTTTCAATGAATGAATGGATATGGCACAAACTATTTGACCCCACTGTTTCTCATATTTCCCATGCGAAGAGGCCCTTTAAATGGAGAAGCATAAAGAATGGGTGATTTTGATTATGGGCCTACACATCCGGAAAAGGTGGAAAATGTAAGGAGGAAACTCTCACCTAAAGGATTAGAAACACCAGTTCATGTGTCACGATTAATTATCTAATCAACCAATCACATGGCAGTTGCCTCAGTGCATTTAGGGGTGTGGTCCTGGTCAAGGCAATCTCCTGAACTCCAAACTGAAATGTCAGAACGGAAAGGAAAGGTAATTTGAGCAATTTCAGAGCATGGCATGGGCAGTTTTTCACATATAACCATTTTTAGGGTTTCAAGAATGGTGTGAAAGGGAAAACATCCATTTGTTACAACACGAGGTATTGTGTTGTGGCTTCACAAAGCATTTGTGAAGCCACAACACACACAACCTTGAGCGGATGGGCTACAACAGCAGAAGACCCCATTGGGTACCAGCTCATCTCCACTACAAATAGGAAAAAGAGGCTAAAATTTGCAAGAGCTCACCAAAATTGTACCAATGACGACTGGAAAAATGTTGCCTGGTCTGATGAGTCTCGATTTCTTTTGAGACATTTAGATGTCAGAATTTGGCACAAACAGAATGAGAACATGGATCCATCATGCCTTGTTACCACTGTGCAGGCTGGTGGTGGTGGTGTAATGGTGTGGGGATGATTTCTTGGCACACTTTAGGCCCCTTAGTGCCAACTGACCGTTCGCAAAGACCCATCCTTCTTACTGTCGCTATATTCGACAAGCCACGCCTCTCTCATGCCACACCATGTTCTCATGCTGAGAAAAATAGAGAAGAGAGGAGACTATGACAACAAGCTGACAGATAGGACAGACCAGGTTACTTTTTCGGCTACTTTTATATTAAACATTAAACAAAATCTCACCTTTCAAATTTGCTAATTTTTAAAAATAAATTTAAACAATAGATACCGTTTAGTGACACTTTAGCATCAGTTAAAGCTTCTCGTGATCCAAATCATCTCTTTCCTTCTAGTTTATTTATAGCATCAAAAAAACATGAATTAACATAAGGAATGTTGTTTTAACCATGGAAAGGCATCAGTATATTTAGTTTTTCAAGTGCATATCCCATTACGTCAATCTACTAGCTATCCTGACTGCTTTGTCGGACAAAATGGTGGATGGGCGAGTATGATTGGTCAGATCGCCTGCCAATCAAGCTCCCTGCGAAGGGTCAATTGTGCATCGTTTAAATGCCACAGCCTACCTGAGCATTGTTTCTGACCATGTCCATCCTTTATGGCCACCATGTACCCATCCTCTGATGGCTACTTCTAGCAGGATAATGCACTAACTTTGCATTTTGAACATCAGTCTCTTATTTCAGAAGAGCAAGAAAATGTATTGCTCTTTTATAATGAACAACACTCAGCTATTCAGGAAATGACACATTGTTAATGATATTACAGAAACAGAAGGATGTTTGGATTAGTTTTCTTGAACTTCAGCAGAATTGAATGCATCTAAATGTGACAGGCTCATGAAGCTAACTGTTGATCAGTGGCATGCAGCTTGCATTTGCATAATGGTTTGAAAGTTTTATTATTATAGCTTTTGGTTTTGTGCTGTTCCAGTTGCCCTATTTAATGAATATATCATTTCATTGTTCTGTTCAGAGTAAACTGTCAACAGTGAAAGTATTTTGCTGAAAATACATGCCCAAACATTCCGACTAATTCATTGTCTGATCATTTAAATTATTAAAACTGATGTTAAATATTCACACACACAGAATGTGGTGTAATCTCAGATATTCAGATATTCGTTCCATATCTAAATTTCTTTCATGAATATTTCAGCTGTGGAGAACAGCGAAATTAATCTCTTAACCTATTATTAGAGTAACCAGACTACTTTGGTATGCAATGTAATCATTTAAATTGCTAAGATTTTAAAATCCTTGAATACCACAGTATATTATACACCTTAATAACTGCAAAAGATGAACATTTTCTCAGAATGGCAAAGGTCTTTAAATAACACACACAGTGTGTTTGTGCATGTGTGTGTGTTATTTAAAGCCATTATGTTTGATGAGTTGATGAGACATTTTCAAAAATATATATATACATGTATGTTCAATGAAGGTTAAAATAAATGAGATGAAATATTGTGAAAATAAAGAAAATATCTCAATCACGAACATTCCCATCTGGACAAGATTACATTTCTGGAGGACCCTCAAGTTAGCTGAAAAACATTAGCTTATTTGTTTGGTAATGCCAAGAAAACACAAATTTACCAGACCTCCTCCGGAAAACTAGTCCTATCTGAATTGGGATGTGGATTTATATCATCCAGGTTTTGCTTGTCTTTGAAAAATACCAGTTCCATGAGGTGTTGTTTATAGGATTCTGTCTTTTATGTTGTAATGAGAACTGTGGTAGATGTATGTTACCATTAAGCTGGGCACCAGTGTCACTTGTCGACGGCATAGCGTTGCTTGACTGTCTCGGTTGTGAGTCATACGCTCTCTGCGCTGTGTGAATGTGTAGCCCTGTTCATTGCTTAAATCACTGGATTTCTCACCACACTGCTGGTGATATAATTGTGTTTTCCCCCTTTCTTTGCATTTCACAGTCTCGGTTCAGACCAGTGACATTTGCTCCCAGCTACCCCGCTATTCTCTTTTTCTCTAATGATGGGCCGTGTAAATGTGTGTTTGTGTGGGTATGGTAAGAGATGCACTGTCAAAGAGAGCTGTCCACCCACTAGCCAGTTGTCACAGGAAATGTGATAAAGAAATGCTTTACACGTTGTCCTTCTCTTTCGCACTCTCTCGCCATCGCTCTGCCAATTCGACACACAGACACACAAACATGATCCACACCTACTCTGGAACAACTGTTTCTGCCTAGGCATTGCTGTTGGTATGTTCGTGCATGAGTTTTTGAGTGGAAGTCGGACAGTATTTTTCTCTCTCTCTCTCTCTCTCTCTCTCTCTCTCTCTCTCTCTCTCTCTCTCTCTCTCTCTCAGGCTAGCTGAACACACACACACACACTTTGTGATTAATGAGGAAGCCGGCCAATGTGGCTGTGACAGTGCTCCCCGACATTGAGTGGCGGTCTTGGTGAGCTCTTTCGGAAACCAAGGAGCACCTTATTAAGCTGATTGATTACCAAGAACTTTTTTCAGGTTGTTGTGGCCTCTCTAAAGTTCAGCTACAATGTAGCATTAAAAATGTAACTCTCTGGACTCTGGACCCCATGTCAATGATGATTGGTCATGTTCCAGGTTTAGTGTAATCAATTATCAGCATGTGGCATTATAGATATAAATGTCTTCATAAGGGTTTAATCATTCATTGTATTTGAATGATTACTTCTGTTTTATCAGGAAATGACCCTTCTTCCAGTCTATCTTTAACGCAATCCACTAACTTGGAAAACTGTCTAATTAAATTTCATTTAAGGGGATATATTTTATACATAACATTAAAATGTGTCCTAGTGATATAACCTGAAGAAAGCATGTCCAAGATGAAAATCAAGGGACCTAAAACCGAGCCTTGTGGCACATCATACTTTACCTTTGTTGGACCGATCTTCATTTCCACAAACTAAGTGGTAGTTAACTGACAAACCATATTAGTGCCTGTTGACCACAGTGATTGCAGAAAATATTTGAAGAGCTAGACTTTGCTAACAAATATGTATTTATTCGTACATAGATAAGAAATTTTGGTAACGCTTCCTTTTACAGTCCAGTTACCCATGTAAATACTATGTACTTATTTTAGTAACTACAATTACTGGGTAATAACTAGTACTTACCCTGAACCTACCCCTAAACCTACCCCTGTTCCATGTACTTACCCTATATTAGCAGAACTTTCTAGGTAAGTACACTGTAAGTACTGTACTGTAAAAGGAAGCGTTACCGAAATTTTAAATAAAAATGCGGAAGTTTGTGGTCAGTGGCTTGAAATCTATATAAAGAAACCATATTTATGATTAGAACAATACCAGTGTGACACAGACAAGATGAATAAGAAAGAGGAGCTACACAGTTCTGCATGCAAAGATCCTCATTTTCATTAATCCAGTCATTTACACATGCATTCACACTAATCAAAGAGCCTCCTCATTTCCAGCAGTGGCCTACATACATAAGCCAGTTTCCACTACTTATTTATTTAAATACTATCTTCATAATACAAATACTCTCATAACAACATGCCAAGAGTGTGAGGATGTTGCCAGCCTTCATCCTCATTAGGAGAAATGTGGTGAAACAGAAGATGAGAAAGCGCTTTTTCGGCTCCTGAACGAGGCCTCGGGAAAAGAGACCTGAGCTCCGTTGCATGAAACCTGACTCTCCGCCCTGCTCTCCATCATTGTTTGCTAATAAGCACAGAACTTTGTCTCTGCCGACTGTTTTCGCTCGTGATCCGCAACATCATTATTACGGCTGTTTGAAGTTTTGCTCTCCTTTCGTGCACATCTGCTCGCCTGGCAAGCTCTGGGAGCACAGACACCGGGATGAGCGGCGGAATCGAAAGAATGAGGGAGAGAGAGAATGCAGAGGCGGAATTTGCATATCACATAAGGAGAGAGGTTGGAGACGGAGTCCTGGAGCAGATGTCGATTTGCATATTCAACAGTGGGCTAGCTGAGAGGGGGTTAGGAGATGTTATCTGGACACTGGCCTGTTGTGTTGCTAACCTCTCTAAATGCATAGTGAGCCTGTGTACTCGGGAGGGGGCGCAGGTAATGAGGACAATAGGCAACCTGTTTTGTTGTTGTATGTTAGTGTTGGTTCTCTCTGATAGACTGCTGCGAAGAGCCCTGGCCCACTTATAACAGGTGCAGGACTGAGCCTCCCCACAAAAAAAGAGGAATGCTTACTTTATTTCTACTTGATACAAAAACTGATGGTTCAGTGGCCCAGAACATTACCTATAGAGAAAAATACTGGGGTTAGGTTCCTGCTTGATTTTTCTTTTCTTTCTTGCTTGCTTGCTTTCTTTCTTTAGGACAAGCCTCTATAGCTTTGAATACACTGAATTTGAGAAATTGACTGGAGAAATAATGAAAGTGAGAAATAGCCTAGAAATCTAGACGCACCCTAGCGGCAGCAAAAATTATTTTGCTGCAAAGTGTGGTCTAGCAACTCTCCGTTGACTTTCGAAGTGGAAAATCCAAACTCTGGTCAGGCCAATCACATCGTGTATAGAGTTGGTAGGCGGGCTTAACACAATGACGGCAGAGTTGTGATGGTTCTGCGTCGTGATTTCCATAGGTGATTTCCCTGCTACTTAAAAACAAACAAGATGCAGCTGGCGAACAGCGGTCTTTCGATTCGGCTTTGGCCGCGACTCGGATGACTTGGAGTTAAGAACGTAACTTAAGGATAAGGCAAAAGTTTAATATATCAACTTGCTCCGCTGGAGAGAAAACCATGGGGAAAACGCATGGGACTCACTCAGCCACAGCCATCATCACTCTGGTTGGTTAGCGCTATCCTACTGGCGTGCGGAGGGATATTGAAAGACAACCTTTTATCCCGCCCCCAGATTGAGGTATGCCAATTGTGAGTTCCCAGACCTAACATCTTGATAGGTCTGGTTTGCCAGGCTAAGTGAGAAAAGGATAGAAAGAGATAGAAAGAAAAAAATCTGTTTATTGTGAGGTAGTGGTGAGTCACACTGAGAGACTGAGTTTGGACTTGGAAAAGGAGCTCAAATGGTAAAGATGGAAATTGAAATGATTGGGACTATTTCAGTTCATTCTCCGATAGCTTTATGTAACCTCTCAACTTAGAGGGCTCACCTACTTCTTGTTTTCATCTATTCCCGAGGGAAGGGAACTTCCTCGGTTATTTGAAGTATGCCAAGCTCGGAGCCGAGCTCTTGTTAGAGTTGGAACGGATGATTGACAGGTGTTGTTTGGAGGCATATTTTTGGCACATTAATATCATCAAACAGAATTGCACTCATCTGACCTGACAGATGTTAATTAAAATGAAAATACGCGATGTAAATCAAGACCGCCTTCATCATGTTTTTTTTAAGTCCCCACCCCCACTACTTTGTTTTTCTCCTTTTCTCTTACTTCATCCATTTCTCTATGGATGCATATTAAGATTCAGTCTTGCATCAGACAGTTTAAAAGTTGGACTCCCACACAAAGACGCTCTGCTAAGAAATACTGTACATATGAATCACAACCCTCAGAGCTTGAACAGAATAAAAGAGGAAGGCTGAGTTATGTGTGGAAAGTGCATGGAAATGGGCCTGACCCATAACCCAATGAGCTGTGAATCCCTGAGCCCTGCTGATACATGAGCACGCCAAGAAGAAAGACGGCAAGCCAAATAAACACACACAATTTATTTATTTATTTACCTTTATTTTACCAGGAAATAGTCTGATTGAGATTCAGAATCTCTTTTTCAAGGGAATCCTGGCCAAGACAGCAGAATAAATAGTTCTATATTAAAAAAAATACATATACAAACATTTGAAAAGACAAAAAAAAAAACAGTACATTTTTGGCAACATTACATAATCTCAACATAATCACCAGCAGCTCTCAGTAACATGTGCATGTGCATCTAGTACTCAAATAGTCCTTTATCCTCCTCTTAAATTGCGTCATTGTCGGAATACAGTCAAATTTTAGCTGATTTTGCAATTTATACCAGGAAAACGGTGCCATAACGGAAAACGGAATTTATACCGCAAACGCTGTGTATATCTGTATCACATGATCCATTCCCATAGCAAATTTCACACCAAAGGCAACACAACGTTATCCAGATTGCTGAAACTGGAGGCCAGATGTGGATGCACACAGCACATAAACAGATGTTTACACACAAACGTTGCTTGGTATCGTGGGCCATGTTGAAGCGACAGACAGCCACAGTGGAATTAGTGCCTGGCGCCGTTTATTGGGTGCTAAGAATGTCAATCAAATGCGCCTGTACGTAGCTCATAGCCAATTATTCCAATTAGAAAAACACAAGTATTAAGTACAGTTCAACATAGATGTTGAAGTTGTTATTTGCATTGGAAATTGTTTGTGCTTGTACTTCCCAAGTTTAAAAAATTAAAAAATGTAATTTAATGACTTAATTGTCAACAACTTTAATCGGGTGTGTGTGCACAGCTGAAAGTTATGCTACTAAAGCGGTAGCTGTCTATTGATATTGAAAAGCAACACAACTTAGTGGCAGTGTGACAACCACAGTAAGTAGTCTACAGGCATAATGACATGATATTAATCATATTGCCTAGCAGGTTGGTACTATACAACTCCGTGGCTAACATGTCTTGCCACTTTGCGCTCATCCAGGTTCTCGGGACTGCCGAACAGAAGTTGATATCGACAATTCTTTATCGCATTTTCTTTCTCGGGATATAGCTGAACGGCTGATATTCCAAGGTTGACCGCCTCCAGTACCCGGTCCTCCATTAGGGCGATTAATGGCGAGACAACAATAACGACTGGGGTCTCGTGAAGTTTAACGCCAAAAGCCGCTCTTTTTTCAAAATAAACTTACATTCTAAACTACTTAGAACAATATCTTAGGCTGCACCAAAAGGTAGCTTCGCGTTTGCTGCCATGTTGAATCCATAGATATAAACAAACTGCTTTGGTGTGTCGCATAGATGTCGTCATCGTCTTGCTGCTCCCTCCCCGTTCTGTGATTGATTTCCTAAATGACGCGAAAATCTGGGCCATGGGATCCAGACTGCCTTTCAGCGTGAATAAAATCGCGCTGCAGGAAGGCAGCATGGGGAAACCCAGACTAGAACAGTATGTGTTCAATGCTTCAAATAAGCTCATACACATACAGTTTCATGCTGTTTAATGTGGTGGACATGTTTTAGACAGAATTTGAATATCAGGAAGTAGAATTAAAATGAATGGAAATTTATTGAAATTATGTTAAACTGACTTTTAAGATAAACTAAATACTTATTTATACTACTTATAGTTTTGAATATATTTTTCATTTCATAATATTTAATAAATAATCTTTTGAGGATTAAGGTGGAAGAACACTTAATTTACCAAAATACATGAAGTGCTGAATTTCCTAGAACACCATGCAGAATTCCTACGATATCTCATGACCAATTCGTATCGAATTTGACGAATGATTAAAAAGTGGCTAATTTGTACTAATTTGTACGACCTCACTCATACGAATGTGTACGATTTGTCTATCCCACGTGATGATTGGGGTTTAGGGCCGGGGTAAGGGGTAGGTCATTCGTACGAATTCATACGAATTGGCCAATTCGTAAAATATGTACGATTTAGCTAAATCGTACTTATTCGTATGAGTGAGGTCGTATGAATTGTTACTTTTAATCATTCGTCGAATTCGTATCGATTTTGGTCGTGAAATCGGGTTGAGAATTCCTGTAATTATGAGGTTCAGACTTATAAAAAGCATTTACGTCCTTGTGGAACTCATACTTTAGCAGTAAAATATAGTTAAGCAGTAATTTTATTATATTTCTATAATAATGTAAGACTAATACAATGTAAAAAAACATGTCTTTCTTTACATGGCTTGACTAAAAGCACCTAGTATTTATGATTTGCTTTATTTTACTGAAGCTCTATTTATTTATTCAGTAACACTTTACAATAAGGTTAATTAATTAAATAAATAATAATTACGTATACATTTTGGAATTAATATTAACTAAGATTATTAAATGCTGATGAAGTATTTGTTTATTCTTGGTTCATGATAACTAACGTAGGTAGTTAACCTTATTGTAAATGTGTTACCATTTATTTTCATTTTAGTCCCATCCATCCTTCGTGTCTATAATTTGGCCCTTGTCCTCTTCAGTTCAAAATTGTAGCTGCTGCGCATCCAAAATAAAATCGATTGGTGTCCTTTGCTGCCTGATAACCTTCTGGTAATAGTGTTTCAGAGGTTGCCATGGATTTTTTCCAAACAAAAAAATGTAATTTTCTATGATTTATTGTTCAGATAAGCACCAATTAAATCTGCACCACACTGACTACAGCGAGTATCATAGGTAGCTGTGCTGCCTGATTCATTCATGTTCTGATAGCCTGTGTCTATTTCTAATCATGAGACTATTAATCAAAACGGACAGAGGGGTGAAAAGAAAATCCCCCAGGCATCAAAAAGTGTGGCTATTTTCTTTCTCTTCAATGGGTGATTTGCACCTCTTCTCTTTCCTTTGTCATCCAGAAGTTATGGCTGAATAATAGAATGGCTCTCAGCCGCATGAATGTCTTCGGTGTCCCCGAAAGAAAGGCGAACAGCTCCAACAGATGGAAGGAGCGAGAGGGGGATGGAGAAGGAGTGTGAGAGAGCATGAAAGCAAGAAACGGAATATGGCGCTTCATACAGTGACACCTTCATAAAATATTTAACATTCTGTCCAATTGCGGACGTCTTTCTCTTTGACTTTTTCAAGAAAACAGAGCAAAATTGGGACACAGGTGAGATTCCCTCTGTGTACTATTGTAAAAAAAACGTGCTAAAGGAATTGTCCGCATGAATTGTTCATTCAATGTGAGGCACCAGTATCCATATCCTTGCGAAAGGTAATATCATCATCTATTATACATCTTTACAGTGAGCGTCCATTAGCCTATTCTATTTATATGGAGAACTGTCTGGATGATATCCATACTTTAAGGACTTTTGCTGAATCAACTGATTCATTTCGACAAGTCAATTTATCAATCCCAACGGCTGTATAAATATAACATGCTATCAACTTGATGGAAAAACAGGATAACAGCATTTCCCTCAAATCTCTAGTGGAATGTGTTTCGAAAATATCAAGTTTCTCAAAAGTTTGTTTACTGAAATATCTTCAAAGAGCATGCGTTGAATCTAACAAAGTGATTTTAAAGGGTACTTTGTCAAAAGATTTGACAAACATCCCAGATTAATTATGGATTCAGTCCAACTTGGTAAGATCTTTTCCCTCCTTGGACCGTCTCTGATAAAATACTCTACAAAATCAATTTTTTTTTCAGAGCTGTCTTATGTAACTGCGGTGTGTGTGTGTGTGTGTGTGTACATGCACGCTGAAAAATATATTATTGGGCTGAGCTTCATTCAGTTGTGGACAGTGGTTCCACAAAATGGAAATGGGATTTGTCAGAATTAAATGAATCCATAAACTCTGTTTAACCCTCTGGGGACTAAGCCCTTTTGGTCCGTTTTCTCTATTTTTACATTTGGGCTTGTAAACTACAGTATATGTAATGGTGATGGAACACTATGTGTTTGGTATCTATGGATTCAGAAGACCCTAAGCTAACACAAGCATGCATGTAATGTTTATAAAGGAAGTATGAGTGAAAAGTACACTAAACTAGAGAATTTCAAAAACGGAAATTCGATTTTTGTCATTTATTTCTGAAAATCAAACATCACACAACAATAGTGAACAGTTTTTGAACAAAAATAGATATTTGTCAAAGCCATTGCTTGACAGACATTTGTAATTGTTAAATAAAACATGTAAAGAACAATGAAAAATCCAGCTTTATTTACAAATAGTCCCAGGCGATTTTCTTAGGAATGCAAAGCAATGCTTTCTCCTCATAACTCTCCAGTAATTGTTCCAAAGCATGTTCCAATGTAAATCGTTTACTGCTTGAATCATAAAAGTGCTAAAATAATAAATAATGCTAAATTACTCTTCTGTCTCTCATTTAAATCTCAACGCGCTCTCGCTCCGTAAAGCCTTTGTTTATACTTGACGTGTCTGTTCGCTTTCTGTCATCTCCTCCACCACTTGACACTGTTTCCGTCATATCCCTTACTATAGTACCACCCCTTGAAAGGATACAGAGTCCTCATGATTTGCTAGAATACGTCATGGTAACCTTCCCCTGATTGGGTAAGAAAAATATTTCTCCATCTGCAATTTTTCCATTGGTTGTTGCTCGTGAATCTGCCAAACAACATCAATTTCATTGGCCTTTAACGTTTGTGGTATTGTGCAACAAGGAAGTGTGTATACAAGCCGGGTAAATTAGCACTGTTTTTAACGGAATCCGAGAAAGACGGCAAAAAAGACTGCACCTCTCTATCATGAATACTTTTTTGGTAACACTTTACAATAAGGTTCATTAGTTACTACATTAGTTAACATTAACAAAGAATGAACAATACTTCTTCAGCATTTGTTAATCTTTGGTAATGTTAATTTTAACATTTACTAATACTTTATTAAAATCTTGTTAACATTAGTTAATGCACTGTGAACTAACATGAACAACAATGAACAGCTAGATTTGTATTAATTAGTGTTAACAAAGAATAACAAATACAGTAACAAATGGTTAGTTCATGTTAGTTAATGCATGAACTAATGTTTAATAATATGAACCTTATTGTAAGTGTTACCACTTTTTTAAATTAGCACACATGCGTAAAAGTATGTCATTTTTGCGGTACCGCCCAATCTGTCCCCAGAGGGTTAAATACAAATAGGATTGAGTAAAACAGTAAAATTAGTCAAACTATCCCATCTGAATTTCTTGCAATTAACTGCAAACTATAATTTAGCCTTTTTCAACCATGGCTGCATCCAGAGGATGTATGAGGCATCACAAATGGTGAAATCCAATGTCTGAAGCACATATATTTCTTCATTGCTTTTGTTACGAACCCTAATTAAAGGGGTATTCATAGCCTCAACAAGAAAAGGATTAAAGCCCCTGTGGTGAAAATCCAGCTTTCAGTGTTGTTTATTTTTTATGGGGTGTTTTTAATATGTGCTTTAAGACCGACCATGTGCAAATTTATGTCAACACTATTTCTGAGTATTGTTTTCCTTAAAATTGCAGTGAACGGAAGACAGTCTCAAAAAAGCAGTTTGAAATCGATGGTGTTTCTGACATCTCAAACTACCTTGACCAGTCACGTCGAACGAGTGGATCTCTGAGCTGACTATGTGGAGGCGGGGCTCATTTGCATAGTCATATAACCACATACACTATATAAAGCAAGGTAGTAGACTTACATTCAAGCTATTTTAAGGCATGACAGATTTTTTGTCAAGAAAATAACGTTTTTATATGTCATTTTGTGTATCAATGGTGAGTTTTAAGAGATAAAATGATTGATGAGGGACTTTAAAACAATACATTTAAATGAATTACATGCAGGAAAATATTGTTTTTACAAAATATGTGATGGCGTTACTACGAATTCATTCACGCTTGGCATTGTACTTGGTGATGTGAGGCTTGCAGATGCTCATCCACTGGAAATTCATTCCATGAAGCTCCGCCACACAGTTTTTGTGTTTCATATTAATGCCAATGGGAGTTTGGAACTCTTCAAATATAGAATCAGCAAAGCATTGGCGACTTTTACGTCTTCAACTTTGTGGCAGTTGCTGCTGTTCCTAAACAGGTCTAATTTCCAACAACACCACTTACAGGTGACAGTGGAATATCTAGCAGGGGTGAAATTACACAAACTGATTTATTGCAAAGGTGAAGGTATCACAGTACCATACTTAAATTCACTGAGCCCTTTTTTCCCACAAGTTTCACACACATGCAGACTGCATATTGATTTTATACATCTGTGGCAATGGGTCTGACTGAAAACAAAAACTAAATTTGTGTATGACTAGGTACTGAAGTAATGCAGGGAGTCCTTGCTTTGGGGTATGTGCATGTGGAAAAGGTTTGAGAGTCTGATGAGAAATGGTAGAGAGTGAAGTAGCTCTTTTATTTATTCAGTCTTCTGCCCTCACACCCAGTCCTTTTAAAAGAGTTAAATCTGGGAACAGCCACTAGGGACCCACATGCTGCATCCCAATGAGGAACATGTCACTCTAAGATGTTGAGTGGGATGGAGTGGTGAGAGGGTGAGATACGTGTGTGGGTGTGTATGGTAAGGAGGACTAAGATTGGAGTGTTGAACATAGTCAGTTGTCTTAACCCTGTCTTAACCCTGTCTTGATATTAACTTTTCAGTATACTTTTTTTTCTTCTCATTTTTCTTTTCATATAAGCTGTGAGAGACAGAAGCCAGTGATATTTTATTACATCGCCTGGAGGAATTCCTTTTTTTTTTTTTTGCTCAGCAGCCACATAGCTGGTGAATGAAACATTATACCAGCCACTCTTTATTTTCCTGTTCAAATATATACAATTGTCTTATATATGAAAGACTGAAAAAAACATGTCAGCATACTAAACAAATATGTGGACAACATTCGGGAAACAATTATTTTTGCAGTCACACTTTCCATTCGTTTTTAATGTCAAATTTTAGTAATTTTAGAACCCAGATTGTAAAATTATACAGCAGAAGCTTTATATTTACAATTTATGTTTTAAGCAAAAAATAATCATAATTAAAAAAGATAATAATAAATCTCTGTAGAATTTAGTTCCACTGAAAATCAAAATTGACAGTTCTTATTTTTGTTCTTGTAATTTTGCAGTATTTATTATAAATGAATACTATTTGGCACACACATATAAACTATATGTATATATATATATATACTATATATATATATATATATATATATATATATATACACTAGAAAATGAATATGCTTTATCTAATCAATAAAATTGTGGCAACAGATTACAAACAATATTAAATTCAACAAATTAATAATTCAGTAATAATTAATCAAATTATTCCTTAAAAGTTAAAGTAAAGTATACGCCAAAAAATTTAAACTAAAAGATCTGAATAACAGACAGACGTCAAAGAATAATTAAGAACTCTTTATTTGATATTGCCAACATTGTAGACACTCGATGTTAACAAGCAGAATCACTGAAGGAGAAAACCATCATTTTAAAACAAACCTAAAACAAACACCGATCACCATAATGGTGACTTAAATGTACTTTTTTTGGTACGTTTTACTCATTTTAAATGGTAAACTTTTAAGGAATTAATTTGATTAATGATTACTCAATTCTTATTGGTAAATTGAATTAATAAAATTGCTTGTAAGTTTGTTGCCACAATTTTTTTTGATTAGATAAGCGCATTCATTTTTACAGTGTATATATATATATATATATATATATATATATATATATATCCGTTTTGTTAACTTTTGTTACTTTTTGCTTTTTGACAGTGAGAATGAGTGGAATGACACCTGCCAGACTCAAACCCACGTCTCCAATACAAAGCTTCATTATGACTAAATGTCTGGTGCATATTTTGTACAACTATTGGTGACAGGGCTGCGATACACATCCACGGACAAAGCCTGCCGGCTTTCATTTAATTACTTAGGGTAAGATTAAAATCTACCAAAAAAATGGGCACACATCTGGATGATCCATCATTCAAAATAACTTTCTTAAACCCAACGGACAGTTTCATTTTTCCTGTGTTTACACTAATTACTTTTCCAACACATTTCCAGGAGGCTCTGATTAGCTAATCCTGGCTCTGATTGATGGACTGGTTAAGGAAAGGAAAGTTATTTGCCAGTGGAGTGTTAAATGGATGGTTTTGTATTACCAGCTTAATCTTCTGCCTGAGTCACTAATTATCCCTCTGTCAGCAGAAGCAGCGTCACTGACCTGCACGGTGCCGTCTCTGGGGTCTTGTTAGCATGTTGCTGGCAGCAAATTGTGGCCTAATCGTGAACGATTGGATGGCCCTAAGTCTTTCAGCCCAACCTCATCCCTTGCTCTGTCACATCAGTCACACATTTTCCCAGGAGAATGTCGTTCAGGCCCAGAGTGTTGAAAAAAAAGGAAAAGAAAAAAACATTGAAAATGCTATCTGTGTAGTGGAAGAGGGCCGTTGAGCGATGTCAATGCCGCTGTCTGACAGGGGAATTTGGAGATTCTGAGCCGACTGGCTGTGAAACCTGTGGTGATGACTGCAGATACCTGCCAGGGAGCCCATGGCCAACATTCATGGTCAGCAGCATTCTTATAGGCAATCCTTTTGAACTGATTTTATGGATGCATGCTTTTATAGAGATGTACTGTAATGTTATTGATTAAAAAATTACATTTAAGTACAGGGACTTCAATATCTGTTCTATGATGTTTTCATACATACATGTCACAAACAGAAGGAGACAACACAGGTAAGTAGCAAAAAACTGTTTTTTATATTTGCGGGAACCGAGAAAAGCATAAGCAGGAGAGAGTCAATGGTGAGTATTACTACAGTACAGTCAGATAGAGTGAGTATTACGACAGTACAGTTTGAGGATGACTTAGCTGGATGATAACAGTTATCTTCGTGTGTTGCATTGGTAGATGGCAGAACGAGAATCTCAGGTGAGCTGGTATATGGAGACAGATTACAGAAGACTGAAGGCTGGTAACAGAAGACAGTAACAGGACGACGATGATAGCAGGTAAGTAGATCAGGTTGGTAGTCAGGTAAGTGTCCATTAATAAAGGCCAGACAACACTTGAGGTTAGGATGGTGACTGCAGGTATAAGCTTAATCCGAAACGCTCAATCACTATGTTAGCCCACACATACTGTTCTGGAACAAATGAGTGGTTTGTGAGAAGATGATGGGAAGTGTTGTGCTGAGAAGACAGGCATGGTGAATGGAGCTGGTGAACGGTATAAATATAAATATATATTATTATTATTAAGTAGTTTGGCATAATCTTGTATTTGTTTCTGTTCAGAAGTTTGGATTGTTTTATTTATTCATTTATTTTAGCTGGATTTTTTTATTACAAATACAGTAAAAACAGTAATATTGTGGCATAATTTGAAAGTGAATTTCTATTTGAATTTATTTTCAAATGTAATTTATTCCAAAATTTTCGGCAGTAATTACTTATATAATATTATTCTTCCAAGATTCTTTGATGAATAGGAAGTTCAAAAGCATTTATTTAAAAATATTTATTTATTCAAAATCGTTAGTAACTTTAAAAAGGATTGAGATACCATCACTTCTGATCAATTTAAATAAAGGTAAATAAAAGTATAAATGTAATAAAAAAATATCTGCCATTTTTAAATGGTAGTGTGTAGACATGTATATTTTTTTACTATATCTATATTTTTTTCTAAATAAATACAATAATTTTTTACTTGATTGTTACACCACGTCACACTATGTGTCATTGACACGTGTCACAAGTGTTTTAAATAATTAAAAAAATTCACAGTCACTCTACAAGTTGCACTTTTTAATATTTGTCAGTTTATCTTTAGAATATATTTACTTTTGGCACTTGTATTTGCCTGTAAAGGTAACAGGATTGTTTTCAAGCCACAATTCATGTTTCAGTAATGGCCTGCCAATTGCAGCTATTGTTGCTCTTTGTTATTTTCTGTAGTAATGGCAGCTTTATGCCTGTTGAATTCCTAACTTGATGGTATGTTGGAAAGAGAGAAACAACATAATGATGGTGATCACCTTTCATACTTGGGGTGCGTTTCCCAAAAGCATTGTTGGCCAACCATGATCATTATTTCCATTTAACTCTATTTGGAACGTGCGACCATAGTTGTCTTTGGGAAATGCACCCCTGATAGATTCTATTAATTTGGAAAAGAAAACAATGCTGCAACTGTTGGATACAATTTTGGATGTGGTGTGTGCCTTTGAGACGCTCTCATTCGTTTCTCGGTTAAGAAATAGCCTCATTGCAATGCAAACTTCATTGTACGTTTTTTTTCTAGGGCTCTATGGGATTTGAATATTTCATTATAAAGAATAATGAAACTAGAAACTCACATCTTTATTTGCCTCAAACAGAATAGCGCAAGTAGGAGTATAATGTTCATGCTGGCACCATTTCTCACAAACCATCCACAACCAAACTTCATTGGAAACAAGACAAATTAATCAAGTGGGTTCTAAGTATATCTACAATATAATGCTATCAAATGTTTTTTTTTGTGAGCTGCAAATAGGTTTTTTATTGTGACACCTGCTATCAGTATTTAATAATATAATGAAGCATGCATACATCTTAAATAAGCTGTCATAATAGCAAGGGTAAAACATGTAGGAAAGCAATTCTAATACTATAAAATTCTGTCATATCAATTTTATGCTAATATTGTGTATAACTGAATACATGCAACATAGAGGTCAAGATAAAATACAAAATAAAGAATAGATTACATTTATGTTGTATATTATAGGTAAGACCGTATCATGTTGTCAAACAGAAAAGGATTACAGCTGTTCCTAATAATCCTTAAAGTGAGTGTATATATGAATATCTTTTGAAATGTAATTTATTCCTGTGATGGTAAAGCTCAACTTTTTAGCTTAAAGGGATAATCCACCCAAAAATGAAAATTCTGTCATCATTTACTCACCCTTGTTGTTGCAAACCTGTTTGAGTTTCTTTTTTATCTGCTGAACACAAAGGAAGATATTTTGAAGAACTATTTTGGGTGGAGTATCCCTTTAAGAAATAATAATAATAATATGAATGTATTATTATTAAGTCAAGTCAAGTATAATTGTATAGCGCTTTTCACAATATAGATTGCATCAAAGCAGCTTCACACTCAATCAAAACATAATAACAATGTGTGTTTCTTAGTGGAAAACATCCACGTTTGGTAGAGCTGATCATTATTAACATTTCTTATTAGATTTCTAAAGGTTGACACTAAAGACTTGAGTAATGGCTGCTGAAAATTCAGCCTTGCCTTCAAATTAATTACATTTTAAAATATGCTCAATATATAAATGCATCCATAATGACCTTCTTTTAAAAGCATTAGACCCTGAACTTAATGCAAACATTTTCTTATACCACAGGGGAAAGCTCCTTTAAGGAGCCAATTTGCTGAAATTCCTGGTCAGTGGCATTGAGTCTTCATTGGGAAACTTTATCTGGAGCGCAGGTTCTGTCTGAGGTGAGCCTGATCAATTACACTGACGATATTTTCACCCTCGCGTGTGATTTAGATCTTGTGCCGGGTGATAAGGGGGTTTCATTGCAGTCGCTCCTCTCCTGTTACTGCAAGAAAGACTGAAAAACGAGATTGTGTTCTGCTGTCATCTGTTCTGTTCTCTCCGCGACATCTGTCCCCAGCAGCCTCTCCTGGTTGGATAAGAACTAAACCTCGCCAAAGCTCACAGGTGCTGGGATGAATATTCATCAGGCTATGTTGCGTTGTTGTGGGAGGATGGAGGTACAACACTTTGAGAGAAATCAGAAAATCGATGCTCTTCCCTCCCCACCTTATTCACCCCTGGTTAGCCACGGCGGATTAATCCAGTGCAATGCAATCTACTGCGCCAGGATCAGATTACACAGGCCTAAATCTCAGACAAAACCTGTCTAATAGATAATGCATGCAGGCCTGAGAGATGTAAGAAAACCACAGCAGAGTTAAATATTGCCCTGTTTCAAAGGGATGAGCAAGGTTGGAAGTTTAGACATGCGGACATCGATCGATATTTGCCTTGAGACATATAGAGAGAGTCCGTAAATGCAGGCAGTTAAAGCTGCCCTTTATTTGTTTGGGAATTGTAGCCTACTGCTGTTTTCCTTAGCCTCCTTCATGCATTAGCAGTGGCAAATATATTATCAATCTGCTAGAAGGGAATCCGATAAGGTTCGCCACAGAAGTAAGGTGATCTACAGTCCAGCTTAGAAAAAAAAACCTCGATAATTTTGCTGTTTCATGCCGTATCTAACCTGATAATTGACATCTGAAAAGAATAAGTGCATTAAATTTCGCCTACGAACATCTGGCTGTAAATCTTGTAATTCATGTAGCTCTGCTAGAATATGAAACTAGCAACAATAAGGTCTTGGGTTCAATTCCCAGGGAACAAACTGTTAAATTATATTTGAATGCACAGGATAAACACTTTTTTATTTTTTATATCAAATCCTGACCTGCTGTGCAAAATTATAGATTATCAGATTTTTAGAATATAAATTATAAAATTATCAGATTGACCGTGGTCACTCTTAATAACACCACTCACATGGCTGTGCACTTGTAATGACAAATCAAGGATGTTAAGAGGCTAAAAGCAGGTTTAGAACTTGCCCTATTGAAGTCAACAGGGTGCGAATTTTAAAAAGAGAACATGGTGTAGGCAATACCGATTTTTGTTGTTTTGTCTGAACTGACAGCACCATTTAGACCCTAAAGTTTCATCTTAACTTATAAAAAATGACATATGACCCATTCAAATTGTATTATGTGCATCATCTAATGTGTTCTATCAGATGGAAAAAACACCAAGAGCATAATTCTGTTTAATATCATTTACAAGCTGCATTTGTATGGAATCAAGAATTTTTTTAAAAAATATTATAAAATATTGCATATTACTATTATAAAATATTACATATATGTTGTTTAATATTGTATACTATTTAACATTATAATATTTCATATTTTTCTTGAAATATTCAACAATGAATGTTGATTTTTCTGATTAAACTATATATATATATATATATATATATATATATATATATAATACATTTATTTTATCACAGCTATTTTATAATTACCCTATAAATTTGACCATTTTTATTGCACAGAATCAAAATATTTCTGTACACTTCTAACTGTAATTCACGTGATGTTAGTGGCAAGTAACTTTGCTTTATTTCTAAATCTCCACGCTACTGTCTGGTTTATCTAAATTTCTTCTATTTTTGCACTGGAGTTATTCTGCTTCAAATGATTAATTTCGTTCATTACTTCCATAGACCTTAGGGTCAACACAAGCCACGGCTAAACAGATTTCATTAACCAAGAGCAAGGCAGGCTGGAAAAAAGAAGCAGTGCTAGTCGACCTTGGCCGTAAGGTTACACGTTTATTGATTGTTATCCCCCTCTCCTCCATCCCTGACTTCTTTTTTTTTCTTTGTGGGCTAGCAGGTCAGCTCGATAATGTTTCACCCTTTGTGTACAGTGTGTGGACCGTATCTTGTTATGTCTATGGGTACAGTGGTGTGGAGATGCACAAATGCTTGTGCTTTTGTGGAACTGTGGATTTCAGGCTATAGATTTCTGGATCATGCGGCATAGCATGTTTCACACTTAGCACTGCTGCTATGGCTACAAGTGTATATGGAGATGTTACAAATTACTGCACCCAATTACTTGACTGGAATTGGCTGAGGGTTTCCGTACACTGTTGCCTTGAAAGACTTTAAATTTGGCCATATACACACTTCAGTTAAATATGGCTGTCAGTCGTCTTCTGAGGGCTTAATGCTGTGTTATGTGCTTAGGATTTGGGTTATTTATGGGAGTGACAACCGTAAATTCAACCAAATTCAGTCAGTGACTACCAAAATTTCATTAAATTATGTTCAGAACTGAATAGAAGAAATCGTTATTAATGCAGATTTAATTAGAAGAAACATATAAGCAGCTTAAAGTCAACTTGAAATCAAAATTGACTTTAATTATTTGTCTCTTAAGACACATTCCTTGTTTCATTGTGCACAGTTCATTGGTGCACATTATTCCAAAGAGAAACAATATTGTTGTTATAATCTTTCATCAAAATATAATAACTTTCTCCTTTCTGACTTCTCTTGAAAAAGAAGTAGCATACTTTTAGGCACTGTTTGTTTTTTATTTAAGGGGCTACCGGAGAAGTTTTGAGATCTATAGTCAAAATAGACTTTACCCTCCCTTCACCAGCAATACATTTTCCATGACCCTCAAAAATTATTGTGAAAAAAGGCATGATCCTCCCTGATAATTTGATTAATTCTGTATAGGTTTGAGCTTGACAAAGATGTTCACATATGCCTTGTATGCCCACACCAAATATTAATTATAAAAGGTCCTGTACAGTGTGACATTTATCTATTAAACGATTGGTCTCTACAATGAATTAAGCCTAGTTCACACTACATGATTTTAAAACATTGGGCTGAACTGTGTGGTTCACTCTACATGACTTGTTCTGTTTGAAATCAGGAGTGTTCAAGTTGTTGAGCTGTTTCACACGACGAGTCCGGCTTCGAGTCCGAGTGGAGACCGAGTCTGTTGGTTTTCAAATACAGTTCGAGTCCGAGTCAAGACCGAGTCTTTGAAGGGTTCGAGTCCAGAGTTCGAGACTCGAGTCCGTTGGTTTTTTAAATACAGTCGAGTCCGAGTCAAGACCGGAGTCGAGAATCGAGTCCGTTGGTTTTTAAATACAGTCGAGTCCGAGTCAAGACCGAGTCTTTGAAGGGTCGAGTCCTGAGTCGAGACTCGAGTCCGTTGGTTTTCAGATACAGTCGAGTCCGAGTCAAGACCGAGTCTTTGAAGGGTCGAGTCTGAGTCAAGACCGAGTCCGTTGGTTTTCAGATACAGTCGAGTCCAAGTCAAGAACGAGTCTTTGCAGGGTCGAGTCTGAGTCGAGACCGAGTCCGTTGGTTTTCAAATACAGTCGAGTCCGAGTCAAGACCGAAGTCTTTCGAAGGATCGAGTCTGAGCTCGAGACCGAGTCCGTTGGTTTTCAAATACAGTCGAGTCCGAGTCTTTGAAGGGTTCGAGTCTGAGTCGAGACCAGAGTCCGTTGGTTTTCAGATACAGTCGAGTCCGAGTCAAGACCGAGTCTCTGAAGGGTCGAGTCTGAGTTCGAGACCGAGTCCGTTGGTTTTAAAATACAGTCAGAGTCCGAATCAAGAGCCGAGTCTTTGAAGGATTGAGACCGAAGTTGAGGCCGAGTCCATTGGTTTTCAAATACAGTCGAGTCTGAGTCAAGACCGAAGTCTCTGAAGGGTTGAGACCGAGTTCGAGATCGAGTCCGTTGATTTTCAAATACAGTTGAGTCCGAATCAAGACCGAGTCTTTGAAGGGTCAAGTCTGAGTGGAGACCGAGTCCATTGGTTTTCAGATACAGTTGAGTCCGAGTCAAGACTGAGTCTCTGAAGGGTCGAGTCCGAGTGGAGATCGAGTCCGTTGGTTTTCAGATACAGTCGAGTCTGAATCAAGACCGAGTCTTTGAAGGGTCGAGACTCGAGTTCGAGATTTTGTCCGACTTATCAGTTTTGATATTCCTGATTTAATATCTCCCCAGTTAATCATCAACAGTTGCAATCGAGCCCTGCCCTACTTTTTAATCACTTGGAAAAACATTACATGACAGAAGTAAAATGGGTTACAGAGGCAGAATGTCACATTAGGACTTTTTTTAAACTAAACAATTGATTAAATGGATATAATGCAGCATTCTGTCCAACAAAAAAACATGCCTGGCACTGCAAAATTAGCTTTTTGTGAAGTTGCCATTAAGTGGTTTACGTTCTTGTTGCCGTGCTGTGCAGTGAGAATGCTAATCTTGTCGCTCATATAGTTGTGCCTAGCAGTGTTTTCAAAGACATATTGAGTGCCGTACAGCATTGAGCCTCTCAGACCTCACCAGGGGTCTCAGTTTTCACAAGCAACTTCAAAGAGCTGAATCTTAATCTCGCTCTGGCCAGAATAAGATGTCAGCATGCGGCTCTGAGCAACATTTGCTTTGCTGGTAAGTGATGTGGACTGGTGTGAAATGGAAACAATTCTTGTACGGAGAGAGCAATTTAATTTGTATGTATGCAAAGTGCATTCCCCAGAATCCTACATGCAAGTTCAACATGATGCATTATTTATGAAATCTTATAAGATAGATTGACGCATACAGTCCACGTTTATGGAACCCAGGCAGAGCCACATCACAAATGTGTTCTGTGCAGGAAATGCAGATACATCATGTGTGAAATCTGTTTTCTACAGTGTGTGACCTCAGTAATGCACATTTATAATGGAACGAATGCAGGCAATTGTTATGATGAGATGGCAGCGTCCAGACTAGGTTCATTCTTGGGATTTAAGGGCATATTTAGCCACAGATTATGCGGATTTGTATTTTGCTCACATTTTTACATACACCCTTCTTTTGTTATGCGGTTTTCAAAATTTCTGCTCACAAATGACCTGTAGCCCTAAATTGCATTTAATTAGCATCAAATGCCAATCACTGATCTGACTGACTGTGACTAATTAGGATCAAATACTACAGTAAGCACAGGTGTGAGTGATGGCACAGAGCTTTCCCTCACATTTAATCTGTAGTTTTCCCTAGCTGCTGTTGGGTGAACCTGACAGTGCTGTGGGGATGTGTAGCATTAGGGGGATTTGTTCTGCTGGAGTCTTCTCCGTGCTTTGGAATACTGGCCTTTGATGCAGGATTATGCTTCTGATTGTGACTCATGCCCTCGATTAGTGTCTGTTTTTGGGCTGAAAAAAAGAAACATGGATGTTCACAGCGTGGCAAAGACTCATAGGCCCAATCATCACTCTGTATTAGTATCCTTATCAGTCAGAGGGGGAAATTGGAGCCTATTAGATACCCAAGCAAATGCTAATGAATCAGAGGAGAGTAGCTATAAATAGAACATCATGTCCAAGGTTGATGAAAAAATCACTCTCTAGGAAAGTGATTTTTGCCTTCAATGCAAGAAGGAAAAGATACTGGGTCTCATTCACTAACAATCGTGTCCTTGTTCTCATTGCAATATTGACGAAATCGTGTTATTTGAGTGTTATTTGATTATAAGAGCGCCCAATTTGTCAAAACAAATGTAGTTTTATGTTCTCTAAAGATTAAATCTCTAATGCTCACAAAGACTGCAATTGATCATAAATGCAGTCAAATCAGTAATATTGTGAAATACTATTACAAGTTAGCTAATTTAAATTTTGCAATCTAAATGCACTCATTATTACATATCCGGTTCTTTGAGACCCAACTCTTGGATCTCTGAATGCCGCAATACTATGCAACTGGCCTACTATTTTAATAATAATTACAAAATAAAAATGAAGCATAATTAAAAATAATGTCATCATTTGTTTATTTATTTTACTTGGAAGGGATACATTTAAGCAGATGCTTTTACAATCATCACTGTCATCATCAGAGCTTATTTCTCCAGAGCATTTAACATCTGCGCCATATTCACAGGCTCAACCATATTCTCAAAGCCATCATTTTCAATGTCTTCAAAATCAATATTTTGATTGTTGACCACTTCTTCATCAGATCCACCATCAAGTGACAGTGAAACTAAGGCGTGCAAAGAGATTTTTAGTCTAGCTTTGAACTGACAGAGTGCTGCTTCTGTTGGGAAGAAAGTTTTGGTGCTAAATAGGAAAAGATTTTGATTTTAAGTATAATAAATTAGCTGGAATTGAGCTAATGTAACTGGTGTGAATTTTTCTTTTTAATTTTTTTTAAATAGTATTTATTTAATTTACTGTTTATACTATGTTTTTCTACTTCTGTAATTAGAATGGTTTGAACCTTACACAATTTTATTTGTATTATTGTTCATGTTAAAGTTAAGGAACTTTTCTCTTGGGTATTTTGTTTGGGGAGCGTGGAATGTCCCGGGGTTTCCCCTTACTTGAGATTGCGTCAGTATTTGCGCGAGACTAAGGAGCAAGCGTCTACTCTCGTGAATATTCTTTGGTATGCTGCTGTTTCTTTAAATACATATTTTTTTTGCTCAATAGTTGTGATTTAATAGATTAGCAACATTTAATGTTGTTGGTTGTGATGAAGAGTTTAATTTGTAAATAAGATTTTGACGAAATTCATCGTGGTGTTTACTAATTGTCATATCACGCGCAGTGTCTACAGGAGCGAGTGAGAGCGAAGTCATTACCCCGGGTTATCCACTGATGATTTGTCTGTTTACAGGTATGTTAAATTACTTTTTATTAGGGAAAGATATCTGGTTTATTGTTAATAAACATGTATTGTACGTAGTGTTTTAAACAATCCATTTCGCGCCGTGCTTGACGCATGTGAGGCCTGCACATGGTATGGTCCTCTGTGTGTTTTGAATGTTTTATTTGGATGTCATTAATGGCGTTATAATTTTTTTTTCATTGTTATATCATATGGATATCTGAATGAATGCATGTTTGAATGTAATCTAGTATTACTTTTAATGTTTTGTGTACTATTAAAGTGCATTAGTAATATGTTGTGATGTATCATAAGGTAGACAATAACTTTATATTCTATTTGAATATATTTGTGCAATGCTGATGAGCTCATACACTTCTCTTGAATATTCTCTGTCGCTATGTTTCCATCCACACATTTTTATCCAAATTAAGTGATATCGAATGAAAAATATACCTTATGGAAACATGAATCGACTCCAGGTCTCATCGGATTTTGATCGTGACCGATATATGGTTTATGCGATAAAAGCTGATGGAAATGTTATTTGCTGAATAAATAATGAATTGCAATTAAGTTTTAGGTCCTTTTATGGTTGCGTCAAAAAAATATACAAAATTGGTGTGCACATCCCAAACACCCAAATTGGGCTCAGGTGCAGGACAACTGAATGAAGTAAACAAAAATAAAGAAGTGTGAAGTCCGCACACTGAAAAGGTACTGCTCCAAAAATTTATTAAAAAAGCAATGTTTCGACCCTCAGGTCTTCATCAGGCACGTTCATCAGGTGCCTGGTGAAGACCTGAGGGTCGAAACGGCTCATTTAGGCTAATTTTACCACTCCCCACAGTTAAACAGTTGGGTTTTACCATTTTTGAATCCATTCAGCTGATTTTCTGATATTAAGAAGAATATTAGTAACCAGACAGTTTCTGGTCTCATTGACTTCCATTGTATATTTTTTCCTACTATTGAATTCAATGAGACCAGAAACTGTCAGGTTACTGATATTCTTCTTAATATCAGAAAATCGAGCTGAATGGATTCAAAAACGGTAAAACTCAACTGTTTAACTCTGGGAAGTGGTAAAATGAGCCTAAAAGTTAAAAAAAAATTCTGTGTCGAAAATCTTACTTCCGGGTAGGTACAAGTTTCGGCTGGGTTTTTTTTTCGTTCGTAGATCTAATGATGTAGACGAGAGTGGAACTCCTTATATGAGTATTTCTCTTGGAAAAGCCCGCCCTGGCGCATATATAAAAACGCATATATATGCACAGTTCATTCATGAGACCTGTGCTCATGCATTGTTAGATATTCCAAGATGCTGATTCACACAAGCATCTTTCTGTAGGAAATACTTTTAAGCCCAGAACTGTAATTTCTTTGTGATCAATACTTTTTATTTTCTCTGTCAGGCAGACTGTGCAAGAGCCCTGTGCAAAAATCGAATTAAATTCAGCCTCACAATACACCTCATGTGAGCACACATACACCACTCATTCAGAGAGTGTTTTTCCTTCACATTTTGTTGCAGTTATTGGATCTCTCCACAAAAGTATTTGGCTCTAATAACTTTAGTCTCATCAGACTACAAACATTTCTTCTAAGAGGTTTCAGATGTTGTCATATATATCTTCCAGTTAACCCCAGGCATGACGTAACATTGGTCTTCCTCTGAAGTTTTTCCTTCTAGCCACTCAACCCCAAAAACTAGTTTTTCTAGTGTTATATTTAGCTGCATTTCACAAATAGATGCATTGTTTTCAATGAATTAGTCAATCCAGTTTGGAGCGAGACCTTGTTCAGCATAACACACACAACCTGCATCCTCATTCAAACATGTTACTAATGACAAGAATCATTAGCGATCTCCTTCTGGTACACAATATCTCTAGAAAACAAAATCAAATGGGTGAGAGACAGACAGTAAGACAAAGGCGTGTGGAATGGTGATGGTTCACCTATAGCTGAATCCATCTTTCTATAATGTTGAATTGAATGTATAATTGAAATTTTATTCTACCCACATGACCTGCTCTGAAAGGGGAAGACATTTTTCTTCTCTGTATAGCATCTGGGTGTATGTGGACATGTGGAAAATTGAGCTATTATCAGGTTTTGGACAGTTTAATAATTCATTAAGACGAATGTGATGTGTTTATGAAAAGCACAGAAAACATTCCCAAACCTTCTCCGTGCAGACTGATTTATGGAATTGTTCATATTGTGTCTGCATTCTTTAGGAGACAGACAGCAAGTTGAGTGGGATGTTAAGTATGAAAGCGTTCCAGCCCACGCCCCATAGCTTTCATTAATGAGTCTAATTAGAGTGCTGTTAATTTGCCATTTGTGCCCCTGGCCATGATCTAGTGCCTTCATTTGCATCCTGAAGGATATTTTTCTCCTCTCTGCCTGCTGACCGGAATACCAAGAGGAGGAGAAGGAGAGATGAGAGGACAGTTTAAAAGAGATGTGAACAAAAGGCAGTGAAATGGACAGAATGGAATGGAATAAAATATTTTCCTAGAGGAGAATTTGATCGTTTGGTGTTTGCTCATTTAAGGAGCAACTTTGTTTTCTGATATTTCACTTAAAATTCAAAAAAGGAGCCGAGACACATGGCATATCTGTACTATTCAGAAGCAATATGTTTTAAATGACATATCTCAAAATAAGAAATTTTGTGATTTCATGTACTAGCTTTTTAGTATTTACTCCAGTGTCCATTGTTTGGATATAGGTGTTACATACATGCATCATGGCATGCACTGAAATAAAAAAACGTAATCTGTCTGTCTGTTTGTCTGTCTGTCATTCATTCGTCCGCTCTACCTGGCATTCTTTCTATTTGTCTGTCTTGTCTGTCTTGTTCTGTGTATCTGACTAACATTCCGGTATGGATTTCTGTCTGTCATACTATCTACCTGTCTGTCTATTGTTAACTTTTTTGTTCTATCTGTTGTTCATCTATCGACTCTGTATATCATTATAGCTGTCCTCCATATCTAGAGTATCTATAATTCTAACTGTCTCACTGTCTTTTGTTCTTGAATGGATTGTTTGACTCTTGTTGGATGTCTATCTGTGAATAGTTCTATCTTCTATCTCTATCATTCTGTCTTTTCTAGTATGTATGTCTGTCTCTGTTGTCATGTCATTCTATATATCTTTCTGTCTGTCTGTTGTTCTATTGTGGATGACTATCGTTCTAGTATTTGCCTGTTCTATCTCTATCGTTCTATTCGGTCTCATTCTAGTATATTTGTCTCTGTCGATCATTATATCTCTCATTGCAACATGACATCATGACTTTTGCGTAAACATGCCAGTGTCAAGTCAATTGGCGTGTTATCTATACGCATTTTGAGCTATCCGCGTGTATGTCTACGCCATTAACATCCGAGTGATTTCACGTGTATGTACACGCCTTAAAATGTCCAAGCGAAACGGAGCAAAATGTAGATCTACATCTTGGGAACGATCTTTTTTTTTCCTAGGATGGTAAGGGAACACTCATAAATGCTATTAACCCCAGTGACGGTTAGGTTTAGGGACGGGGTTGGGGTAAGTCATATATTTATATATACAGTAATAACGTTAAGTCATCTGTGTTCATAAACACGCTGAAAACCGATTATGCGTGTTTATAGCACGCCAAAATGGAAATACAAATTGGCGTGTCCAGCGTTCAATCAATCTATGTACAGTTCTATCTCTGTCTATCTGTTGTTATAGTTTCAATGTCTGTTTATCTGTTTTTCTAGTATGTATGACTGGTGTACCTTTCTGACATGAATGTATTTGTTGTGTAAACAGCAAACACGAGTCCACCTTTTAGCAAATTTTGATTTGGCAGCGGTTTTGTTAAATGTCAGAGCTGTGTGTGTTGAATTGGATCAGCTGTCAGGTAGAAGGGTCTAAATATAAAGCTGTAATATTCGCCTGAGTTTGGGGAGGTTGTTCCTTTGCTCCTGTCAAAGGGCTCTTTGTGAACCTCCTTTTACTCCCATTACCACTGGGAATAGAGGGACACATGCCACTCCGAAACCCGCTGTCCATTATTAAGAAAGAAATCTCAAGTAGACACAGAAATAACATGTTTCATAAAGGTTTGAATTTAAGTGTGTGTGCCACGGGGGACAGGAACTCTGTGTGTGTGGAAACAGTGGCGTGACCTATATTGGCCACAAAAGACTCAGCCAGGGGTCGGTGTGGATCTTTCTCCTGTGCCTGCAAGGTTGGTGTGTGAATTCAGGCCAGTGGTCATCTCTCAGCGGGACATCATGTCCTCTGTCTCAGCCTGAGCTGCGCTCCAGAGGCGCTGGCCTTTCAAGCCCAATCTCTTTATCTGACGCTTTGTGGGGAGGAAAGCATTTGCTCACAGAAATACATTTCTGCCAAACAATAGAAGATGGGCCATGGAGAAGAGTGGGCAGAGGTACAGTACTCTCCTGCCGAGTGAATCTGTGTGAGGCTGACATTCATGTGTGTTCATTATATGTGTGCGGATGAAAAGACAACATGACCACTTAAACAGTACCCGCAGGACAAATTTATTGTCTCAGTGGTTGCCTTTCAGCTCAGAAACGTATTTGTGATTCTCACATACCATTTCAACAGCATTTCAGATGTTTCTCCAAAAAATTATTTGGGGAAAAAAGTAGACTGAGAGAGAATCTGAGAGAAAAAGAGACAAAACAGAAAATATGGTGGAAGAAACAAATTATTTATTTATTTTCTTGCTGCAATCTCTTTCAGGACTCCATTATAGGACTTTATTGCTCAGAGGTTGCTCTTTTAAGCTCATGAGACTGAGTTGTGATTCTCAAATATCTCTTATTTTAGTATCAACAATGTCTCTTTATGTTTCTCCTAAAATCCCTTTGGAGAAATAAAAGATGCAACTGAGACAGTACTGAGAGAAAGGAATCCAAAATGTGAGACCACCGGGGTCTTTATTTTATGAGATAAATCTGAGCATTTTGTGTGATATTTTTGAAGTCTCTTCTTAACTTGAAAACAGACAGATGTGAGAGCACCAGTGTCTCTAGTTGTGGAGAAAAATCTGATCACAGTGTGTGATGTCATTGAGATCTTGTCTGAAACTTTGGAGGAGACAAATGTGAGAGATCCAGTTTCTCTAGCTAAGGAGAAAAATTGTGTTATGTTGTTGAGATTTCTTCTACACTTTAAAAGTTTCTAGGGTTTACAAAGAATGGTGTGAAAAGGGAAAAACATCCAGTATGCGGCAGTCCTGTGGGCGAAAATGCCTTGTTGAGTCTAGAGGTCAGAGGAGAATCGGCTGACTAATTCAAGCTGATAGAAGAGCAACTTAAACTGAAATAACCACTCGTTACAACTGAGGTATGCAGCAAAGCATTTGTAAAGCCACAACACACTCAACCTTGAGGCGGATGGACTACAACAGCAGAAGACCCCACCGGGTACCACTCATCTCCACTACAAATAGGAAATAGGCTACAATTTGCATAAGCTCACCAAAATTGGACAGTTGAAGACAGTTGATAAAAATGTTGCTTGGTCTGATGAGTCTTGATTTCTGTTGAGACATTCAGATGGTAGAGTCAGAATTTGGTGTAAAGAGAATGAGAACATGGCTTGTTACCACTGTGCAGGCTGGTGGTGGTGGTGTAATGGTGCAGGGGATGTTTTCTTGGCACACTTTAGGCCCCTTAGTGCCGATTAGTCATTGTTTAAATGCCACGGCCTACCTGAGCATTGTTTCTGACCATATCCATCCCTTTATGGCCACCATGTACCCATCCTTTGATGGCTACTTCCAGCAGGATAATGCACCATGTCACAAAGCTTGAATCATTTCAAATTGGTTTCTTGAACATGACAATGAGTTCACTGTACTAAAATGATCCCCACAATCACCAGATCTCAACCCAATAGAGCATCTTTGGGATGTGGTGGAACGGGAGCTTTGATGCCCTGGATGTGCATCCCTCAAATCCTATCAATATGGGCCAACATTTCTAAAGAATGCTTTCAGCACCTTGATGAATCAATGCTACTTAGAATTAAGGCAGTTTTGAAGGTGAAAAGGGGGTCAAACACAGTATAAGTATTGTGTTCCTAATAATTCTTTAGGTGAGTGTATTTTTTACATCTATATTAAAAGTACTATATTACATGCTTTGGCTGTATTGCAAATCTTTACAGCCATGCAAATACAGATTTGTTGACTCAGGGACAGAGTTAGAGAGAAATGCTTTGTGATGGGTTTGCTATGTGGTCTGGGGTTTGTGTGTTTCTCTTGGCAGCATGACTCGTTATCTGTGTGGCTGCATTGATCTTTCCCCGCTGGCTGGCCTTACCGCAGCACCTTCACGGCCCATGGCCAAAGCCATTAGGACAAACACAAAGCCCACAGACACACATTCTCCCTACACAGTCATTGTCACACATAAACCCCTATAGACTGTCATATACTGTATCAGCATGAATTGTAGCCTGTTTTGCAGCTTATTCTGGTCTATTCAGTAGACAGAAAAGGTCCGCCTGAACAACATGTTAAGTAATTTTTACTAATTAGTATTTTCATAAGTGGCATGACAAATAATGCTATTGTTTCATAAACAAAGAATTGATTCTGAACTGCCGAAAATAGTCTTGAGCAATTCTTGTCTCACTACCTGTACCTATGTAATGTGACATTTGCATAAAACCAGCCTATGGTCTTCATTGGCTGCATGTGATCAACATCTACTTTGACAAACACTGTTGCTGTATCTGAGGCCTTGAATAGTATGGTTGATGTTGTTCATGTCAAGAACATGCTGTTTTTTTGCTACCAAAGCAAATTCACTTTGATGCACTTCCAAAGGCTGAGACTGATGTGGTAAAACAGATGTCATGGTTACTGTTCATATCGCTGTGTATAAAAGTGCTGATAAAGCCCCCAGAGCTGAATTTATGCTAATGGACTTTGGTCAACCAATCACAACGGACTGGGCCATCTGAACAATCAGAACAGAGCAGGCTCGCAGAAAGAAGGGGTTTAGAGAGACTGAATCTTATTAGGTGCAATGATTGTTGGTCCAAAATTGTGGAATAATCTTCCTCTTTCCCAAAGATTAGTATCCACTGAGTCTGTTTTTAAATCTAAGTTAAAAACCTACCTATTTTCACAGCTGTAACTGTCCTTTATTTTTAATGGTGAATTTTTCTGATTGGTGTTTTTGATGTAAATTCACTTTATAATTTGTTTTGCTGTCTTGTTTAAATGGATTACATTCATAATTAACATTTTCTTTGTTAAATTTTTGTTGTTTTGTTGATATAGCTATTACCCATATCTAACTTTTCAGGTAAACGCATTGACTTGGTCTCCGGTGATTTTATTAAATGTATGCATTTCTTGCATTTAATTTTTGTTTACATTTTAATATCAAAATTGAAGTAAACCCTTACAATGATTGCATTGTCTGTTTTTAATAAGCTGATTTTAATGGTTATCAGTTCATGTTATTTGCAAGTTTTAAAACATTATTGGGCTGTGGGTGATTTGGATAGACACTTAAACTTGACAAAAGCTCATTATGGCGACAAAAGGAACATCCAGGACATAGTTGGAATTTAGAAGTTAAATGAGCTGCATGAAAAAGCCGATATGTGCCATTTATGTGGCTTGGGAAACAAATCCCAGCAAAAGGGTCTGCCTGTGTAGATTTGATGAAACGGGAATGAGCACTTGAATGATGATAGGAAGAGTGAGATAGAGAAATAGTGAAGAACGGGCCCTCTGTGTGTTCATAAAGCTTCTTGTAATCCTTACAGATGGATTGGGCTGTCCTCCTCAGGAGGACGGATAAAAGGAATATGGATCTGGCATCTTCCCTCTGGTCCATTACCCTTAAATTTCAGGTCAAATGTCATGCCCTGTATGAGTGTCACATGTTGGCTCATGCCGACATCAGTCGCACAACGAACATCTTTTCCTTGACCAGTCAAGAGCCAGACTTGAGGTTCACAAGTGAAGAAAGGATCGACAGCATTTGGGATTGCTTTTAAAGGAGCAATTGAAAGATAGAAGGAAAAAGAGTGAGTGTTGAGCGGAATAAGAAGAAGGCAGAGTGAGGGAGGAGAGGGACCGATACATGTGATAAAGGAGCATTGTTGATGAGTTTCACGTCTGTGTTTGTCAGCAGTAAGGGAGTTTAGTGGACCTGCCCTTGGATGGGCTTATCTGGTATTAGCAGCTCTACTGTTATCCCATTGTCCCTGCTCAGAGACTCATGGGATGTTCAAGTCAGCCAGCCAGGACAGCACATAGTCCCTGTGGCATTCTGCTTCACCTGGATGGAGGCTCACATTCCTCTTGCCAAGAATAAAAGCCACCAGTCAGATTCAATTTTTTTTATGTGCACTGAATATTTGTTCAGTAGGGAAATGTGTAAGAAGAGTTTAACAACATTTTGATGGACTATAAATGTAAATTATGTTACTTTATAACATAATTATAAACATGAATTATGTTGTCTTTATTAAATGTGGCTATTAAATAATGTTCTACTGCTTACTATTTGAAACAAACCATACGATTCAGAATTTATTTCTTGGGATCTCAGAGTTAAGCTATCCTCCTAACCAAAAAGAGTTTATCTGCTTGTCTTACGATTTTTCTGAAGAAAAGAACATTCTTTGGAAGTACATTCTGAGAAGAAATGATTGTGAATCTGGCCTCAGTTCTCTTGTAGAAATGGCACAATTATAGAAATGGAGGGAAAAAAAAACACAAAAGGCACTATTTCTTGGAGCAAGAGAATGGAATGAAATAATCATCTGGTGAGGCCACTTTTTCTTTGGAGTTTGGAGGTCTAGCACTTCTGTCTAGAGCTTTTATAGAACTGACATGTTTCCTGTTTCAGTGCCTCCAAGATGACAATTACAAAATTACACCTTTTATGACATCCATGGCACTTCTCTCAGAAGACTTAATATACAGAATACTACATGTAAGCCATTTATAAAGTAGGTTGATTTGTGGCACTGTCCAAAATGGAATTGTCATTTACTCCATGGACTGTTGGGTAATAATCATTACCAGTTAGGCATCAACAAATGGATGCATTTGGGGCATATATAGACTGCCAAATGGTTATTTGGGACAGGGCCTGTTCAGCATTAATTTTCTGTGGATCCTATCCAGCCTAAAACATTGTCTCAACCAATACCATGAGATTGGGGTAGTACTGTCATTTTTGAGCAATGGAAGATTCTTGTCTTTTATTTCTTGAAGTAATTCTTTTTATTTTATGTTTGTACTGTCTATTATAATTATTTAGAAAACAGCCTTAGTATATACCCTTATCTAATAGCCCTGGCAGCGCCTTGGGGTTTTGCTGGTTCCGTTTAAATGATCATCTGCCCCTGAAGACAAGTCTTTATGCACTTACGTGTTGCTCTGCTTTTATGTGTGTGCACTCGATTGAATTCTGTCCTCCCTGGGTATTTGCTGCAATGTTTTCAGACCTTTGCTGTGATACTTATTGTGATGAAATAATTTCTCAGTGCAGTTTAGTGTAACACGTATCTCTCTGACTTAAAGTGGACTACAGTTTAAGTATGTTTACACTTGTAGTTCGGTACTCTTTGTTCTTTTGTTCTGGACTTACGGACCAAAAAATATATTTACTTTTATATAGTTATACATATTATGCATATAGTTATGGCCAAACAGGTCTGATCCGTCATTACTACAATTAGCCTGAAAAAATTGGGTAGCATAAATGTGTAAGCTTGAAGTGTTCATATTTATCCTTGTTATAATGTATGATTTGCAAAAATTAAAACGGCTTTATCTGTGTTGATGAGAGAATCAAAGTGTATGCGTGTTGTGCAAGCTACATAATGGCCAAGCATGCCGGTTGTTGCTGGTATATGTTGCAAATAGGGGGCAGCAAAATAGTTTTCGCCTAAAGCGGCAGAAGTGCACGTGCCGGTCCTGGCTGTAAACACTTGATGATGCAAGCGAAATACCGGAGTGAACATGGCTGTAAACGACTTTTGCTTCAGTTTGAAAAACCCGAATGTTCTCCAAAACAGAGCGAATTGCATCCAGTGTCTTGTTTACCATTTCTGCGGTCGTTTGGTTTTTGATTTCTCTAACCTACAATGTAAAACTCAGCGCTTCAGCGTCTACGTCACGGTTCTCAGCCTGCCCTCTGTTCGTCGATTGGTCGGCTGTTTTCAGACTCGGTGGAAAACTGAAAGATAGGCTGCTATCTCAGACTGACTACAGGAGTGAAATGAAATTAGCGGAAGTAGGAAGTCTGACGTAGTCAGGCTAGTAATTCCTCTCATTACACACACAAATTAAAGGGGTCATGAACTGGCTTTTAAAATTGTATTATATTGTTGTCTGAGGTCAATTTATGACGTTTTCTTGGTTTTGCTTTCAAAAACATCAAAATGAATTAGTAATAGGCTATTTTCTACCCTAGTTTTGACCCTATCTGAAAAACGCTCGGTTTTTATGGGCGTCTCGCACTGAAGACTTGGGAGTAAATGCCCACTGCTGTGAGTGGATAACAGTTTTGCATATTATAATGAGTTTCACTCTCGACCCGGTTTGTCATCACAAGGTAGGCAGGCCTACGTTCTTTAGCTATGCGTGGGCGGGGCTAAACCGGCCTTGTGGAAGTAGGTGTTGATCTTCTTCTGCAGATGTGGTGTTTTATCCTCTTTGATGTCATACCAAGTCGTTTTTGAAAAACGAGTCGTTTGATGGGGCTGGTGTCAATAAAAGCTGTTATTGGACTAACAAGGACGTTTTCAGCTCTGAAACTTACAGGATATTCTTATAATATGATGACCTCTTAGATGTCAAAAGCTCAAGGAAAATGTGATTTTTCAGTTCATTAAGATCTGCTGCAAGGAGACAGCGGTGTTGACGCCTCTACCAAACTGTAATGGGCAACATTGGCCTTATTATGAAGAAAACCGGGTATGTTTGTGCATTCTGTCCTATAGGGTCTCATCTTGTGACATCATGTCCTGTTTATTGGTTCGTTTAAATGTCTTGGTCCATGTTGCGTTCACTTTTTACTCGAATTTGTTTGTTTGTGGACCAGAGTTTGTTTGCAAGTAGACCAAGACCCCCTGAAAAGGTTGTTTGGAGCACACCAGAACTTGGATGTCAGCATTCACACTTATTCAAATCAACCGCACTAACAGAGCACTTGCAGTTTGTCTTAATCGAACAAAATCCAAATCATATGATTGCTGAAAGCACTACCCAGTCTGGAACAGCATTACATTTTGTGCTGGTCTTTTCAGCGGGGTAGTGGATTGACTTTTTGTGTGGTATATGCATTGGGATTTGACACAGTTTAAGTGAGAAGAGTTCATTTTTCCTTCAGTTCTCTCTCCAGTGTGATGAGTTGATTCACAGCTGTGAACGGTAGTTTGTGTCCTGACCTCGTCTGGCTCCGGAGGGGGGAGCCTGTCTGTCTGATTAACTCAATTCAGCCAAACTGACGATGATGAAAGCCAACAGAGGAAAAATACTACAGTGCTTGAAAACCCTTTCTTACATTTTGTCTGATGGGCAGGACCATAGGCAGCAGTATATCTAATACATTTACCATTCTTAAGCTATAAGTCCATGTGATCTGAAGTTGGAAATGTCTTTGTATGACACCAACCTATTAGCATTATCTCTTTCTGTGCTTCCCTCACTTCCTTTTAACTCTCTCTTTCAACAGGTTTTAATGGGTTATCTGTCACACCTAAAGCTGAAAGTCACCTTGCTGTCTCTCTCTTATCTGTTCTTACTGGGAGTGAAATGGAGACTATTTTAAATGCATTTTAGACATTTCAGTAAATGTCACTGCAAACGGAAAGTTCAGATAACGAGCAGAACTATTCTCTCAGTATAAGTCAGTGATTCACAGTCACAATTTTTTCACCCTTAAAAGTCATTGACTAATTTATAAAACATTGTTTTACTTCAGCAAAGGAAAATATAATATATCATATTTGTGTGCGAGGTTGGTTAAATTATAGGCACTACATCAGATTTTCCGATTACAATCAAATATGAATATAACATTTCCTTGACTTTAACCCAACTGCAAAATCATGAGGCATGGAAATAACCTCAATTTTGCACCTCTAATGACTATAATAAACAGCAGAATTGGTTACACTCCAACCATTTCACCACTTATCGTGTATGTTATCAACATGACTCATACTTTAGTCGAACATTTGATAACGGATAGCCTATGTACTCTTTTATGATATATAGCCTTTACATCTGTCTGGTATACAGTCGTCAGCATCACATTGAAGACAATTCTATCAGATTAAATTAGCATACTTTTTTGGAGGGGGGGTATTATACTACATTTTATGTCTATTCTGTCAAGACCAAACATATTCATGCAGAAAAAAAGTGTGCCCATGATGCAACACAACTTAAATTACCAAATCAATAAATAGAAAGCAGGTGATAGTTCTTCGCAATATGTCACATAGCCTATTGTATGGGTAATATCAAGTGATAGGGCAAATAAAATAAAATGAAATAAATAAATAAAGATTTTGGTAACACTTTACAATAAGGTTCATTAGTTACTACATTAGTTAACATTAACAAAGAATGAACAACACTTCTTCAGCATTTGTTAATCTTTGGTAATGTTAATTTCAACATTTACTAATACTTTATTAAAATCTTGTTAACATTAGTTAATGCACTGTGAACTAACATGAACAAACATGAACAGCTAGATTTGTATTAACTAACGTTAACAAAGAATAACAAATACAGTAACAAATGGTTAGTTCATGTTAGTTAATGCATGAACTAATGTTTAATAAATGAACCTTATTGTAAAGTGTTACCAAGATTTTTGATAGCTAGACATTTGATGCAGGTTAAAGCTCTGTGCCAAATACTCATTTAGTTAAGCTGCCTCTCTTTAACAGATAGCCTCTGGCTAAGCATACAAAGTAATCACTTACTGATTATGAGAATTAAGGCAATAAAATGCCCTTAAAGCTCTTTTTTATTATTTATCTCCAGATTAACCCTCAGCCCACAGGCATCCTTTTGCCATGGGACCTAAAGAGGGATGGAGAGGTTATCCGTTGACTCATTCAATCTGCATCACCATCTGCTTTTTGAAACATACTCAGTTTGGTATTTCTGAGATTTTGATCAAGGAATTTGATGATATCCAATTGAAATAATTGAAATAATCATCTTGTCTTGCCTCCCCTTAAATTAGCAGGTTTCATATAAGATTTCAAGTCTTAGTTTCATATCTAAAAGCTTCAAATATTCTTCTTAAAATGACCCAATCTGTGTACTGGTTAATTATGGTGTAATTACGGATCTGTAATAATCACGGCTGTATTTATTTTTAACTTAATAGTTTTAAGTGGATTGCTCAATGAGGATATCCAGGGGCTATCATATTTTCCTCAGAATCCTTGTTGTTATATTAATACTTTGTCTGGGAGGAATTAAAAAGTTGTTTTATTGATTTTGCCCTTGGGTTTGACCCTCTGTGCCTGTCAAACACTCACAGTGGAACATGTCCGACTTAACTGACACTGACACACACATGAATTTAAAAAAAAAAGTGGAAATGTCAGTCACACTCCAAAAGCATCAGACAGACATTAGAACTGGAAAGAGGGATTAACTGTTATGGCACAGACGGATTTAGCTGATGGCACACAATGACAAAAATACGTTTATAAAACCCATTTAATTGGGAAAATGAAAGGAATTATGTAGGTTATTTTCAAATTAACAGTGGTATGCTTCCAATCCCACAAACAATCATTTTGTTTTGCCCCTTGTGCATTAACAAATAGGAAATGCTTTTACTGTAAATATACTAATGGAAGCTCCCAACAGACAAGCAGACGGGAGGGATTCAAATTAGTAATGTGAAGCTCTTAACTTGGTCTATAAAGTTTACATTGTCCTTTTTGATGTGCCAATGCTTTTATTAAGTTGAGGAATTACTAACATCATTTCTGGGGGTAAGATTTTCAGAAAGGGGTATGGTCATGCAAATGCAGTTACAACATTACTGGATTCCTACTTTTTATTTGCACAAGCAACCACAATATGTTTACTAATAAGCTAAATGATCGAACAAATGCTCAAGCAAATTCAAGCTAATTGTTTAAATGGTATGATTATAGTTAAATAAGTGTATTTACTCTAAAACCATTACCTGTTCATTTACACACACTGAGAGATGATTCAACATTTTTTCTAGAGTAATTGAGAGTGATTCAGTATGTCAATTAGTTTGAAAATAGCACTGGTATTCCTTCAAATTAACAGTGAAATGTTTTAACTCCGATAAACTAAGATATATGGTATCTAATTAAAATTGTCTTAAAAAATGGAAGAGGAATTCTCTTAAGTTGGAGCTCATATGATAAACCAACGCATTCTAACTAAAACTGAAGCATGGTCAAGGTCCTTCCGCGTCACAATAAAGATGCCGAAAGACAGTACCCCTAGGCATCAGTTAGTTGACGATCAAGGAACTCCATTGATTTCAATGGATTGCCTTAATGCCGTCACATTAAGACGCAAAAGGCAAATTAGCCCGGTATAACAGATCCTACGTCATTAAATTTTCTAAAGTTCTGGTAAGAAATAAATGAGCCTATTAAATTTATGTTTATTTTATAGCCAAGTTTCCATAGCGACATAGATTTATTTTTTGCTGTCTATATATCCTCGTTTTAATATTATCTGTAAAGACTTTTATCCGGAAACTCCAGCAACTCTAAAGCATTAAAATCTATAACGTATACATATTTGCGTTTTTATCATGCATAATTAAATGATTGTTTAGGTCTACTGTGTATTGTCTCTGGTATACCTCTGGCCTGTTTCTTAAAAACTGTTCAAAATGGTTCAGTTTGGGCCCATTTGTGATCCATCACCTTCATAAAATTAGGAATAGTTGTTCATCAAAAAATTACAATTCTTGACATCCATCATGAGAATTTATAGAGAAGAAGTTGTGTATGATTCATGAATTTTCTTTTGGGTCTGATATTTTCAGTTAATGATTTGTGCATAGATTGGACATTGTTTCTCTCAGGGACTCGAACATGAACGTGAGCAGAATTTCAGTCACAAATTCTCAGTCGCAGAATTGCTCACATCAGTCCTATGGGCCAGTTTAATGCGTTTGAGTACCTTTTGATGCTTGAAAGCTCCCATTCATTGTAATTTCATGGAAGAAAAAAACATTCTTCAAAAAATCTAATTTTCTTTCCCACTTGACTGTGTGCAACGACATGAAGATTTCATCTCTAAAAAATGCTGGGATGTTTCAACCCAAATTTGGATCAAATATGGACAAACCCAAATGCTGGGTTAAATTTTTTAATAAAAAATGTACAGTTGAAAGTGAAAGTTTAAAATTGGGTTAAAATTTTAAAGGACATTTTTAACCCAACATTTGGTTTGTCCATATTTGACCCAAATTTGGGTTAAAACAACCCAGCATTGTTTAGAGTGTAAGGTGTGAAACTGACCTCTGAGATAGTTCTCTCTGCTTTTAGTCTCACTAACTAGCCTGTGCAGCAGGAAATGGAACAAGAATAAAAAGAAAACCAAGAGTGCTTTAAGCACTTGTTAAATGCCAATCAGCAGAAATGTCAACTCTCATGTTGCAGATGTTTCTAAAATGGATTCATTCCTGTGAAAAACATCTTTGCGAACACTCTGCCTATGAAATTGCTTTCCCTCTGTCTAGATTAGCACTCCTCTTTCTCTTCCTTTCCCCTATTTCTCCCTCCTCCATTTCTGTTTCTTTTTCTCTCTCTCTTTTCACAGCCATTACCTGAAATGTGCACTTTCTTTTCTCTCCCACAGAGAGTCTTTCCAGGTTGCTGTTGAGGACAAACTGTCTCCACTCAGGGGAAAAATGGGCTACCGGAGCTTCCGAGTGCTCTTCCTAACGAAAAGAGGCGGGTGTGTGACCGAATGGGTGATATATTAGTTCACGTACACAAGGTATGTAAGTACTCTCACATGACCCTCTCATGAGGGAATACAGATGGAATATCGAAATAACTCAACATTCCCAACATAACACAAACTATGTTTTCCTTACTCATTGAAATTCAAGGCGGCATGTAGTCAAGGTTATAGTCAAAGCTGATGCAACAAAGGCCTTGAAAGGAGACGCTAAAACTAGGTCTTTCAATCTTAATTGTATTCTGTTTTAACAGCTTGGAAATGTTTTCATATTCTCAATCTGCTAAAGGCTTCTAGTTTCACGGTTAGCCATTATTCTGCCAGGTTTAGCAATTGTTTAACACATACCTCCCTTTGTTACCAGCAAAACCGTATTGTCAAACGACCAATTGACAGCCAACAATTGACTTCTAAAAATGTTCACATTTTAATTTTAATGCATTTTAATACAATGCTTTAACTTTTAATTAAGGATTTATACTGATTGGCTGGAAGGTATCCAATAAAACCATTCAATGCGAATTATATAATAATACGTGAAATCATGGCCATGTGTTTATTTTAGTTTTGTTTGGTTTATTGCTTTTATAAAGCACATTTCTCTGCCTCAAGTGCAGCCTTTGGAACTTTGGAACAGTCTGCCCTTAGCTGTGAGGTCTGCTCCGACATTTTCCACTTTTAATTTGGCTCTTAAAACTTACTTATTCTCTCTGGCTTTTAATTAAGTTGCTTTGATTGAATTTATATCACCTATTAAATGGATTGTATCAGCTGTAATATGTCTATAATTGTCTTTTGCCTTATCCATTTCAATGCTTTTTAATTGCACATTGTAGAGGACTTTAGTGGCCTCTCAGCGGTGATGTTTTCAGAATGCAACAAGAGCGTTCGTGCTCGTGTGCGTGCTAGATCTCAAGAGCGAGCGTTCACTACCGGCCACACGGAGACTTTCAACACAATGGAGAAATCATCACACAACATGCTGGAAACTAATGTAAACTCCCACTGCAGTTACAATAATTGCCTACTTTTATCAGCTTGACGTTGAACTAATGCACTATTCGGGTATCTTTCACAATCAGCAATGTCAACATAGGTGAATGTATAATATGATAACGAAAATGGATAGTGAACTAGACTGAACAGTTTCAGCGTATCAGTAAGATCGTAGGACGTGACATTACTGTACTGAACGTGTCTGGAAATGTGTATAAACAATATGATGGTAGTGGATGAGTGACGTTAGTCAGTAGATCTAGTAAATAAAATAAGTTACATCCTAAAGCACCTACTTTTTGTTATCCTGGAACATTCTTTTGTATTCATGTCATGTTTCATGTAGTTTACTTTGCTATTTCACTAGAGTTTAGTTTACTATGTTGATCCGCGTTTCCGTCCGGAGTTCGATCAGATTCACGTTTTGCCTGACGAGCTTGAGCAGATAAAACTTTTTAGTTGTTTATATTTATGTGAAGTTTGTATTGGAGTTGGTGTTGTGCTGGAGGCAGGATGTTTTGGGGGTTATCAGACTCCATGTCGTCGTCAGCTGAAATTCCGTTGGTCACATGGTTGACTGTAATAGAAAGGCTATTCAGATGGAGAATCTGATGGATTTCGCAGGAAATCTGACCTGGAGACCTCAAATATAAATATGAATGTTGGCCTTTAGAGGTAATAGTAAAACCCGAAAAGTGGATCATTGCAATGTGTGATTACAACACCTTCAAACACAGGCAATAAAAAAAGGATTCATTTTATAAAATAAGTTACATATAGGACCTTTAATACTTAACCTGCTCACTTAACAAAAACTACACTGGCACACAGTAGCTTCATGCTTCCAATATATTGGCCTTGTGAACATGGAAAATGATTGACAGGCAGAAAGTGCCTCAAAGTCTTTTGATTTGCTTAAGAATGTATCATGAATATTTCATAAGCGTCATTCCACGAAACATTCATTAAAACATGTACAATTGTATAATGCAATTTATTCTCCAAAGTCTTGTCAAACATGATAGCTGGAACTTTTACTAGTACTTTTAAAGAACAAGTTATTTTCCTAAAGTTAGCTTGAACAGACCTGGGAAATGTTTGTAATGCAGGAATCAGATTGCATTGTAACTTTATTTTCTATTTGCATGTTTCCTCAGTGTTTAGCTGTTGTTCGCTGAATTCAATTGCTCAGGATGTCTTTGTTAGAATGATATTTTATTTACCTTGCTTTTTTCTAAGACCAATTTGCATTTGACTTTGTACCTGCTCAGCTCTCTCTCGGTGCTGTTTGTATGTCACCACTTTCTAATTAAATGCTAAAATATTTATGTCTGAAAACTTGTTTGTCTCGGCCTCTGCCGCTGTTTGCGGAGATACTTATTCAAAATGAGTGAAGGCGTGATTTTGTGAGCATCACCTCCTGGTCACCATGAGCAGTAGAATTAATGAAAGTGCATATAAAAGAAAAGGCTATAGGGAGATGCATACACCTCTGAAGAAAGAAAACAGGACTACTTTTAGTTGTTTTTCCCTTTTCATGTCCTCCCTTTCAGTTTTTTTTTCAGCATTCAACTTTTGAGACAACTGCTCATGGGTGACATTTTAGTTCCTGATGCACTCCTGAATTCTGGCTTCAATAGGCACCCTGTCTTCCAGCGCCTGGCTTTGAATACCGCTGGGGCCAGAGTCCTGGCAGACCTGCGCTTAAAGAGAAGGTCTCTTCAAGACCCTTTCTCCTCTGCCAGCCTGACTTTCCATATTTTAGTATACAGCAGAGAGGGTGAAATTCCCCACTGACCCTCTTCATGGTCTTTTGAAAGCCATAGACACAATCAGGGTAATCCTTGCTTCATGGTTTTTGCACACAGTATTGAGACAGAACTTAGGGAAGAGCCTGTTCCGTGATACAGAAAAATACTCCTGGCAGTATTTTTTATTTGAAAAAAAAACCCACTCTAATGTAATGTAATCTAATGTGATATTTGAATGACTAATATTCAAATAGCCTATAAAGAACCTTTGTGCCAAAAGGGTTCTTTCTTGTCATTATGGAACCTTTTTTAGCATAAAAGGTAATTAGGAGTTGAGTAAAGAACCCTATGCTTCATATATAGAACCCCAATTAACCCTTTTTTCTAAGAGTATACTGGTGTAGTTCATGTGTTAAATTTTTTCAATTCACCTTAATTTTCTCACAATGAAGTCAAAAGATTAAAAATATGATTTAATTGACCTCAAAATGAACAAAACTTTTTCCTTGTCAATTCGTTCATTTCGTTCATTGAATGATGAAAAGATTTGTTCATTTTGATAAACGAGTTTGAACAGGAGAGTCATGAATGTGCATCACAGAAACAGAGCAAGGTGAGCATTTGAGCTTATAAAACTTAAGCTTTGTTATTTATTTTTTAAGCCCCTTATTCATCATCTGGAATTGTTTAAAGCCCTTTGAACAGTTTGCACTGAAACTGTCTTTTGGACCTTTGGTTACCAGTAAAGTGCATTATATGGAGAAAAAATCCTGGAATGTTTTCATAAAAAACCTTAATTTCTTTTCGAACTGAAGAAAGAATGACATGGATATCTTGGATGACATGGGGCGAGTAAATTATCAGCAAAAGTTTTTTTTTTAAAGTGAACTACTCTTTAACCCTATAGTACTGTATAGTACATTTAGTTAATTAAAATTAGGCAGTACTTATTTGTGTAATTATGTCACCTTAATATAAAGTGTAACCCTTTTTCTTTCGATAAAACGTTAGATAATACTATATATAGCATATACAGTACACTATTCTCTAACATAAAATTAACCTTGCATGCAGGTTTCAAAGATTAGTTTTAAAGATCTTTCTAAAAAAACAACTTTTTTAAAATATTTGTTTACCCAATATTTGTTTTTAGATTGTGATCATTTAAGGTTAATTTTTAAACTATAAAAAAAACATAAATCAGGCTTTTAACCATTATTCAAGTAGCCTTGAACATTTTGATCATTCAGATCATTTGTTGTAAAAGACATAAATGCATATGGCCCTATTTTGTGTATACTGTTCAAAAGTCAGATCTAGATGAAATAGCTCCTAACAATTGGCCATATATACGTTTTATAGTGTAGTGCTTCTTTGAAAAAAAGTGACCTTGCTGCTACTTTTATTACCCCTGTGCATTAGTTAGGCAGGCAGTATAACTCTTATTAGGGCTGCACAATACATCGCTTTAACATTCAATATCAAGCGATGTGCGTATTCATCAATAGTCACATCTGCAAGAATGTGCGATGTCACTAGGGATCGTAGTTAATCCGTGATTCGTGATCAGTAGGCTACGTGCCAGCAGCTCCCCGGCCCCGTAACGCTTGTGATTTGCGGATTAAATGCAAAGTTTAACCATCATAGTGAGAGTTTATCAATTTGCAAGTCCTGTCAGTTTAAACATCAAGCGCAAGAAGACTGGAACTTGCGCGCTGTTTTCCATTTTCTTACTAAAGCGCATTTTTGTTCCCGCCAAACTTGACCGGTGAATGATGTAGATGGCAATGAGTGACTTCTGCAGCTCGTTTAACTGAGAGAGAAAGTCCCGGTCTGCCGTAGCATCACACCGTCTTCAAACTCTCTTGCTCTCCCTGCTCGTGCATATCAATGAATTGAGTTGACTGAATATACTTTGAGAATACATGACGGGTAAAAGGTCGGAAGACCTTTTTCTGAACTACCACTGGTTGCTGTTCCACACATTCAGATGACATTACATAAACCACACTTTCAAAAAAAAAAAATGAATACCAGTGATAAAATGTTTTATATGTCGACAGAAATCTTATGAAATGTCCTAACCTGCCTGGATAATCACACAGCAGGTATGGCGTAGTCCATTAATGAAACGTTGAAATTCACAAACTAATGACTCATTTGAACCGATTCACTTAATGAATGGTTAAAACAACTGATTATCATTCAACACTTGAACTCAAGAGACATAAATCGAAACAATTTACAATAAGGTTCCATTTATTAAAGCCTATGGCTTAATAAATGGAATTTATTTATAAATGGATTAAAACTCCATTTATTAAATGCTTTAATAAATGGATTATTATTAATGTAGTTAACTATAGTTAACTACATTAATAATAATAATTCATTACATGTATAGCGTAGTGTTCTCTGCACTCAAAGTGCTTTATATACAACCACCACTAATGTGCAGCATCCTGTTAACATAACCTGTCGACGACATTCCAGTAAACATTCAATTAATTAATATTTAGCTTCTCTGCGGATATGCTCCAGAACAAAACCGCCCCATGATCATTCGAATGATTCAGTCTTTCCAAATCAGAGCTATTTTTGAATCATCTGGGGAAATTATTCTAATATCGCAGTATATATCGTCGGAAATATAAAATATCGCAATGCCACTCTTTTAACCAATATCGTGCAGCCCTAACTCTTCTTATATTAAATCAATAATATATGAAATATTTGATTGTCCCGTTAGTTATAAGCCGATTGTTTGTTTACATAATCGTTCAGTCTCCTGGGTGTGTTGGAGGCCTATGGAGGTTTTGTAGTTGCTATAATAAGCATCGCTGTCTTTGTGGGATTTTTCCCTAAAAGCGTCTGTCCGCATGTGGTGACTTTAACAGGAACTGTGCATGTGTGTGTAAATGTGAGTAGGTGTGTGCCTCTGTTAGGGGGAATGTATTGATTTGTGGCAGAGGGAGGCTAACTCAGATGGACGTCCCCTGAGCTCAGAGACAATGAGTAAAGTAACAGATCAATTTGTACACACACACGCACACACATACACACACCGTGTGACACTCAAATGGACTGAGCTTTTAAAAACAGAAAATCAACAAAACTTAATTCTGTTTCCTGTTTTTTTTTTCTGTCACTAATGCTGCTTGGATACGGGATAAAGTCACTTTAAATGTATTTCAAGATATCACTTATGGGTTTGTGTGAGGAATAAACTGAAATTAATTTCTGTTGTTAGTCATTGAAAAGTCTTTGAATATAGTGCATGGAGTCGAATGGCCCTTTAGTACTTTTAAAAAGAATACTTTAATGGAATAATGTACTTTAAAAGAATATACAGCACTTATGCAAACTGAATGTAATGTTTTCAGACACTTAATGCATTGCATTATAGTTTACATTTATATTAAATGCATTTTTTTCTCGCTTAAATTGGACTTAAACACATCTTTATGTAATTTCAAAGTGCACTTTTAAAAGTCTACTTAAGTTTGTTAAGAAACATAGTCATGAAAAGTGTATCTTACTTTGTCAACTCAATATTATAAATTTCATGTTTTTGTTTTCACTACTAAAGCACTCAAATTCATATTAAGCGCACTTTTTTATTTTAAGACGTTCAGCAGATTAGACTTGTGGCGATTGTGTGGTTTTTTTTGGTGTATGAATGTTTTATTTCTTCAAAGATAGAATCATATTAAACAGGGATGACCCAGAGCTTGTGTGTGTGTGTGTGTGTCTGCATTCCTGCATGTTGAGCCCCTCAGTAAAATTCCCCTCTTCTCTGCAGAGAAAGCAGGTGAATGAGCGAGAGCGGCCGCTGCTCAATCGTTAATAACGATTTGCAATTTGTAAACAGTGGGACCTATTTTAGCAAATGCCAGGCTTATTTCAGCACAATGGTGTCTGGATTGTTTTCGCATCGAGCACCAGACGAGGACAAAGTGATTTCTCTCTGGTGAAAAGTGAGCAGGAGAGAAACGAGAAAAGGCTATATTCTCCTTCCTTTCTTCTCTGCCAAAAGCAAGCCATGCTGAGACGGAGCGGGGAGCCATTTTCAAATGTTTGGAAACAGGAAGAGAGGGTGTTAAGTCAGGGATGGTTCCTCTTTATAGATTAATGCTCCCTCTAAATGTGTGGCTGCAGAGCACAAACGTAACAAACTCAGTTTTTCATCATTTAAAATTATACCAGAGAGACAGTGTGAACGATTATAATGGCTACACATCAACATGTCTCCTCTGATAATGACAAGTTCACATTTGAACTGGATATTTAAACAAAACATAGGGCATTGCTAGCCTGGTTAAAACCAGACCATTCTCAATTGTAAGCTGTAGTTATGGAATCGTGATGAGTTAGAGTCGTCCAAATCGCTTAAAACAGACTGCGATAGCTGTATTCGCAACGAGTGACGTTTCGACGGCGGCGTCCATCTTTGTAATGTAGGCTACAAAATCTGCTTCAAAATCCCAGCGCTGTCGTCATCGTGTAAAGCCCGCCGCAACGTTTCTGATTGGTGCCGCGATTTCTGCGGACTGGAAATGGGTTTGAATGAGCTCTTTGCGAGACTAACTTTCATAGCAAATCTAAATTTGCCAGAAGTTGTTTGGGTTTTCCCAGGCTATGGCATTGCACAAACCTGTGCTTTTGCTATCCAGTGAAGTAGGGCTTTTATGGTTTAGATTAATTTTATTTTTTTAGATTTTTCAGTAGTTTTTGCTGTATGACTGTTTCCGAATTTCACAGTTTAAGTTAATAATTTAATTTTTTTGTGCTGTGAAAGTTAGTGTGATGATATTTGAATAGGGGCAGTAAGTTTCTCAGGGGATTTTCATGTTTTATTTCAGTTTTTGTTAACAATAATTTGCACAATCATTTGGGATCAGTAAAAATTATTGGTTTGAGTTTTGTCTGCATGCTTGGATGCTCAAGCTATTTATTATATGATAAAAGACCCACAGCGGCTTAAGTGAATATTTGCTGCCAGTTTATCAGGAAGTTACAATTTTGTTCTCTTTGATTCACTGGATGGAAACAGTGCTTATTCACAAATGTGTTATGCGATTTTCCAATTTTGCACAAGTAAAATTCGCAACTTTGGATGGAAACATACAGCTCAATACAATTTGAAGTGTGACTTAAATGCAATATCATTTTCTGTTTCACCTCTAAATACCCTCCTTACAGCCTTATTTTCTTTGCTTCAAATGCTGGTGTGAATTTTTCCCTAGCATTTAAATGCAGGTCTTACTAGATATTGGTCTGAAATAAGAACTACACTATCTACTTGTGTGAGACAACAATAGAAAAATATTTCAGATAAGAAAGCCTGCCGCGGCTAATCAAGACACCGCAACTCTTTCACTCTGTCCGCCTTGTCTCTTATTTCTTCCTGTCAAGTCTTTATCCATCTTTCTTATCTCATGCCATCCTCTTTCAAGCGCTTCCACCTCTCTCCTTGTTCCCCTGTGGCCCCATTCGCAGGTGATCAATAAAGTCGCTTGATAGGTTTCCTGTCTTGTCAGGCGTGGAGCTGCCATTACTGTGCTCAGTTACAGACCTGCCAAGTGTATTACACGAGTCACCGGCGTCAGGTCCTGATTACATCAGACCCACGGATAGAAATTCGCGAGAGACAAAGGCAAATTAACAAAGTAGTTGCGTCACATTTGCAGTCGCTATTTCACCTGCGTCCGTTGGCAAAGCACCTTCAATTTATTTTCGCACAGTAGTTTTTGTTGTTCTTTTGAGTGCAAACACACTCCCTTTCTCTACGAATTAGTCTCATTACATATTGTGCTTTTATTCATAAAACATGAATTTGAATGCAACTTGCCAGGCGAACGTCATAGTCAGCCCGTTCTCATCCTTCAGCGCCACAATGAACGCTTTATGACAAAACGGCGCTATACTACTCGCATGGTACCCTTTATCGTTTATATAACACGCGAACTCAAGGGCGCCATAAATCGTTTAGCGTAATATGAGACTACCTTCACCCTACCCCACACTTAAACCTACCCATCACAGCGTGTGTTATATAAACGATAAAGGGTACCATGTGCGTAGTATAGCGCCGTTTTGTCATATAGCGTTCTATATGACGCTAAAGGATGAGAATGCGTTGTCATAGTATATTACTGCTCGTAGAAAGCAGGAGATAAAGGGCGTTTTATTTAAAAGTGCCGTTTATTAGTGTTGTGCGGCAAAGCAATCAACTTTATATGTATTTGTATCTGTTGTAATGACAAAATGTATCCGAAATAAACAGGCTGTAGGTGGGGCTTAAACTAATCATTAGTTAGAAAAAAATCTCTCTCTTTTTATTTTTATTTTTACATTTTACTTTTTTAACTACTTCCCTTAGAGTTTCGATATGAGCTACATGTATATAATCCTTTTAATTTAGTAACAACAGGGTGATTTCTTAATGGCAGTTTGTGTATGTTTTCTTTACACAATGGTCCCAATTTATAGGTGTGTTTAATTACTATGTATTTAATGTAATAATAAAGACACGCGGATAGCTGAAAATGCGTCGAGATAACATCGTCACTTGACTTCGAAAGTCGCGTGTATGTTTACGCAAAACTCATGATGTCATGTTGATTTGTGCCTTTCTGAGTAAGGTTTTTTCATTTTTATTTAACTTTGGGTACACTGCTACTGTGTTTATAATGATTATATTGTTATTGATGATGGCAGCAGGTATTCATAAATTGCTAATCAAACAATGCAAAACCTTATTCCACCAAGTGCAACATCTTTGTTGCTGATCAACATTATCCTAACAACCAAGGTTAGTTGCTTCTACATCAGTGTTATTCACCTATAATTTCCTCTGATTATGAGAATAATCTATGGGCAGGGTTAGTTATATGATTAGGAACAAGATTTTTGGACAGGAATGTTGCAAGATCAACAGAACATGTTGACCCAGGAACGCTTCTAACTCTGTAAAATCAGGACGTGCTGGTGGACTGATGCTGTTCCAGGAAAGTAGCAGTCTTTTGGCAAATGTTTTGGTTTTGCCAAAAGGTTTTATAGCTGGAGAGTGGACAGGAACAAGGTTAAAGTGAGATGGGTCAGACAATGAGCTGAAAATTGAACTCAGGTCACCTGAAATGCAACCACACTGTGCATTAATGTTAATTTTAGCTGCTCTACTCCTGCCTAATATTTTTGTATTTTATTTAATCCTTGCTCTCTTCGTGGTGCTGTGCTGAGTGTATTTTTAAGTGTATATCCCATTTAAAGGCTTAGCCAGTAAAAGGGTAAGTGTGATTAATGACAAGTGTACTATGCATTCGACTCTTACTGTCCTCCAGCTGACCTGCAATTATTTGTTTTGCAGATGGAGAGTCTAGCCACAACACCATCCAATTTAAAGTGTTATATTCTCAATTATCTCACACCTCGCAAAGAGCAGTCACTTTCCACGGGAAGCAAGCTCTAGCAACGGATAGCAGGGATCGGGTTCAGAATGAAGACACGTGTGAAAGGCCATTGTTTGTTTTAAGACGGTGGCAGCTGGGCAGGCGGCATACCTGAGGTCAATCTGGCAGCTAAATGAATTACTGTTGCGTGGCTTAGCTCATGTTAGTGGGGTGTGATAAATCCCCACAACGTTAGCTGGCTAGCCGCTGGGAGGGAGCCCCTATTGCACTGATGTATAGCTGTGCAGGACCCATCTCAAGGTCATTAGATGCACACTAACCAAGAAGCGCACGTAACTAAGACAAACGCCCAACAAAAAGGATAAGCAATGCTATCCATCTTCAGAGAAGACAAGAGGACTTGCTAATAAGCCTAAGTAGAGTCTTGTGGAGGATGGGTAGAGAGCATTAAAAAACATGGTATTGAGCAATTATAGTTGTGTATACATGTGGATTATTGATTGTTGTGGCTATTGTAAGTGCACAACAATGATACCCAAGGCATGGGGAGAACCTTGCTGCTTATTTCTGGATTTTATTGCAGTTTTTATAGCATTTGATAGGCTTTATTTATTTATTTCTGTAGTACCTCTGAAAAATATTCAGCCACACTTAAAGAAACATTTCAGGGTAAGCTCAAGGACAACATCTGTCAGCGTAAGGTTGATCAAAATAATTTTAATCTCTGATTTTCAAGGTTATGGTGAGACAATGGAAGTAAATGGATTACAGTTTTATTAAAGCACTTACATTAATTCTTCTGTCAAAATCTGAGGAAAAGGACCCAAGGTCTAACTAAGACCAAGGAGCAGGACCAGAGCACAGAACATTTTAATATATTTATTAGTACAAAATGACCATGCGTCTTCTTCAGAGTCGTCTTCTGTCAAAATGTTTGTGCATTTGTTGAGATGTAAAAAAACATTTTTGGTCTTGCGTCAGTGACAAAAAAGTTGTCGGATTTAATATAACTACACTGAAAAGGTTACTTTGTTATTTTCCCTCCCACTAAAATCAAGTCAACGTGCACAATGTTTATTGTTTATTAAACCCTCATCCCCCTCCTTAAATCTACCAATATTTCTGTTCCCACTGGGGTCGATTTAAATCTCTACAATATGATTTTTTTTTTTTGATAAAGTACACTTTGAAAAAAGTTGCTTATGGTTAGTTGAATGTCTAAAGTGTACTATCGAAAATAAAGTTTTATGCCACAATTGCTGTAGATTGAGCTTAATTTGTATTGAACCCGGAATATTCCTTTAAAACACCTGAATGTCATTATAACAAAAGATCAAACTAGGTGACATTTGTTTGAAAGAAAGAAGCGCAAGCACCTTCTGGTTGTCAAATATATTAGTGGATCATGTTCATTATTAATGTGATGAACTACACCGGTGGTTACTCTTCTCCGACACCTGTGTGAACTTAAGGGGAAACTGACGTCATACATTCACTAAAAAAAATCACCTTGAGAGCAGCTGGTTAAAAGTCATTCAGCTGAAAAGTCATTCAGCTAAATTACAATAAAAGTGAAGTTTTGAGCTAAAATAATAGGTCTGCTAAACTATACAGCCTGAATGAACAGGTCAGAATTTTGTTTCCACAAAATTTCAACATCATGGCTGTGCACTGTAAAACATATTTTCATGATTTGTAATCACAACATTTTTAATTTAGATAATATATGTAGTTCAGATAACATCATATTTTGAGTTTCTGGTGATTAAATCAATCTCCTTCATTGTATTAACTCAATTTTTCCATTTCAATGAACTTAAAATTTTAAATGGCACCTATTATGGAAAAATCACTTGTGAGCAAAACCACCCTAGAATGATAAAAATCCACCCAGTGTTTTTTTACAATCTCAATAAATCCTATCCACTGTCTCAGAACGAGCTGTTCTAAGATTCAGCTCTTTGTGACGTGAGAATTGAGCAAGGGGTTTGATTGACAGTGTGGTTGTGGCATTGACCCCGCCCTCTGTGATCTGTACACACCATCCTCCATTGTTTCAACGACAGCCGGTAATGTCTCTTGGAAACATAAGTGTTCTGTCGCAGACTCGTGGGTTAATCCTGTTGTTGTGGCTTAAAAGTGAATCCTCAAGTGTGGATTCGGATCAAGTTACGCCCTCATCCAAAGGCAGGGCAGGGATATGCAGCTCATTTGCATTTAAGGTGGTATACACCCAAAACAGCTCATTTTTTAACTGGCCCCAAAATGACATTTTCAAATGGTTATAATAAATTTACTATGGGGTATTTTGAGCTAAAACTTCACAACTACGTTCTGGGGACACCCAAGACCAATATTACATCTTGTAAAAAGGGGCATAATAGGTGCCCTTTAAGGCAACCAGGTTGCTTATTTTTTTACAGTGTGAAAAAAGCTCTTGTGTAATAATGCCCTGAACTTCTGCGTTTTCTCCCTCTCTCTACCCGTGTTCTCTCGGGTCTGTCTGTAGCAGAGCTAGAAAAAAGGGAGCTGGTCTTGGCAGAAGCCTCTCTGGGTTCGTCAGAGAACTGAACTGTGAAGTGAGCTGGAGGAGAAATTACACTCTCTCTGCTGTCTGTTCCACTTCCACTCTCTCATTTGTTATGTCTCTGCCTTGTGTTGCTCCCTCCTCTTCTGCACTGCCTCAGTCTGTAACATGGGACAGAACATATGTCTGAATCAATGACAAACGAGTGACTACTCCTCCTCTCATCATGTAAGACATCAAAAAAAAATCCACAGAGTGGTTTAGGAAAGCAACCTCTCAGGTGTTTCAGGTCTTCAGACAATGTCATGCTTCATGAGTCATTATGATTTTTACAGTGAAAGTACAATTCATCTTTAGCAGTTGTGGGCCTTAAGCAAAGGCCCACAGAGACAAAGCTGTGCAGTAAATGAATATCTGATGGAGGAATTTCTTCTCAGTATTTACCATTCACAGTTCCACCTGTACAAATCAGTCTTTGAGAATTTTTGGTTGTCGTTCTAAGGCCCCGTTTACACAGAGAACGCTCGCGGGTGAAAACGTAAAATATTTGATCGGATGTGCCTTTTCGTTTACATGGCGACAGCATTTTGTGGGCTTGAAAACGCAAAAGAGTGAAACCACCCTCCAGAGTGGAAATCTTAAAAACGTTTCACCGCTGCGTTCCTGTGTAAAGGGTAAAACGCAAAAGTATGCTTGGCAGTGAAGGTTATACGCAGGCGTGTGGACTTGGTGTTGTTGTGTGGCAGTGCTTCACGTTGCCACCAGGCCGCCTGGAAGTGCATACTACATTGAATTTCACGGCACTTTTGCGTCCACCGTATGCACGCGGATTTCAGAGCCCAATCTCATGAAAATTCGTATCTATAGCACGAATGTCATTTCTCGTGGCAATTATACGCCAAAAACAGTTTTTGCGTGCTACATGGTACAGCGTTTTCGCGTGCATATGATACGCACTTTTGGCGTATAATGACGCACAAACTCCCCACCCCCCTCCCCCTAAACCTACCCAGGGTTTTTTAGTGCGTAGCATTTGCACGCAAAAAAACATTTTGGCATATAAATGCCACAAAGAATGACATTCGTGGTATAGATGCGCATTTCGTGAGACTGTGTTGGGATTTCCCAACCAAAACACTCGTCTGAAACGCAGAATAAAAAGTGATAATGCAACGCCACTTGCGTTTTCTCTTCAGAATCGTTTCCGTGTAAACATAGCCTTAGTCAATTCCTTTTAGTTAGCGGCTTGATTTCAAAGCAGTGACAAGCAGTCCTTTTTTCTGTGTTAGCTTCACTACTATTTAACATAAAAATACCTGCTGGGAACCTACATTGTTAATGTGAGCCTCCCAGCACCCTTTAATTTGAATGCAGCTCTCTAGATATTAGGAGTTTGAAATTGGATGCTGTGAATAGCATGTAAATAAACTCAAAAAAGAAAAAATATTCTCTCGCTGTCACAGAGTTTCCTTTTCCTCACCTAGTCATCCATTCCTGGATCAGGCCTCCCACAGACACAGTGCTGCTAGAGACACAGTCACTGAAGGCAGAGTGGGTTGGTGTTACAACTTTATTTTTGACTCACACTACATAAAGCTATGAGATCTGTGGAAAATTAGATGCAAGTGATGGGCAAGGTTGAGCTGTTTTGAATAAAAAAAGCTCAAAAGAGCTAAAAAAAGAACAGAGGCATTGGTTTGCTGTATTTTAAGTGTGGTGGAGAAAAGATAGGTGTTAGTCTGAAGTGAGAGACAAGCTGAACCTGAGAGAGAAAATGACAAATGAGAGGGATCTTTACATTTTGGCAGGACTGATGTGTATGTGTGGCATTTTTCCCCTTTACAGCTAAGGTAAAGATGTGGTGTTCTGCCCATTGCAAGAGCCAAAATCCCAGCCTGACTGGGACTACAATGTTAAAAAAAAAAAAAAATCAAGTAATTAAACTTTCACTTAGAATTTGAGAGTAAATTTAACTAAATGCACACTGAATTAAATTTGAATTCAACTGAAGTACCATTAGCAATTCAATGCTAACTTAATTACTCAACTGATGATTATCACTCAAATTAGAGACTATTCACGTGTCACTGTTCCACGGATTAATAAAAACTAATTTCTTATCGTGTTGGATGCATGTACTTCCATTAGGCTCAGTGGATGGGATGCTGCTTGCTGCTTCTTGATTGGTTACTTGAGAGGATCATGCGAAGAGGGCAGATATCGTCATTGAGCCATAAATGTTCCAAGGCTTTTGACTGAGTGTAACTGATTTCCAAGCTTTATGATCAGGGATCAAAGCATGGACAGGGTGACTGACCTCGATTATAGAGTCTCTCCACAGAATGCAGCACAGACATGTGTTTGTGTGTATGAGTATGTGGGTGGCTGTTTTTACGGATTCATTGTAGTATTAAATGAATGGTTCAGCCAAAATAACACTCTCTCATTATTTACGCACACTAATGTCATTCCAAACATGTACGTTTTTGTCTTTTTACAAAGAACAACACTTAGAAACACTTTATTTTGAGGTAGCATTGTTACATGTTACTTACTATTGTAATATATTTACATTTATGCATTTAGCTAACGCTTTTATCCACTTAAAATTGCTATATAAGTCAGAGGTTGCACAGCTCTGGAGACAAATAGGGGTTAAGTGTCTTGCTCAGGGACACATTGGTGTCACAGTGGATTCAGAACCCAAGATCTCTGCACCCAGAGTCATGCGAGTCATTATACCACCCTGTATACATACAACAGTATATTTTACATAATTACAGTTAACCCTAACTTTAACCCTTTAATAAATACATGTAGTTCATTCACATAACACAATTATTTGTGTAAATGCACTGTAATAACTTTACAGTTAAGTATAACCATGAATTTTTGGTTTTAATTTATTTTTATGGTCTCTTCTGTTGACAATAACGGTGCACCTACAGTACATGTCTACTAACTCTTATTTGAGTGTTAGTAGAGTATTAGTAGACTGGTAGGGCTAGGGTTCGGAGTAAGTTGACAGGTACTTGCAATTTCAGTAGAATATTTTTTGGGTTAGCATCACAATAAAGAGTTAGCAGATATTAAGCAGACAGTCTACTAATACTCTATTGAGAGTTAGTTCAGTGCATTGCAAAGCTACTTAAAGTCAACATAATGTTCAAAATGGACCATAAAAATAAAGTGTTTTTGAATTTTTTTGCCATTGTTTTTTGGTAGGCCTACAGTTGAGTTTATAGTAGCTGCTCATAGTCATGGTGGGGAATGCAGGACATGAAACTATAAGCTCTCCAATTTCTTATTTTGTCAGAGCAGCATTGGTGAATGATACAATGGTTGTTTCCTTTGCACATTGTGAAGCTGTTGCTAACTAAAGTACCTGCTGTCCCCTCACAAGAATACTGAACCTCATAGCTCTGGGCATGAAGTCAGGAGAGTCCTTTTGTTGATGAGTGTCAAAAGAATATACTATCCATCACATCCAGACTGACCAGAAATGGAAATTGTTGACAATTTTTTTTTAATCCAGTTTTCAAAATTTTCAAAATCCAAAGTCTGTGTTTTTCAGATATCACTATGAAAATGTTACATTATGAAAGTCAAAGGGTTGAGAATGCCTATTAATTTCTGGATCAGACTACCAATGTTGATTGGTGCTGAGACAGATTCTTGAACCATTTAAATGAGCGGCTTCTTCTGCCAGGCAGAGATTTTTTAATGACACCGTTAGGAAGCTGCAGATACGGTATACCCAAAGCAACAACTGGCATTCTGAAAACCAGCATCGATGAATTCATTTCCAACATGAAAAATACTGTGCTGTGGTTTTTCACAAAATCAGATGACCACTCATCATGAATAGAAATCAGCCTCTATTGAGGTCCCCTTATGCACCCCATTGACTTCCATAATGCCCCCATGATTACACTTTTGACCAGTGATTACCTGTCAATAAATTATTCACTGCTGTCATGGGCCAACCTATTGGAAGATGGCCCATTGTGTTTTCATCAGGCCCGAGGTTTTCCATATTCATCACCTCTGTGAGGATCAAACCCTCTAATCATGCCATACTTGTATCCTCCATCATCCAAACAGATAGCCCCTCTGTCTGGAACATACAGATAAGGGCTTGAAGGCACCCCAACTCTTGTACTATAACACATTTTGTGACACCCCCAATCTGTTCAAAGGCACTTTTAACTGCAGATATCATTAGCATTAGCCTACTTTAACAAAAAAACTGCTTCTACCGGGGCCATAACATAAGCTACAAGGTAATGGAACATTTTATACATTGTTGTGTTTCCAAATAAATAATGTGTAACACACATAATTCAGTACTATTTTATTTGTATAGTTTGATATTGTTTGTGCATCTGTATAGACAGATATCCATATCCATCCATCCCTCATCCAATCATCCTTCTATTATGGATCAATATCATGGATAGAGACATAGAAAAGGGCTGCATAGTTTTGCAATGAATAATAATAAATACAATTATAAATATTGTAATTGCAATTAAATTAGATTTGTGTGTGGCAGCTGCATGTACAACTATTATTATTATTAATAATAATAACAGTAATAATAATACAAATGAGCTTAAAATAAAAATTTAAAGGGTTTATTGCATTAACAACAGGCCATATTTTTAATAAATAAACAAGTTATCATTCATAGTACACTAAATTTTAAACATTTTAAATTCCAACATTGTTTGTGAAAGTCTAACAAAGTTAAATGTATACTCAAACCTGAAAAGTTGTGTGGCTCCGTTTTCATTTGATTATCATTGTACACTTGACGGCTTAGTTGTAACACTCTGTTAGAACTAACCCCGCTGTGTATTACATATTTTAAGCCTAGCTAACAGTCGCTAGGAATTGCTGACATGTTTTAAAACGGTGCTATGTTTGAGCCAACAAGACAGTGATTAAGGCAATATAAAGTTAGATTTGGAAACATATACACCCAACTCAGAAACCGAAAAAAACATATGATGAAAAAAATTACTTTCATGGTGTCAAAACACTCTTTGTCCAGTATCTTCACGAAATATAATCAAAACCTTCCGCAAATTCGCGGAAGACCGTCTTCTGGCAGCAAGAGAAAATAGCGGAAAGACAACCTGCTTGATCCTGACGAACTATGTAAACGGTCCGTGTTACATTTAACCCCGCGCTAGGTTGTGCCCCGCGCTCCCCTATAAATGCAGGAATGAGATTTGAGTTTTGTGGGTGATGATTATCAGCCAGTTACATGGGATATACTTTGAAACTGGGAAAAAAGGAGTGATAAAGATAAAACAGACAGAAAGAGCAATAGAGATATAGAAGGTTGAGGATGTGAGAGAGAAGGGGGAGGGAGGAAGAAGAATTATGATGGCGGTAGCAAGGAGAGCTTGACTTTCACAGGATATGATGTATACGTTCAGACAGGCGGTGAAGATTGCCACACTAGTCTAAATTTCAGAGGAGGCTATACTGTGGCTCCCAGCGTGCCAAGGTGCCAACATAACCTCATCACATCTCAGCCTCCCTATTGTTGGCTTATGGATGTCTCATACCCAGGCAGGCGCAAAGACCTCTGGGAAATTAACTTTAGATATATCCACAACAAATTCAGCACAGATGGAGCAGGAGTGTCTGGTAACCTATTTTCCTACAGTCATCTCACTCTCCTTATAGAGCAGCCGTGCCTCTAATATCCAGTCCCTGGTTGTTTCCCTACCATCTCATTAATGCTTTGATTAATTATTAATCAAATGAAGTGAGATCAAGTGAGCGCTATGAATTTTGATGTGGATTTGCTCCGGATTCTGTGGGATGATTGTCAGCTGTGAAGGATTCTGAGGATTTAACGGATCCTAGGCTGTATCAGGTTTCTGTAAGTCTCATCATTGTTGTAATACAGTATGAAGTTGTTTATGAAGATTTTTTTTTCAAACTGTGTTTAGTCTATCAGTGAAATTCTTTGCAATCCTCTTAATAGCTGAAAATTATTTATCTGCTCTATAGGCTGACTCTCTTCTTTCATTGTAGCAATTAGAAATTTTATTATGGGTTATTTATTATATTCAAAGGACTCAATCCCATGTTTGTTTGTAATAGCGCTTTTTTATTCGATATAACTATTTATATAATATTGTGCACAATCTGTCACGCCCACTGGAGGTTCATCAATAGGGCACGTGATGCGCTGAACGTCTCTGAAGTGAACTAACCCTGTGTAGGTTATGTTCAGAGAGGTTGCTATGGCTACTTACACACCCTGGAAGTCACCGCCGTTTTTGGAACCGAAGGTTGAGGTTATCCGCTTACTCTACCTTTAACCCTTTGAAGTCTGCACCATAAAAAAATTGCATTTGCATTTCTTACCGTCTTATGTCGCTAGTAACCACACTCAATGCATTTTTTTTCAACACATCCCATAATTTTTAAAATATCGACCTCTACCAAATGGCTTAGATTTGGATAGAAATCCTACACATACTTTGCCATAATTTTTCATTGCCCATCATAATTTATGAACAAAACCTTTTCTAGTCTTGACAAAACACATTGTCAGAAAGGCCTGTGCCCGGTTGCATAAAACACCTTAAGTTTTTCCCTTAAGAATGATACTTAAGGGGCGATTTCCCCTTACCTAAGAGAATAATTTAAGGGTTTTGCATATAATCTCTTAAACAGTTCTCTTAGGTAAGGGAAAACATTAAGTGTTTCACGACAGCGATCCTGGATTCACGTTATAAAAGTCTGTTGTTACCATGGATACGTAAAACACTAACAATAGCAATTTTGCGGTTTCATCAAATAAAGTAGGATATCGGAATGGATAAAGAAAACAAAAAAGAAAGCCTAATTGGACAGGGGATGATAAATGTTTTCTTCTTGACGAATATGGTAAAATAAAAAATAAAAATTGAAAAAGCAAACTACGAGTCAAATGACGAGAAACAGCCCCCGCAACCCAGTGAACCCCTCTGCTGACAGGCGATTTATGCACGTGGAACAAACATATCCCACGCACTATTGTCTGAAACATACACGTAATTCTATGGGGGACAGGGGACACGTATCTGATATCCAATATCTAATATCCTCGTATCCAATATCTGATCATACTGTATGATTGTGCAGGCAATATCTATGTGATTGCAAATAACTTTATGTCTGTCTTTCCAGCTCCGAAAATATAAAATCCCGGCCGGTCCATTTCCCAAATCCATTCGACTTGCCATAGGCTTACACATTAACAAAACCTATTTCTCCTGAAATCCATGTCATGTTTTCCCTTTACCTTTAGTGGCTTGTGCACCGTCGTCAGTGAGTTAGGAAAAACTAAACAGAAGAAGAGAGCGCGAAATCTGACAGACATTTGGCACATATCTGTTAATGGTAAATATCCTGTTATCCTATAACAGTAATTTAATTAAAATGTTAATAGCCACTATATAGAAGAGTATAATAGAGAGATCACAGGTCGCTTTGTTGTTAATTCAGGTTTTATTGCCGATGTTGTTGGTTGCTGTTGCTGATACGTTGGTTTGACGATCAGATAGCCTAATAAAACTCCTTGTTGCGTTATACAATTCCAAACATTCAGACTCTTTTATTTTATTTTTATTAAAAAAAAAACAAATGAGTGCATGCGCCAACATAAAAAGGGTTCTCCCTATCCCTAAAAATTATTCTTGGCACATAAGCTGGTTCCATACATTCAGCCATTTCGTCTTTATTTTTGTCAGTGTTACTCTTAAGGTTACGATTCCCAAACCTTAAATTATACTTAGGGAAAAGACCGTTAAGGGGTTTTATGCAACACTTAACGCTTTTTAAGGGATTACTTAAGTGAAAAAACAGCATTTAAGGGAAAATCTAAGTGTTTATGACGTTTCACTTAAAGAAACCCTTAAGTAACAGATAAGGGTTTTTTTCTGCAACACCCTTAGGTTTAAGGGAAACATAAGGGTGAACTTAAGGGAAAATTACACTAAAGGTGCTTTATGCAACCGGGCACTGAGTCTCAAGGTTCCATTTTTTTTCAACAGAAGTGATATTTGGACAGAAATGTGTTAATTTGTTACAGCAGTATGCATACAATTAAATTCAATGGAATTTATGTCATTTTGGTATTACATCTTAACAAAATCTCGTGAGAACTTCAATTTTTGTGATATCAACTTCAAATTTGGAACACAACTTGGTTAAATATATGGCCTTGATTTTATAGTCATTTTATAGGAAAAGAAATGTTTTGTAAAACATACATATATTTTATATATAAAAAAATCTTTAGAACAGTATTTGATTTAATGCATTTTCATACTTTTATTTTTTGAAGTGCTTTTACTTCAGCAATAATTGTGTTTTCTTTAAAACAAGACTAAACTTAGGTCTTTAAGGTCATACTTTAAGGTCAATGACTAAACTTAGGTCATTCTTGAATTACAACCAAGTTTCAATTGTGCATTGTAATGTCCATTCTGAAAAAGGGGGGTGACATTTAACCATTATGTGCCAAATTAAACGTTTGGGTGAGCATGTTTTTGAAAAATTATTAAAAATATACTTAGCACCAAAGTTAAGGCTCTTACTGTGTAATGTGTCAAATTCAAATTATGCTTAGCTTGCACAATTTCAAGTGTTGTGACAAGTGCTGTTGATTGACACTGTGAAATCTAGTGTATTATTTTTGAGTCTGAGCAGACTCGAAGGCCTGTTGCTGGTCTTACTAGCTGGTTTAATCTGTTTTAGCCACAATAGTCTCCCAGCATGACACGCTGAACAAGTGCCAAAATCCATCCAAATCCAGCAAAGTCGACTCGCTTGATCAGAATGGAAGACGATGGTATTCTGGACTCAGCTGGTTAAGCAGGACTGGCTGTTCTACCAGTTTAAGTTATATTCATTCCAAACTGGTGTTCAGCTAGTTTAACAGGTCAGTTAGTTGGTCACCAAACAAACAATTCCCCAAAATCCTCTAAAAACCATCTGGAAGGCTATGTTGGTGTGATGGGTGCTATGGGTTGTTGTTTTTTTGTCTTCTTCATTATTTCATTGCTTGTTCCAGCCTTTATAGCATAGGTTAGCATGTTTCACCTTGGTAGAATCATTCTTTTGAGTTCCACCGCACCTGGAAGTATTTAAGTTGGCTTTACGGCTGATGAGGCAGCGTCTCCTACTCCCCTGAGGCACACAAACATTCTGGGAGAGAAATAAACATAAACCCTCAACTGGTCACTTGCAGTCTCTTGAGTATTTTATTCTGATGCCCAATGCTGCAAATTATATTAAAACACTTGTCAGGGGATTCCCATCAAGGACAAGCTTGTCGCTCTATTGTGCTGTCTTTTGCTACTAATTGTATTAATGGAGCAGCCACATGTAGGAACAGTGTCTTTAAAAAAACTTCAGATAATTTAATTTTTTTTTGCCAATTTTAAAAAAGGGACCAAAAGAGTGCATATATACCTATGCACACCTCTGTTCATCCCTCTTTCAGTCCTATTCAGCTTCGCTCCCTGCTCTGTCATCATTGAGGACATGTGATCAGCCCACTTCAGAGGCAGCTGTGTAATTATGAGATGTGTTAATCAGCTGATGGGATTAGGAGTGCTTCCTTGAGCACAAAGGCTTGTCACCGTGGAGCAAAGTTAGTTATACTTATTCCAATGATTTTCAGAGAACACCCCTTGGAACTTTGTATTTTCAGACATTGGATAGATAGAGCCTTAGAATAACTGATGTTCATCATATTGTAAGATGTATATTCTGTATTGTTCGGTTTTGGTTTCATTTTCACTCTGTCTGCTCTGCTCTGTTCCTGTTTGTTCCTTGTCAGTCCCTTGTCAGCAGGGAAGCTGTTAATTAGTTTCCACAAACCTCTTTCTGTTCTCCATTATTACTTTCCTTGTATATTTAAGCCTCAAGTTCTTTCTGTTCAGTGTCCGGTATCATATAAGATTACACGGTTGTGTTATTTATTCTCCTGCAATCTCCTGAGTGGTCCATGTTTATTTTATTAAAGACTCTTTTTGAGCAGAAGAGAATGGTTAGGGAAACTTTGCATTCACTCACAGAATCTCTGATTATTTTGCAGTTTCTTGGGGAATACAAAAGTTTTGCGAGGGAACGCAAAGTTTCTCGGGCACTTTTGCGAGAGAGTGCAACAATCATTTAAATGTATTGTTTTCCTCCCATTTAATATTTTTTCCATCACCATATCCCTTTAGGGGTTCCCATTTTTTCAACATTTATAATATTAATAATAAGAAGAAGAAAAAGAAGAAGAAATGTTTCTTGAGCAGCAGCACATAATGATTTCTGAAGGATCATGTGACACTGAAGACTGGAGTAATGATGCTGAAAAGTCAGCTTTGACATCACAAAATAAATAATATTTTTAAATATAGCCATAATAAAATCATAAAAAATATGTATCTTTTTTACAGCATTTTTATCACATAAATGCAGCCTAGATGAGTCATAAGAGACTTTCAAAAACATACAATAAAAAAATCTTGCGAGCCCTAAGGTAATGAGGTAAACTATAATAATAATGATAAAAATCCTGCAAAAAAAATGCAAATTTCCTCTAGTAATTTAGTATCTTAGTGTGAAAAAAGACTGAAATATAATTCACTGTTCACTGATCATTTTCCTCTGTCATAGCTCTTAAATCTGATTTGCAGTTGCGTATCTTCACATTTTCTTTTCGTTGTTGGTCATGTGACATGCAGAATCCAGTGCCGTTTGGTCTCAGTGATGTCAAACTTGATGCAACACATCTGAAAGCATCATTTTCTGAATTGAAAATAAGCATAAATTGATTTGTTGCAGAGAAATATAATAATTTTGGACTTAACATTCCACTTTCATTTTATTTACATTTTATTTGCATGGTAGACTTGCATTACATTCAATAATACAGTTTACCAAGTTTTTGCATTCTTTGGCTTTGGCATTGGCACTTCACAATAAAAGATTAAATATAAGAAGGACACACATTTGAATTAAAACATAGTTTTATTTATCCTTCCAGTACAACATAGTCCCTGACATGTAAAACTGGCATGTGCTAAGGTTAATGGTTAGTTGCTATGCAGTGATATATTCAACATACTGTATCACCATGCCAAAGTGCCATCTGTGGTCCATCTCATATACAGTAAAATCTCTCCAGTGCTCATGCAAAGATATTTGAAATGTAAATTTCTTCTGATGAATGTGCTTAATTTAAGAACCACCACGTATTTTCACAGTAGATCACAGAGACCTATATCACTGTCAAACTCAAGGTCACTGAATTTTTACAGTGTGTGATTGCTTACATACTACAGCTATTTTTAAGTATGACTTTGACTTTCTGGCTCACTGTGTGCCTGTTGTGTCAACAAGTGCGAGCTCAGCCCAATACATGGGCAACATCTTTTTAATAATGAGTAAGTGCAAATGTTTGTGCAGTTTCAGATACATTTTTTTGTGTGCTGGATTGTGGCTTGTTTTGGCTCAAGGTGGGGCATGAGCCAGGATCTAGAGAAGGGCACGGTCCTATGCGTGTGCCCGAGGCAGAGGTCTCATGGCTTGAATGGGTCTCCTGAGCTGCCCACTGGGCTCCAGGCCAGGCAGAGCCGCTGTCTAATAGAGATTAATAGAAGTCCCGGATCAGTTTGGACGCTGGACTCCTTGAGCATGAAATACAGTCTCACAGGGTTGGCTGGTGTGTTGATTTATGTTGTCTAGATCCCAAACGTCAGCGTCTGTGGGGGGTTTTATCTCCTTCCTCACCCACATAAAACAAATGCTTGGCCATCTATATGCCTAAACAAGCACACGGCATCATACACACGCACTTGCGGTGTCCGATATTACCGGTAGATCTATTAGATATTGTGGCTGTGAGAGGAATGCAGACTAAAAAGTGTGTCCTTGGCCCAGAGGGGAACAATTCCTCACTGTGCAGATGTGTGTGTGTGGTCCCCTACATTATCGGGACAAAATGGCAATATACCCGAAATCCTTGTCCTTGTGAGGAAACGAGGTAACATATTTCTGTGGTGGGTAGGGTTAGGGTAGGGTTGGGGTATACAGTTCAATACAGTATAACAAAATCTTTATGTCTATGCCATGTCCCCACAAAACATGAAAACACAACGTGTGTGTGTTCAGTGCTGTATTTTAGAAAAGCAGGTATCAGGTTTGTTGGGAATTTAATGTTTTATATAATGTAAAATATAATTTCCTTATCTGCTTCATGTATCATTGTCTCAAAATATGTTATGGAGTATCCTTATATTTCTATTTTGAGCTTGTATATATAATGAAATGTACAGTATTATAAAGGTATTCATAATGCAAAATAATAGTAATGAATAATTCCTGACTGGCTGTACATTATCCCACTTATTACATGGCTACTTACCACATACATAAATAAATGGGCATGCAATATTGATTTGAATCTTTTTTATCTGTGAGAAAAGAGTAGTCTGATATGAGAGACAGGCAGTGAAAACTAGCAAACATAGGAAATTGGTTGCTGGGGGCAACAGTCTATGAAAGTGTTGTGTTCACTGCAAACCTATAGAATGCTGCAATTGACCAATCAGAATCAAGCATTCCAGAGTACACATTGCAAAGCATTATATCTTTTTAGGGATGCACGATATATCGGCCACATTATCGGTATCGGCCGATAAATGATAATCATGCTCTCAGAAATTGTCTAAAAATTTGGATTTAGATTTATCGGCCAATATATCGGTTATCGGCTTTCAAATATAAAGAATTATCGGTTATCGGTATCGGCCAAATTTGTCATATCGATCCCTATATCTTTTCATAAATAATTGTAACTAGACACTGTTATTAAATTGAATTATTTATTCAAACTAATTACAGTATAAGGTATATTATAAAGATTTATTTATAGTAAGTCACGGAGCCTATTGTCTTCGAGTATTATTGAACGAGCCAATGCACATTGACGTGTGAGATCTGCATCTCACACTTCACCCCGTGGGTCTAAATATTGAAGTAAACGCACCATATTGAAGTAAACGCACCATTTGCTTTTTCGCTTCGGAGCCAAGCTCATGTTTAGGTCTTCTGAAGAGTGTTGTTATACAACGAGCGAGTGTGTCAGAACTTCTTTGGGAAGTCCCTCCTGGTGTCGGTGTTTACAGCGTGAGTACAGTGGTGATCGCAAGCTTTGAGCTCTAATACTCCTCATGAGAAGTATCATGAGGCTTTTGTCTAGGCACTGGCCAATGTGGCCAATTGTCTTAATACTCTCTAAGACAATAGGCTCCCTGGCGTGTTCCTATTTCAGATTTGGGGGTAACGAGTTACAAAGTAACGAATTACAATAACGATATTACTTTTTTGGGTAACGAAGTAAAGCTAATGCTAAAAGTAATGCTACAACTAAAAGTATTGGTAACTACACTACTTTACTATACTAAAGGAATGCGCTTTCCTGCGTCACCCATGCCGTGTTTGCCTGTGTGGAAAGTTCCGTCTAGTGGTGTGTGCGTACCGTTGCCATAGAGACCGATTTGAGTGAAGGAGAGAGGGAGACAGAGACAGGTTTCGGCAAATGGCAATATTCACATTACTTTCAGTTTATTGCTTGAAAGGACAAAAATATTCGTGTGAAATGTAGTCTATAGTAAACCCTAAGATTATTTCTTGTGACATTAGAACAAAATATGTGGATATAAAAACATGTATATAGGCTAAAGAAGTAAATGAACGATCTCTAGTTTCTAATTTCACTAAACATTTCATTACGTTTCGTGGACATTTTATAAAACATGGATCTGAGGCTCATTTTGTAAACCTAAATAGCTGATTTAGAGCCGTTGCGGAGATGCAGGCTACATGCTCGGTGCAGATTCGGCTTCTTGTCGTTCATCCTCGGATGCGACATTAGAAGTAAAAACAAGGCTTGAAAGTCTTGGATAACACAAAACGAAATGAACAGGATTGTTGCAGGGTTCATTGTTGAAGACATGCTTCCCCTGTCGACCATTAATTCCCCAGGTTTAGAAAATACATTTTAAATTAAGATTAAAAATTTTATGGGATAAAGTGACCTTTATTTTATTATTTTTCATTGACATCTTAATTTTTTTTAAATTATTATTATTATTATTGCCATGAGTCGAATAAAAAGCTGGTTTTGTTCTCAGGAGAAGAGTTGTATTCTCTCAGCTTGTGTTTTATCCCATTTTAAAATGACCCCAGCATAGCCTCCTTTATCCTGTTCTTTGTGAATTTTACAGTGCGGCATGTTTATTTGTGCAGACAGGGATATTGTTCTTTCATGCCATTACAATAAAGTGATGATAGGGCAAAAACTGATGATAGGCTATGATGTTTGTCCATGTATCTACACAGTAAATTAAGAAACAGGGAAAGTAAAGTAATAAGTAGTGAAGTTACTTTTCCAACGCAGTAACTAGTAAAGTAATCTCATTACAATTTACAGAAGTAACTAGTAACTAATTACTTTTTTTGAGTAACTATCCCAACACTGAAAAAAAAATCACTGATATCAGTCCATATCTGTTTTGCTGATGATATATCCCTGATATATCCCTGGCTAATGTATAATGCATTTATCATCATCCTGAGGCAATACAAAAAGAAAGAAGCAAGACATGATTCAACAGGCAAACATGATAATTTATGTAATCTCAGTAATGTTTTACATATCCAAGCTTCAAGTGTTATACCAGAAAGTCATTTACATTCAGTCTACAGAAAAGCAAAAAAGCTGTATTATGCATAATGTTTTAGTTGAGCAAGTGTTGTGTGGTGGGTGTCATCGAGGACACATGAAAAATGCTGTCTTTCTACAGTGACTCTGTCAGAGTGTGTGTCCTGATGAGCAGGTGTCTCTAAGGGCAGCTCAGTAACGCGCGCGGTTACGCAGCAGTGTGTCAGCAGATTGGATTAGCTGCTCCAGACCCCGAGGGTACGGCGGGCCGCTTGCTTCACACAAACTCTCACGGTGACACGTCTCTGCTTTTGTCCACTGCCACTGCCTTAGTTCTACACATGCTTTGTGCTGCCCACTTCTTATCTCCTCCTGTTTTGCTTTTGTTCCCTTTTTTATCTCAGGTCCTTCTAAACTTATCATTTTCTGTTGACAGTTTCTTTATTTCCATCTCTCTCGCTCTGTCCGTTATTCAGTCTTATTTTTTCTTTACTTCTCACTTCTGTCTCTTTTCACTCTACTTTTTGTCCATCTCTCCATATGCTGCCGCCTCAGTAAGAAGCATTTCAGACCTGCCAGGTTTGGGTTTCCATGGCGACGGGCATACTGAGGCGGCGGCAAAGGCGCTATGATGGCCCACACCATTTCTAATTGCAGATTCCCCTGTTACAGCTGATGGGAGACAACTGTATAGACACCCTGACTGCATATACTTTGTAAAGGAAGGTTAGACAGGCCTTTTGCATATCATTTGAGCACATTTGCATCAGCTTCAAGGGTCAGATAGAGGTCCTGTTAATGTGTCCTTCTGTTCATTATTATATCTGTCACTCACATCTCATTCAATCAGGCTCTCTTACAGAGCTGCTAAAATGGTGTTCGCAGAATATTCAACTTCCTTAATGTGTTATTTTTTATGAGAGAAACAGAAATTGGTTGATTTTATTAATTTTTTTTATCCAAAGAATTTGAATGAATTTGATAAATTAAAGGGATATTTCACCCAAAAATACTCACCCTCAAGTTGTTTCAAACCTGTATGAATTTGTTTGTTCTGGTAGTGTGTCTGAAACCATAGACTGTAAACAAATATGGACGTAGTGTCTGTGACGTCAACCGTAGGTTTCTGGTTTTGAAGCCCAAAGTGGGCGCAGCCAGCCATCACCATCTTGGCAGCAAGTGGCCACACCCTTAATTATGCAGAACTTTCAGGCTGAATATAATTTAAACGGATGAGTTATAAAAACAAATTGTCATGTTACAGTTTTCATGAAGGCCAAATTTGCTATACAGACCAAAACCACTTTTTGTACCAAGCTGTAAACATATTTTTTTTTCTGCTGTAAAGTTGGACAATTTAACATGGGGTTCTGTGGGATTGACTCTCTTTGGATCCTGTCTCTAGCGGCCAGTTGATGAATTGTAGTTTAAGTCACTTCCGTGTTGGATTCAGAGAGAGACCAGAAGGTTGCCGCTTGGTTGAAACTCACGGTTATGGTAAAACGCTCAAAGAGGTTGACCAATCACAACACGTCCAGCACATTGGAGCACTTTGTGCTTTTCGGAGGGTTTTCATTAGACACCGGAGCTAAACAGAGAGTTACAGACAGAATGAGAAGAGAGTTGATGCAACAATGTCAAATATGTGGAAAAGTAATGTGTTTTTTTTTTAACATTGAAACATGAAAACCTATTCTAGTAGACCCCAAAAACAAAATCAGTACTTGGTAAAAGGGCATAATATGGCCTCTTTAAGAAAAACTAATTACATTATTGTGGTGCCATTTCAACTCATATGCCATACACACAGAGATACACACCTACTTAACGTCATTTTCACACCTGGTCCAGAGTTCAAGAGTAATTGGAGGGCAGTGTGTTGGCATGTGTCACAGGTGTTCAGGAGCGTGTGACAGTGGGTGGTCTCCCCACCCTTTAGACTCACATCCGTAGACTCTGACAAGACTTGATACCAGTCATATTCCTGCGCTGTCTTGTGCCTCCCTTGAAGGAAAACAGCAGCGGTGTCAGGGGAGAGACAGGTGTTCCATCATGCCAATGTGTCATTCCTGACACATCCCACACTGGATCGCAGCTGATGGGGAAGAGCAAGCTGACAACCCTCTGGCAAGTGCGTGCATGTGTGCGTTCGTGAAAGAGCCAGAGCTGAAGCATGTATCTAACTTCCCTGGTCAGCTAGTGTTACATTTTAAATCCATATCTAGTGGTACAGTACATTAAGGGCTATTTCTACTTTTGTTACAATTTGTACGTGTATTACACAGTCTGTTTCAGTAGATCTCTGACAAAACATGTCTAATTTAAATACAAACAAACAGAGAAAAGATATTTCTCTTGTTGTCACTTTCAGGGGGATTTGTCTTGGCATTTTACTGAGTAAAATATGAACCAAAGGGTTTGGTGATGAATTACGTTTGAGTATCTGTTCTCGAACTAGCAACAGAACCTACTATGATTTAGCCCTGCATTTTTTGCCAATCATTATTACATATCCGGGTCTTTAGCGACCAGGATCAATATCTAACACGGATGGATCTCTGTCTGCGATAATATAAAACTTTACTGATATTAGAGTAACAATTACAGAAGAATAAAATAAAGCATATTTTGTTACCTTTTGGAGCTTTTGGAAGGGGTAAATTTGAGCAGATGTTTTATACCATCATCACTGTCCTTGTCAGTGATAATTTTATTGTTCATTCATTAAAGAATCCATCATTTAAGAATTACTAAAAAACGTCCACAATTTCCACAAAAATAATTTGGACAAAATGTTGGAAACACTAAGCCTTTTTTACTTAAAATCTGAATATTAAAATGCCTTTTTAGGTTTGGTTTCAAAAGTGGTAAAATCCTTTTATAAGATGTGAATACAACCCTAGAAATGGTTATTTCAAATTAGGTGTCTCAAAAGTGTTAAATAAATCAGGGTTTCCGCGGGTCTTAAAACGTCTAAAAAAAGTCTAAAATTTCAAAATCACAATTTAAGGCCTTAAAAAGTCTTGAATTTGCTGAAGTATTGTGTTCTAGGTCTTAAATCTTTTTAAACGGGTCTTCATTTTCCTATGTCCATGTAAATCTCATTGAAATTATCCCACAGCACTTTGGAATAGTTTTTTTTTATTTATATTACGTAGTTGTAGTTCTTAATTCGCTGTATTGCAACTACAAAATAGACCAACATGCAACAGCCAATCAGTTTTGAGGTTTTGTGTTATTGGCGGGTATCTCAGATACCACAGACAGACATAAAACGAATTTTATTCAGCTATGGGGAAGTGGAAGTTTAGCGATACTTGGCTTGAAATATCTGAATTTAGGATCTGATTTTGCTGATTTGGATTTTGCTTTTTGATCAGAGCCAACACTAATAGCAGAGGTGCTCTGGGTTTTCCACACGGCAACATGACACCAGTCCTACATTGTTTCAAACGATGTTTCCTTCAGGTGCGTGAAAGATAAAACGGCCTACATTACGCGCTTTGGAATAGGGGATTTTATAAAAACAGAAACGGAACAAATTTCCAAAATCACGGGACCGTTTGTACTGATTTTCACTGAATGTTCAGTTTGAATAAATTAAATTACTTTGCGAATAATTTTGAGACGCGTCACGCGTTTCCTTTGTACGTTTTTTTTTTTTTTTTTGTCGTGATATAGGTCTTAAATTTCATTCATAATGGTCTTAAAAAGGTCTTAAAAAGTCTTAAATTTGACTTTGTGAAACCTGCAGAAACCCTGTAAAGTGATGGTAGTGAACATATTTAAAAAAAAATCACATTGATTACAGTCCCCATGTAGCAAATGTATCCTTTCAAACTCACCTTTGATCACCAAAATTACCTATTTAAACGTATTATCCTTTAAAAAAAATGCCTTAAAATATCTTGAATGTAACTCCACACCTTGTTCTCATTTAGTATAATAGGTTCTATGAATATGCAAATTAGCCCCGCCTCCACTCACACTTACACCAGCTCAGAGATCCACTTCGTTGAGGATCAGACATAGATGTTACAAGGTATTTGAGACGTCAGATACACCCGCAATAACTTTGCTTTTCAGTCTTGGGTTCATCTGCAGTTTTAAATAGAAAACACAAACAACAGTAAAAGCTGGCTTTTCACCACATGGGGACTTCAAATACAATTAAACCAACCAATTCCATTCATTAAACTGACTATGAACCCAAAACAAAAAATCCTTAAAGTTGTTCATACATAAAATATTTAGATTTTTGTCAGTATGTAAATAATATTCATTTCAGTTAATAAAACCATGAGTATAGGCTACAAGAATCATACTTTACACAAATTCCTAGAATAATATCAGTTCCTGTAGACTTCACAAGTGTATTCTTCTCAGTATTGTGACTACACAGGCAGAAAAACATGCCTCCTCCACAGGCGTTTGTCCAATGTCTCCTGTTAGTGATGAAGGATGTGACAGGACTTGTAAGAGAACTTTCCTAATATGGGGAACCCTTTACAAAGGCTTAACACGCTGTTATTTTCCTCTCCCTCTCTCTTTCTCTCTCTGGCATTTATGTTGTGAGGTGTGAAGCATTAACAGGCTGTCAGCCCGTAGCTGGAGGTACAGCTGTAGAGGGATCCAGTGAGGGAGGGGGTTGTATTACATTACATTGATTTATTCTGATAATGTCATTCAATGCAAATGTAATTGCTTTTTCTTTAAAGCAGACACATACAAAATGCACTAATACTGATCATTTTAATGGTGTGTACAACTTCTTATGAAAAGGGGCTGTAATATGAAAAATTCTATATTCAACGTTTAGAAAAATGTCTCCAACCAACCAACCAGCAAACAAACTTATAAAAGTTAAATGTGAACTTTTTGATATTACAACCTTCAACAACATGCTTTAAACAACCTGTGACTAGGCATTTCAACCTGATCAAGGTTTAGCTTAAAACATTGAATCCTCAAGCTTTGCACAGTAGACTTCAAAGATGGAAGAGAATTTATTTTGTTTCCCTCTTGTTTCATGTTTTCCTCTCCTTGGGTCAGTTCGATAGTGTCAGACAACTGACCTTTGCAGATGGGTATTAAAAAGGTTTATGAGCGCTTGTGCTCTTTTCTCTGTCAATAACCAGCCGACTGTAGCACCTGGTTGACAGAAGGTGCTGAACGTGAGGTAAAATGCTCTCTAGAGGACTGGGTAGAGTACTGACAGAAGACGTAGTTGCAAGGAAAGACAGACGGAAGTGCTAAATCGCTATTTAATATGGATGGTTTTATGTTGTTTTCTAGGGTATCGCTTGTTTGTTTCTTAGTGAAAAGGTCACTCTAATTCCATGTATGTTCTCCAAAAATAAGCTACTTAATTGGCGATCCATCATGAAGATGTTGATGAAATAATATTAATATCATATATTTTGATTACCAAGGCAGATTGTTGATTAATAAAGACTAATTTTCATGCAGTTGCTAGCACAATACTATTACAATACTATTGTAAATTGTGTTTGCCTTTGTTAACACTATTGGATTAGGGTCAGGTTTAGTGTAGGTGGTACTTTATTTTGAAAATACATTTATTTTCAAAACATTTTATCTTGAGAATGTTCGTAAACATTTTTCAACTAGCCTTTTTTATATAGAGAAAATGTCTTGTATTCTATAATGCATAAATGCTATTAATTCGAATTTAAAAGTTTCGATAAATTTAATTTCAAATGCGAAGTCGCATTCGAAATCTTTCGCACTGGTAAAAAAAATTCCTCGCTTGCACACCGCTCTCTGAAACTTTCATTCGTCATAAAAAAAATTCTGATCGTGTTTGATTTTCTGCGTTTTTCACATCCACAGCCAGCATTTCAGAGGTTTTTTGACAATTCAGGGCCGGGGGGAGCTCGTTCCGCACATCATTCACATGCGCAGTGCTTTCAGTTTCGAATTTTCAATTCTATCAAGTGTTTAATATGTTTAGGCTATCAATTAAATTTATAATTAAATTATATGTTAGGCTATATACAGTATTATGAAAGAATATATTCCTCCCCTTTCAATCAGATTGAAATTTCCAGTTTCTCAACCCAATCTCACGGCAGTTCGGTATTGATATTTTTACCGAGGTGGCTAATTTGTGATCGAATTCGTACAGCCTCACTCATATTTTTTTTGATAATTTGTACATATTTTACAAGTTGCCCATTCGGATGAATGAACTACCCGTGACCCCGCCCTAAACCTAACCATCACTGGGGTTTAGACAAATAACTGCAAAATAGCCACTTCATACTCACTCTTACAAATTTGTACGGAATTGGTCGTGATAGAGCGTCTGGGCATCTTATAATCACTGTAAAAAATCATATGATCAATAAGTTATTGATTACATATTGTTACATGGCTTTAACTCACTCAAAATAAGCTTAAGCAATTAAGATTGCAATTAAGTCATACAAGATTCAACTATTTTTTTTAAAGTCAGTTTAATGCAATGTAAATTGAGATGACTTAAACATCTAAGTTGATTGTACTTAAAAATGTAAGGCAGAAACTTTTTTTGTTTGTTTTTGAGTGTCCTCAGTTACAAATATGATGCCTCAAAATACCAGATAGCTTTTACATGTAAAAGTGTTAATAAACTCAACCAGTTTCTGTTCCACACCCTTCAAATTTAACTGACAATCAAACATCAGTGAGATTAAAGGAGCCTATTACTTTTTAACAGCAAACCTTGTAATTGCCATTATCCCTGCAGTGGACACCTTTTCACTTTCACATTTTCACACTCAGGATAACACTGTCCTGTTAACTGATTCATGAGCCCAGTTGACTATTTGTCTTCACATGTTCTGGCACTGACAAGCCTCAGGTTAACAGTTCAGAAACCTCAATTTGTGTTCCGAAGTAGTGAACAAAGGTCTTAAGGGTATGGAATGAAATGAGGGTCAGTAATTCATTACATCAATTTCATTTTTGGGTCAACTGACCCTTTAATAGAGAATGGATGTTGTTTCTAACAGGGTTCTTTAGAATTTTGTCTGGACAGACACACTTGCTGTTGCTGGAATTTTATTGCGTCGCGTGTAGGACACGGTAGGGGCGTTGGTCAAAGGAACATGTTCTAATTGGATAATCTATGGTCAAGCGGAAAAGGAATTTGCAGGACACAAGATTTATGGAGAAGGGAAGTCTAAAATGGCATATACAGCCAGAGGAAAGAACAATCTGTATTACCTCCAAATAGTATGAGTACATAATTACTTTGCTAGAGAACTCGAAACAGATACATACAAAATAACTGAAGTATTACAATGGGGTGTTTTATCTTTTCCACCATGTAAAAAAAAAAAACTGCAACAGGCAGAGGAATAGATTTTAAATATATTCATGATATGATCTGTGCTGTTCGCACCTGTCTCTGGTTTTTACTCTCTCAGGGCAAGAGGAAAACTGCAGGAGTGTGTGTGGGTGCAGAGGGGGTCTTGTTTATTGTTGGGCTGTCACCGCAGCACTTTATCCGCTGGAACACCCCATCTGTAACACATGGATGCACCCCGGCACACACTGACATACAGGCAGAATATAAAAGTGCCTGGCCTGATACATCTGCCTGCCACCAAGGCCCTTGGGCCTTTCTAAAACTGTGTGTATGTGTGTGTTTGAGTGTGCCTGTGACCGTGCAAAAAATTGACAAAAATAATTGTGTGCATGGGTTGGGGGTCGGGGGGCATTAGTAGGGTTTTAATAATATGAGATTGAGAAAGTATTTTCCACTAGCACTCACCTTAGAGACATTAGCCATGGTTTGTTAAGCCAATGATGCATGTGAGCCACATTAGCCATAAAGCTAAGTAAACAAATTGAGCTTTATAGTGCATAGCATTCAGTAATGCCCAATCTGTTTAGGCATGGAAACAGTTATGTTTGCAAATCATAACAAAAAGTGTCATAATCATAATCTCTTCTGAAAGTAACGAGACCCTAACCACACATTATGGCTCAAATTTAACAGAGATCAACGGATCATTTCACTTTCTGTGCTGATTGCAAACCAGTAACACAGAAACACCGTCACAAACGTTTATCTGTATAAACCTAGTGGCCAAAAATACACATATCAGACATAGACAGGGTGCCTGCTTTTTTACATATAGTTGTGTATATTCTGTATACTGCCATATTTAAATACATGACACTTCATTTTGATGGTCCCTCAACAGACATTCTAGTAACTTTGCAACTACATTGCAACTTATTCTGACTGAACTCAAACCCTAACCCCTGAACCTTAAAGTCTAGTAATGATCTAATGAGAGTTAGCTGACATGTAGTTGCAGTTACTTATATAATTAGTAGAGTGTCTAAAGTGCACCATCAAAATAAAAGTGTATCATAATATAAACGCACAAAATTTGCTTGTTTCCTGTTATTAATTGATAACCACCATAATACAGGTGGGAGGCCAAATAATATAAGGTCACATGATCAATTTAAGTTAATTAACATTGCCATTACACTGAACAATGGTTATTGTACAATGTTACCCAAACAAATACAAAACATCATAAGAGTAACACAAATGCAATAAACATAAGTGACATAATATGTCACACATTGTAAAGATTATATGATCATTAAGTTATGAAAACATGTTTTTGCATTGGTTTAACTTAACTTGTTTTTTTAGCTTAAATTTGCTATCAATGATTGTTTTGAATTGTCATATATATATATATATATATATAATTTCACTGTGCTGTATTTTATATATATATATATATATATATATATATATATATATATATATATATATATATATATATATATATATATATATATATATATATATATATATATATATATATATATATATATATATATATATATATATATATGAAGAGTTCAGATGCAAAAGCCTCTAAGTGCCATTTGAAATTTGAAATGCCATTTTTGAAATGCCTCTAAGGTGCCATTTGAAATTTGAAATGCCTTTGAAATGTATCGTTTATGTTAGTTTGTAAATTTAACAAAATTTAAACAAAATTTAAAGAAAAAATGCCACAGTAATGCCACAGTTGAATTGTGTTATATAGATAGACAGATAAGACAGACAACAGACAGACAGACAGATTACCAAGGCTTTACGGACCTTCAGCAAAGAGCATTAAAAAGGGGGTTTGCTAACCTCTATAAAGCATCTAAATCTAGCTTTTTTGGTTGCCAGTTCTTTTACCACTAGAATATTTAACACAGAAAAGTCCACCCTAAGAGAATAAACCTGAAGCCCTGGCACCAGCCTAACTCTCTTTAATGCATGAGTGGAGGAATAAATGCTCAAGGCTCTAAAATGAGAACGACAGAGGAAGATGAGGATATAAGACCGGAGTCTGTGTGATACTTGAAATAAATGTCGAGCTACTAGGCCTGGGGTCAGCAGACTTGCAGACATTAAACCTTCAAAGACAGACTGCAACCTTCTTATAGATTTAGAGCAGGATAATGAAGCAACGTCTTTCTTCGGGGAAAGTGGCTCTGCCGACACACATTTACAATTCGCAAATTGTGATGCATTATCTGACCTATTTAGTCATTTCAACACCCTACGCTTGGCACAGACTCGATAGTTAACAACATCAATGATTATATGAGTGTACAAACTGAATGGCACTAAATCTTATTGACATCTTTGCAAAAATCTATTGCGCTGTACTTGTACTGAGTCCAAAGAGAGTGTCTGCAGTGTAAACACTTGAGAATATTTCATTCATCATGATATGATGTAAAATCATTATTTACTGGTCATAGAAAATAGTTATTGACAGAGCAAAGCAAGAAGCCATATAGCTTACATGGAAAATTTACAAGCGCTTTCAGCTTTAGATTTATTAGAAGACCAAGATATATCACAAAGACAGACATTTATTTCATCCACTGCTTTCAAGGATGTGAATCTGTGCTGTTGTTTTTTTTGCATGTTTGTACTAAACGATCTCTATAAAGGTGCGTGGTGTGTGTACACTACTGTGACGTTAAAAAAGTCTTTGCAAAAACAAATAGTTCAGAAAATGTAAGTTATCTTTAAGCTAATAATAAAAACAAAATGATTAAAAATGAGTCAAACGTCATCATTTTTGGATTTTAAATTATATCCAGAATGATTAAATGGCAATCATCTGGGACTAATGATTTTTTCCCCAAGAGCATGTACTCGAAAACTTGTCAAGGTGTTCAGAAATGCACAGACAGATTTTTTTAATCACCGTCCATATCACTCATTTTGCGATGGGTTATAAATTCTTGTTGGACAGTCACCCCCCCTTTAATTCTCATTTTGCTGCTTGCCTCTGTCACAGACATCAATTTATTTAAGATTGTATGCAGAGATTGTTTTTATTATTTCCGTCTCACAGTGTTGACAACTCACTGACATTGTGCTCTGACACCGAAAAGATTAATGGGGTTTCTAAACAAAAGAGTTTACAACTTCAGGCCACTTGAGCCATTTGAGGACTCATCATAAATTACTTTTACAGAAATGATTTAAAACTAGCCTTCTGTCGTTGTAATTCTGGGATTTATTTGAGGAACTTAGAGTCTCATTAACATTTTTTTTATTTCATTTAAGCATTTTTTTTTCATAGGACAGAAACGTGGGTGATCCGTTTTATGAAAAATAGATTTGGATACTGTGAAGCTCATGAAAGGCTTCATTATTAATTAAAGTGTTTGGTATACTCATAAAAGTGGAATTAAAGACTTTCACATACACACGCTATACCTTTGAAATGATCGCCTGTTAATTTTTAATTGACGTGACATCTGAGATAAACTGGTTTTCAAAGATAGCGAGAGAGTTGATCATTTTAATTAAATCATTTGGTTTTTTTTTTTCAACTTAACTGATCCTCAGACAGTGTAAACAGTTTTTAAACATTTGAGCATTTAAACTCTGAGAGCCCACTCAAGTTAAGGGTGAAATTGCAGCTTTTTCTCTGAATACATTTGTAATAATAAATAAATCCACTCGCTGCTTGTTTGAGAGCATATCTTGGCTTTAGGCATCATACCAACATGGGATTTATGCTGGTTGTCAAAAATGACACCCGAACCACCACCTTGAATGAATATGACACATAGAGTACAAGGTTAAGGGAAATAATTTAAACAAACAGCGAGGCCAAAACATGCAATTCTGTCATTACTTATTCTGTCTTTCGTTTTCATGGAAAACAAAATTTTTGATACATTTGCAAGTGTTAAGATCCAAAAAGTAGTCCATGCATCCCATTCTCTTTCTGAATTTCTGAAGTTATTGTTATTCCCTGATAATCTTCCCTAGTGTGCTGTTCTGAAAAAAGCTGTATGATTGCGTCAGCAGGTACCTGTATTTTTAAAAGCTCTAAAGAATGTAATCCAATCCGATTTTAGACTCTCTAAAGTTTTGTTTATGAACCCTAAATTTGGAAATCTGATTCACATATTCTTTACATTTGAGTCAATTTTTTGATTTTATACTTCATTTCAATGGTCCACTTTATATAATCTACTATATAAGTAACTTTGCAACTGTATGTCATTCATTAGAATATTAGTTGTAAGACAGTTTGGTTAGACCTATAGCTACAAAGTTCCTTACAGTTGGAAGACCGTCAAAATAAAGAATTAACAGATATTAAGCAAACAGCCTACTAATACTCTAATGAAAGTAAGTTGACATGTAGTTGTAAAGTTGTAAAGACCCTTTTGGAAATTATTCATTCATATATAACATTATTCTGCAACATTTGTAGTTGTTTATTAAACTGTTGTTGTAACTTAATATCACATTTTAATCATGCTGATTTTTGGAGGGAAAAAACTGAAATGGCACTCTTCATGTGATATTGATTAACTACATAAAATTATATACATATACATTTTCTAACCGCCATATCTTGAATTTGTGATCATTCACATGCATTTAGGGTCTTGCTGTTTGGCAAAAATTATGAAATATTTAATCTGGAAAGGACAAAATAAAATGATAATGAATGAACCCAAAAGGTTCCATATCAGAAACTTTTTCCTGGTTACAAAGAACCCTAAAGGGTTCTTATTCTTGAACCCTTAAAAAGGATTCTGTATAGAACCTTTTACGGGTTCCAAACACAGTAACGCTGATAGAACCTTTTAAGGTTTCTGTTTAGAACCTTTTCTTCTAAGAGTGCAAGTTCTTTGTACTTTCTGATTGAGAAAATAGGATTCAAGTTAAATGCCTATTTTTTTTGCTGTTGATGGGAATTATTTCAGATAGCCTAGCCTACGACACTATTTCAATCCGATTAAAATTCATTGTGGCCTGAGCTCAACTGGTGTTTACATGAAGGCTTTTCAATCAAGCTTTTCAATTCCTATTAAGATGTTAATTCAATTACAGATAGTTTGGTTTGTTGCATGTAAACGTAGCAAGTGAGTTGAAATCCAGAACCGGATGAGTGAACAAATCATTCTTTTGAGCGAGTTCATAAAAATAGACTGATTGAACGGTTTCAATGGCTCGTTTGCAGAAGTTCTTGAGTAAACAGTTCACTGGTTGACTATCAGTGAGTAATGACCAAAAGGTGCTCTTTTTAACGCAAAGATATTGTATGGAGTCAGAAGAACATACAGCCATAAGTCAATTGGACGCTTTTTGAGATTCTTTGTGGTGTTTATTTGTCATTTTTTGGAGCTTTACAGTCAATGTAATGATGAATGCTATTGGAAAAAGTCCTCCATGTTGACTCTTCAGGAATTCAGTTTTTTTTTCTATTGAAGTAAGAGAATCCTATCGTTTTGTAATGGCACGGGGTGAGTAAATAATGATAAAACTTTTATTTTCATCTCCTTTAAGGAATGCTTTATTAGCGCTTGAATGCGTTTCATCCCATCAGCATTCGCCTCAGTAAACCCAGTCTGTTTTCTTCACAGCAGTGTGTGAGTATTTCCATGCTGAAATATGACTGTTTTCCTGTGCGCTCTCAATGATTGTGTGAATCATCCAGTCAGATTCATACCACCTGGAGTGTTGTCACATGCCATTTCCTTCTGCCTAATGGTTCATTTTCTTAATACCCAAACTATAGCAATGAGATCCTAATGTGCTTCACCCTGATGGATGAGAGCTTCTCTCTTTTAAGAGGATGGACTGTCTGTATGAAACTCACTGGCATGGCTCCTGTAAGGGAATGTAACACTTGGTATTGTGAGATTCTTGAAAGGTGTTGCTTGAAATGCTACATGTTTGACAGGAGAGTCATAACACTGTGGGTTGTGTGCCACATATCCCACGAGTCCAGATGTTGGAGACACGTGATGGCGGAAACAATGCCATCACGCAGTCAGGAGATGGAGGGGAACTGCTGACTTGTGAATGTTTATTCTTGGGGTTAACGTGATGCATCGACAGCACCTTTCACTAATTCGACACACATCACTGTAACACACAGCTGCATGTCATCAGAAAAGTAGTGAAAGTGTAACTCGCAGGTAGTAACAAAAGGCTCTTGCTAGGAGCCTTTGCAAAGGAAAGGTCAATATTTTGAATCCATACACTTTATATTTTCTAAATGACAGAAATTAAAAAGACCGTGGGGGTCTCTATAGTGGCACCTACTCTGCTGAAGTGGTCTTCAGTTCCCTCCACTCTGCCATGGGTATATCTTCAGTCTTTTCTGTTAAGACTGATTTATTTCAGTGATTTTTAGTTAAAAAAATCAGCATTTTTGTAACAATGTTAGTCTTTACTGTGACTTTTCATCAATTTAATGTATCCTTGTAAATATATTGAGCAAATAGTGCCCTTTCTACATATTTTTATTATTATTTATTGATATTTTTTTGTATTTTTGGGAGGTGTAAGAGAGTGTGGAGGAATCTTACAAACAGATGTAGATGTGGCTGCTTACTGCGGACAAAATAGTCTTATTAAGAGCTTTTATGCCAGAACCGGATGTGCCAAAGAATCGATTTCAGCTGCTCACACAGTCATGGCCTTTGAAGACATATCTTTTAGCCTTTAGGTTGTGGCAGGATTCTATAAAATGTATTTTGCTATAAATATACAGCCATAGACCTACAACACAAATGACTCACCATCTCCAGTAATCCTGTTAAGTGATCTCTCCTCATGCATAAACACACACTTAATCACAACAGCTATTGCTCTTCACAGTGTAATGTGAGAGTTTGAGCTTATCTTTCCAATGCCCCGGTCAAGCAGCTTCTCATTTATTTTAAGATATACCCTTAATCCAATATTAAACCTATGAAAATAGACGTTGACCGCTGGATCACAAACTCACTCGGTTATATTATGATATAAAAGTCATTCATTGCTCTAATTTCCAAGAGATAGAGGTTAAAGGTGCTTGTGACATGACTTCTTGTTGACGTTTAAAGTATTTTTTTTAAAAAAAGGAGGCTAGATAGACTCTCCCTCCTCCTCATCTGCACTGACCCCCCAAACCCCACCCCCAGGTTCTTCTTGTCAGTTATTGGCTGGAACAGTTTGTTGTGTTTCGTGGAGCGGGTCGCCGCAGTTTGTCTTTGTTGCCATTTGTGGAGCCTGGGTTGTCATGCGTTTTTTACAGTGTGTTTAGGGGACAGGCAGCTAGCGGATAGTGAGGAGATGTTTGCTGTATGTGACAAAAAATGTTTTGGCCTTAAAAATGTGTTTCATCTCTAGAGCACCTTTAAGACTTCAGCTATCTCTGATGACAGATGCCTCAAGTTTGAAATGCATTCCGTTTTGTTTCCATGGAGAAATATTTTTTTTCATACTATTTTTATAAATGTATTATTTATACTGTCTGTCTCCTTGATTAAAGAGCCATTTAGTTTTTCTTATTCTTTAATATAAGCATTTTGTATGTCTGTGTTCAAAAGTTTTTGTTTTATACTTCAACATGTCTACACTCCCCTAAAGGATTATTAGGAACACCCGTTCAATTTCTCATTAATGCTATTAACTAATCAACCAATCACATGGCAGTTGCTTCAATGCATTTACGTGTGTGGTCCTGGTCAAGACAATCTCGCTGAACTTCCAAACTGAATGTCAGAATGGGAAAGAAAGGTGATTTAAGCTATTTTGAGCATGGCATGGTTGTTATACCAGACGGGCCGGTCTAAGTATTTCACAATCTGTTAAGTTACTTGGATTTTATGCACAACCATTTCTAGGGTTTACAAAGAATGGTGTGAAAAGGGAAAAAACATCCAGTATGTGGCAGTCCTGTGGGCGAAAATGCTTTGTTGATGCTAGAGGTCAGAGGAGATGGGCCGACTGATTCAAGCTGATAGAAGAGCAACTTTGACTGAAATAACCACTTGTTAAAACCGAGGTTTGCAGCAAAGCATTTGTGAAGCCACAACATGCACAACCTTGAGGCGGATGGGCTACAACAGCAGAAGACCCCAGCGGGTACCACTCATCTCCACTACAAATAGGAAAAAATAGGCTACAATTTGCAAGAGCTCACCAAAATTGGACAGTTGAAGACTGGAAAAATGTTGCCTGGTCTGATGAGTCTCGATTTCTGTTGAGACATTTCAGATGGTAGAGTCAGAATTTGGCGTCAACAGAATGAGAACATGGATCCATCATGCCTTGTTACCACTGTGCAGGCTGGTGGTGTTGGTGTAATGGTGTGGGGGATGTTTTCTTGGCACACTTTAGGCCCCTTATTGCCAATTGGTTATTGTTTAAATTCCACTGGCCTGACCTGAGCATTGTTTCTGACCATGTCCATCCCTTTATGGCCACCATGTACCCATCCTCTGATGGCTACTTCCAGCAGGATAATGCACCATGTCACAAAGCTTGAATCATTTCAAATTGGTTTCTTGAACATGGCAGTGAGTTCACTGTACTAAAATGGCCCCCACAGTCACCAGATCTCACCCCTATAGAGCATCTTTGGGATGTGGTGGAACGGGAAGCTTTGTGCCCTGGATGTGCATCCCACAAATCTCCATCGCCTGCAAGATGCTATCCTATTAATATGGGCCAACATTTCTAAAGAATGCTTTCAGCACCTTGTTGAATCAATGCCACGTGGAATTAAGGCAGTTCTAAAGGCGAAAGGTGTCGAAACATAGTATTAGTATGGTGTTCCTAATAATCCTTTAGGTGAGTGTACGTTCCAGCGAAATCACGAAATAAATTGCAGTGAAATACACCACCATATAACTGATAGGCTGTACATCTACTGCCAAACAGATGCTATTTTAATGTTTATTTTAGGACGTTGTCGGGTCAAGCGGAATTTAAACGCGTGAGCTCTTACACTTAAGGTAAGAAATACTCACCTGAGCCACAACAGCTCATGTGCTGATAAGGCGAGGCTCAGCCTCCGTAAGACTGAAATCCCAAAATCGCCTCGGACAGTACCTAATTTAAAGATTATGTTATTGAATAACCAAATAATACATGTCATAAGTTCATCTGAAATCTTAAATTGATAAAAAAGAATGACTGCACCCAACTCACTGCATTTTTTTATACTGTTGTACTAGATATTTACTTCTTACTTAAAATTATAGTGCAGTGTTATTATGGTCACGTTACATTCAACAATGGTGCAACTATCCCCGGCAACTATGATCTGAAATCATTACTGCATCAATATTGCAGAATGTTTTGAAAAGACATTGTATATATTATGTTTTCTCTATCTTCACTCTGTGATGTATTTTATTATATATGTCACAAACAATGCACCAGCAGATAAGGAATGTCTTGAACAAACCATTAATTCAATAACATGGAACTATGAGAGAGGTTCTCATACTGAGGCGTTGTTAATAAGTTGCCTTACTGTACCACACAGAACAAAAAATTTAGTTGTGACATACTTACACATCACTAATTACAAAGATTATACCCCTGGAACAACCTGCAGGGCATGATAGCAAGCTCAAGTACAAGTTCCTGATTCTCCATAACTTTAACCTAATACCTAATATATTAAACCAATATTTGTATTTGCATATTCTCCCTTTGTCGTGGGTTTCCTCTGGTGTTCCAGTTTCCTGGGTGACCTCTGTGCCCTTGAGAAATACCCTTACAGTCAGTGTTTGCAGTGTTTACTTTTATAATGTTACACATTTCAAAGTGAAATGGGATAATGTGACATGAAAGAAAAAAATGAAGGACGTGTCTTGATATTAGTCATTGGGAATTGGATGCATCATATAATAGACCGCATGTTTGATCGGGAGAGATTGAAAAATTAGAGCGCTTGATGTTGGTTGTCAGCTGAAAATAAAAAAAAAACTTTCAGAAAGTTCTCTCTCTCTCTCTCTCTCTCTCTCTCTCTCTCTCTCTCTCTCTCTCTGTGTGTGTGTGTTTCCTGTCTTTGTGGGTGGGTTTTGCACGTTTACTTCTATGTTTCAGTTAGTTACCTTGGTTTTCATTTTCTGATTATCAGTTACACCCGTCACTGGTTTTATTGATTAATTTGTTTGGTCTATATATGCTACGTAATCATTGTACGATTTTGGGCTGGTCCAGGCAAAAGATGGCCAATTGTGGTGATTTCAAGGGTCATGGCTCCTACTTCGTACAGTTAAAGAACACTGACTAGCCAATAAAAATTCAACATGAAATGGTGTATTGATCTACACTACATGGCGCTGAAAAGTTAAAACTCCGTACCTCGAGCATTATTTGCAAAATTGGCATACCAAGTTGGCCTCAGCAATGCACGTCCATACTGTATTCTTCTCTTTCGTTTCTTCCTCTTTTCCAGCGCACATAACCAGCCTGATCTCACGGGAATTCATACCAATTTTACGAGGTGGCTAATTCGTAGGAATTCATATGACCTCACTCGTACAAATTATATGATTTTGCTAAATCGTACATATTTTACGAATTAGCCAATTCGCATGAATTCGTACGAATGACCTACCCCTTACCCCGCCTCTAAACCTACCCATGACATGGGTTTAGACAAATTGCAATTCGTACGAGTTCAGCCACTTTTTAATCATTCGTCGAATTTGTACGAATTGGTCGTGAGAGGGTAGGCATCACAACACAACACAAATGCCAGTGCAATTCATCTTGCTCTGTTTACCACTAGCGCATGTTGAGGACATTGAATTCTTCTATACTATCTTGCGTTGGAGCCTATCCAAATCGCCAAAATCACCTCCATGTATCTTTCAGTTCTTTGTCAGTCCTCGTCATCATATACACAGTTTTTCGTTCTTTGTTAAATAAAACTTGTATCCTGTTGCACTTTGATACACTACGCATACTTGTACATTATTGTGAAACGTTACAATTTAATTTTTTTTTGTTGTTTGTCATTTGTATTTTAAAATATAATTTATTCTCAGTCATTACTTGTCACATGATCCTTCAGAAATCATTCTAATATGCTGATTTGGTGCTTAAGAAACATTTCTATTTATTATCACCTATTTTGAAAGCAGGTTTTTTCGGCAAATTGTTTTTTTTTTTTAAATGACCTCTTTGTTTTCAACAACTGAAAATTTGTACACTTTATTGACTACACCTTTCTTTCAAATATGTGTATTGGCAAAAAAAATCCATGTACACATAAAAGACTGAGATGTTAATTAATATCTTAATTAATATAGATTAATATGGAGAAGAACACTGTGTAATCAGCTCAGATGGGCGGAGCGGATGACAGTAATGTGATGGTGTAAGCAGCCGGTGATATATGTCGTAACTGAGATTCATTGTGAGGAGTCACCTCTACAGCAGCTGCCCGTGTGTTTACTGTACTGTTGAGGAAACACAGAGCCGAAGCATCGCTTCAGCCCAGTCTTGATTTGAGGGTAATCATGCAGACTGACGTCCAATCTAAAAGAAATCAGAGAGGGCGAGAAAATAAATTAAAGTGTGCTTTTGCTTGGGTTTTGAAAACCAATAGCTGGGCCTGTTTGATGTGTTTTTCGTGTAAAGAGGTTTGATGAGGGAGGGGAAGGGGCCGTGTGGCCGGCGGAGGTGTGTTGGGGGAAGAAGGTGGTCATAATAGATTTTCATTCACTATAAAGAAAGAGGAATGGATTGTATTACAGTGGAAACAATTGAGTCTATAATGGTTTTTGAACTCGCTGTCCTCAATTTTTCTTCTTTTTCTTCATCTTTAGCTGTTGGGCTTCGTCACACTGAGACCGATGAAGAATAGTGAGTGTTTGTCGTGCAAGGGGCCGTTCACACAGGACGTGTCTCTGCATTCCTGTTGTGTTATAGTTACATTGAGACACTATTATAATTTTTTATAATTGAACTTGATTTTATTTTTTATATTTTCTGTTTTCATTTTTATAGTTTTATCAATTTTGTTATGTGTTTTTGTCTTTTGTTTATTATTAATATTTTGAAATATGTCTATATAGTTTTTATTTAGAAATAGTTATTTTAGTACTTCCCTATACATAAATGAGAAATGTTGCCCTGGCAAGTTGTTTTTAATATTTTATTTTATTTCACATTTTTAATGGTTTTGATTAATGGTAACAACCTTGGTCTCTACATATGCACTTATTCTAATTGTTGGTCTATGTACTAGATGATGGTTTTCTTTTCAAGGGAACTTTTTGAATTTTTTATTTCAAATGTATTTGAATTTTTTGACATTTCCAGTGCTTCATGGGATTGTTGTTCAAAGATAAGTCTGTGCTGCATTTTCTGGGTGAAAAAAGTATGTTCTACTTGTAATCTTCGCTCTTATAGCTGTTCGTATAGCTGTTTTCAATGTACCTGTGTAAACAGCCCATGAGACCTTTCCTCACTCCTGCATCTAGACATGTCATTTTTAGCAGCCCCCATAAGCTTGTGTGATTTCATCCTGCAGTGATCTTTGCATCCAAAGCGATGATGAGCTATATCGACCAGATCATAAAGCATGATGCCAAGGCCATGCCTGGAACCCACAAATGTCTTCTGTGGCTCAAACCGCCATATTTCTACTTAACGCCATCTCTTATTCCCAGATACCCATGACAATGAGACTCTGATGCTGCGTGTGGAAAACTGATGGGATTCGGTCTAATAAATGTGCATATGTTTGGAGATTTGGACCAAAGCACTCACCACTATCATCCTCTTTCAAAGGTCATTCTGGTTTAGATCTAAAGAACCCCCGTTTTGAAAGTACCATTATCTTGATGGAGATGAGCCTTTGGGTAAACTACTGATGCAGGGAGATTTTATTCCACACTTTCAAGCAGGATCTGATCATTCAAATTTTGCAGGGGTAAAGAAAATGTCATTTCTTCACGCTGAATGGGAATCAGTTACTCACCAATCGAGGGTTGGTGATGATTATAGGCTATGGACATCTGAGAAACCGCAACATTTCTCTCACGCCGTGATCGAGATTGAACCCTGCAATCTATTCTCATAAATCTCTATTCACAGTTAGTGAAAGATTTCCCCTTATCCTGTGAAGATTAATTTTTCCAGATGTTTCTACCATATGTTGGGTCTTCAGTCCTCACCCCGAGTGCATGATGCATCATGGGGGTATATTCACCCTAATTGGTAGAATATAAAGAAATAACTCACACTCACCCGGCAAGACTTCGCCTGAAGATATGTTTACATGGGCACTAAAACAACATGAAGCATCTGATCGAGACAAAGGCATTCACAAAACCATTTAGATTGAGATGCTGTATATCTCTGATTAAATCAACCCTGAATTTGTCTTGTGTTTACAATCTAATCTAACTGTGCAGGGCTCAGCTGTGCCGGTAATATGAATAAATATATAAAAATGACTTATGTGCTCATTCAGAGGCTACATTTTTGTTCGATTTAGCAGCTATTCTGTGAAGTGTTTGTCTATTTCTGTTGGTAATAATCTTGTTTTGATTTGGTCTTCTCTTTGGGAGATGTTGTCATTATTTAGCCTTTTATTTTGACTGTTTCCCTATAAATCAAAGTACTTTTTTAATGTTTTGCATTATTGTCCACTTTTAGTATCTCTTGTTTTAGGTGTTTATTGTTATTGTGGTTTATGCTTGAATGTAAGTTTTGAGATTTTGATATACACTACCGGTCAAAAGTTTAGGGTCGGTAAGATTTTTTATGTTTTTAGAAGAAGTCTCTTCTGCTCACCAAGGCTGCAATTTTTTTTTTATAAATACACAAAAAACACAGTAATATTGTGAAATATTATGACAATTTAAAATGATTTTTTTATGTTAATATATATTAAAATGTAATTTATTCCTCTGAAAAAAAGCTGAATTTTCAGCATCATTACTCCAGTCTTCAGTGTCACATGATCCTTCACAAATCACTCTAATATGATGATTTTATGCTCCAAAAACATGTATGATTATTATCCATGTTGAAAACAGTTTTTTACATTTTTATTTCAGGATTCTTTGATGAATAGAAAGTTCAAAGAACAGCATTTATTTAATTAGAATCTTTTCTAACATTATAAATGTCTTTACTGTAACTTTTGATCAATGTAACTCATCCTTGATGAATAGAAGTATTGATTTCTTATTTATTTCTTAGATATTTTTGTTGAAATCTGAGAGCTGGATCACTCCTGCATACTAGTCCATAGGCTTCTTGAGGAATTGAAACTTGCCGGCCTCAAAGTTAAATGTCCTAACGTTATATATTTCATAGTAGTAAACATAGAATACATACAGCATTTAGTATAAATACGTTGAAATTCTGGTTGTTTTTTTATGTTTTTTTTATTAGAATAATTTTAGATTTTCCTTCATTACAATTCACACTGTTAATGGCATGCATGTCACATATAAATACAATTAACCACAATAAAAATAGAACTAACAAGCAGTTTTACAAAATAAGTGCATTGTTACATTTTCCCCTTGTCTTATAAGGACTTTTGTTGCATTTCCTCTTCTAGTCCCGTGTTTGTAGTTCATTATCGGTTGTTGTCTTTGGATGTTTTGTGCTGTTGAGTTCATTTCCTGTTTCCCCTGCGTTCGTCGCTTTTCTTTGTTTATCTTATTTGAATGTTTCTTTGTTTTATACTTAAGTTAGGTTAATAAACGTACACCTTGCACATACATCCTGCTCTTTCTGGTTTTGAGTTCATATTGATGTAATGCACGGTGAGCACACTCTAATGAAAACCATGACTAATGTTCTCATAAACTGCACACTTAAAGAGACAGTAAAATAGCTGTGCTCTTGATTTAAATATCAGCTTGGAATCTTGAATCTTTGCGGATGAGTTATAAAATATAATATTCGGCAGCATTATAAGGCATCAGTATATTGATTGAATATTGAGATGAAAGAGAATGTCTATGTTTAAAGGAGCTCAGCAGGGGTTTTCTTTGATTGAAATGAACATACAAGACCATGCCATCTTTGACAGTATAACGCTTGTTTGCTTGAAAAGGCATTGATTATGATGCATGATCTGAAGAGGAAGAGGATGTTTGTGTCCTGCTTTCACTGGATGAATTTGAAGGATGTGGAGGATGAATCTTGAAACACTCCTTGTTTGAAATATGATTAAACGCAGCCTTTGAAGAACATACAACTTCAAAGGGTCAACACAAACAGTGGGATTTCAAAGCTTTTCTCAATCATTAATTTCATCTCCATATCACAAATGAATTTTGATTAGTTTGGCCGTGGCTTATTATCTCTCATCTAATTGTATACCAAAATGATCCGCTCTGTACGCTGGAATCTATTCCCAAAGACAGAAATTGCATCAGATGTTACTCTGTTAAAGACGTTCAAAAATGAGTCTTTTTCCTCTCAGATCTTTTCTTTAACAGTGACGTGTATTTATAGTGACACTTTAGCCATTAGATACAGAGGCATAGCATCATTTGGAAGATAGCAATCACTGCACCGCAATGACTCATGAGAAAATTAGACCAAGTGAGAAAAAGAGTCTGCCAGGTTTGTCAGCTTCTGCCAGGTTTAGGCATCAAGTCCTCATCAAGGTTTATTTGAACTGGAATAATTAAAATCCCTTGCATATAATGCCCCATGGATCTTTAGGAAAGATAACTGAGACTCTCTGTGAAATGGTGAGAAACCAGAAGTGCTTACTGAATGTTTGTGCTATAGGAGGGAGGATGTGATGATTTTTGTCTGAACAGGTGGTGAATGTCTCATTGTAGCAAATTGGATTGGATCAGAGCATGGTAACTAATCTTTTTATCCATAACACAAAAGGAGAAATGTCAGTTTTGTGTTATTTTTCCATTTTGTTAGACCATTTTGCGAATTTACAAAAATAGTGAACATAATTAATCTTATGATCAGTTTGGTTCTTTTGAATATGTGAAAGCAGTTTTGATTGAATGTGCACTTGTAGTGTAGCCTGGCATGCAAGCCTGACCTACATCAAGATGTTTGGTCTGGGAACTCAGAATTGGCATACCTCAATCTGAGGGCTGCAACCAACCAGAGCAACGAATGGCTATGGCTGAGTGAGTCCCATGCATTTTTCCACCAGCGGAGCTAGTTGATATATTAAACTTTTGCCGTATCCTGTTGTCAAAACTCCGAAACACATCTTCCTTTTTTTAAGAATGACTTAAATGACTTAAGTCTTCCAGATTTGTGGCCAAAGCCGATTTGAAAGACTGTTGTTAGTGTTCCCAGCAGCAGCTTGTTTGTTTTTAAGTAGCAGAAGCGAATTCGCAGAAGCCGAATTCAGGGACCAGACATACGCAAAATCAAGGCCCAGCCCTCACTCTCGCAGAATCAATCACAAGAACACGCTCCTGCACTTTAAAAAAATTAATTATAGAAATTTAGATATTAAATTTAAAGTTCCAATCTCCTCAGTCCTCCGAAGATCCCGAAAAAGTGACTACTTCGCTCAGAGAACCTGTCAATCACAACTATCAGTAATGACGTCACAACACCGCATCAAATTACTAACTAAAACTAATTTATTTTAAAACAAACACTTGAAATTACATCAGCGTGATAAAAACTACAGTAAATGACAAACCATATTTGGAAAAATGATATTCTCGCATGCCGTTGAATAACATGGGGAGGCGGGGTTTATGACCTATACTAGGACCGGCCACCGGGGGTGATCGAGATGTTTCGGCTTCACTTTTCAGGGCTTGAGGGTCATAATGCTTGGTTAAGCCCGCCCGCCAACTCAATGCACGATGTGATTGGCCTGACCAGGGTTTGGTTTTTCCATTTCGAAAGCCAACAGAGAGTTGCTAGACCACACTAGCTGCAAAATAATTTGGGTGTGTTTAGGGTGCATCATAGATATCTATTGTATTTATATATGTGTGTGTATTTATATATACAAAATAATTATACGCAATACACACACATATATATGTAATATATGTATATATGTAAACACAAGCTCTCTTTTTCTGGAGCTTGACACACGTTGTCACTATGTTGCATGGAGGATATGAACAGCAAGAAAATTTTCTGTGTCAAATATTACATATTTTTATTTTTGGTTGAGCTTGCCCTTTAACTTTGTTGTCTGCTAACTAGTTAAAAATAAATACTTCAGTCCAGCACTTGTACCAGCAATCTTTATATTTTTGCAAATTTCTTTTCCTTCTCCATTTCATTGCTGCATTTTTGTCCTTTCATCATCACCCCCTTTCATTCTTGCCCTCCACCCCTCTCTCTCTTACCTCTTACTTCAAAAAACTCTCAACCAAAATACCAGCATGCCCCTTTCGCCCCCTGCAGGAGTGACCTTGAGAAAAAATGCATATGCCAGTGAAGAAAGGAAAGCGTTCTGAAAAAGAATGTAAGCCTCTCAGTTGTGCATCTGAAATAAATAAATAATCTGACAGAATCTAATTTCTGTTTTTTCTCTCCCCCTCCAATGGTTCTTGGTCCCCGAGGACTCTGATTTAAGTCTAAGTGATGATGAAATGTCAAATCCACTCAGTGTGAAGTGATGGCACTTTTATTAAACACGCGCCTGGTCATGGGCCCTTGAATGTACACATTCATGTTCTCTTCCAGCTTAATGACATAAGACAATGCATTCGACTTCCGCTCACTCATTAGATATTAGGCTCAGGCTCCCTGATAAAGTGCTTGTGGGTGTGCTCATGTTTTCCTGTTTCCCCAGCCATTACCCTGGGTCAATCAATACAAAGTGACTGCTGCTCTCAGTGGTAGGCGCCTAGGGTTTGGCATGGAGAGCTATTAAAACTCTGGCCCGCTCATCTCTCTGAACCAGCCCCATGAGTTCTTCCTGTACGGTGAAGATGGACAGCATACAGTGTTGTGTTCTGTCAGGGTTTAATAGCTCTGGGATGTGCAGAGCTGCATTGAGCTCTGTGTGTGGGGGGCATTATCACTATTCTGAAAGGTGAGGATGCTTGGCTGATCTGGCTGCATCAGTTAAAGGAATAGTACACACTCATGAAAAGTGTGTCATCATTTACTCACCCTCATGTGGCTTCAAATCTGTATTATGTAATTATTCCATGGAACACAGAAGCAGATTTTTTTTCAGTAGTTCATCTTCAAAATGCTCATAAAAGTAGTCCACACCACAATCTTCACTATATTCTGTATCTTTGAATCCATGCAAAAGCATCTAAAATGTGTTAATTCAAATTCAGAATTGGAAATATCCAGTAATATAGATATTTTGTCTGGTGTTTCTGCAGTAATTTTGACATTTATGCTTGCAAATATTTTTATGATTATGATGCTTTTATTAAGATGCTTGACAAAATGTTCAGGCTGGCCCTTTCTATAAAACAAGAGTAAATGGGACAGATGCTGTCAAGCTACAAAAATAATCAAAAAAGCTAATTAAGTGGTCCATACTACTTGCACAATGTTTGCACAAAAGTCTTCAAATAATCATGAAATAGCTTAATTTGTTTTAAAGACTGACATTTATATGACCTAATTTGCTTGTCTGCATATTCATACATTATCGGTAGGCCATTATAAGCGATGTTCAGTCATTTCCAATAGCGTGTGTAACTGATGACGGAATTGTATTGCACTATCCCTTTAATACAGTATATAACAGAGTCAGAATTTTGGTAACTCTATCTTACTATAAATCTTTTATGCTTTAAGGAATGTGTGTATCGATACACTAGCAGGTTTGAACAAAATCCCTGTGCATGCTGTTCATTCAGTATGTCTATGCATGATACAACCTCCAGTCTACACCAGGGAATCACAACATATTTCATTCCTGAGGTCAGATCACAGCATACTGTAAATGTGGCTCAGACACACTAAGAACTGTGAACAAAACAAAAAAACCCACGTTCTTATTGTATGTCAAAAAAAAAAAAGAATCTTGCACTATACCTCACTGGCTGTGCTATTTTGTTTAGATTAAAGCATATGTTTTTTTGCCGAAAGCTTAAATTAAACCATTTTCCCCATCTTTAAAGTCTTGTCACAACAGCAAAACACATCCAGAATGGACTCGCATAAGCTGTTGCCCAAAGGGCTTTTGGATTCAGCCATTTTGAAATGAAATTGCACAGCCTTCTGGGACAAGTTGTTGGAATTGAACGAGGGCCATGTAAAATTCATGTGCTTTCTCTGCATTGACTAAACGGTGCTGTCATTGTAAATATCTCAGTATCAGAGGGACAGGGGAGACGGGAATTATTTGTGTGAGGAAAAAAAGCAAGCTAAAGAGACTGGGGCAAAGACAGTCAGAGCATAAGAAAAAAGGAGAGACAAGTTCTAAGCAAAACAGGTGGTTTTGATGGAAAGGAGAACAGGGAAGGACTAGGAGAAAAAGATCTTCATCACAGCAGTCAGGGATGGATATCCTGTAGAGGCTTGAACGTTGCCAAAACAAAACACAGAGCGTGTTCACGGTAGTATTCCTTCCTGGCTCAGCATTCTTCATTGGGAGCGCAGCCAACATGATGCATTATTCGTCCCTTTCTGACATTTTTCCACTTTCCAAGTGATTGTATTTACCAAATGGGACCAGCTCTCTTGCACATAAATACAAAAAAAGAAACGATTTTTATGGGTGTATGTCAAGTGCCTAGCAGTAGTAACCTTCAATAGACCAAAATACGTTTATTATGTTACAAAAGATTTATATTTCAAATAAATGCTTTTTTTACTTTCTATTCATCACTGAATCCTGAAATGGTTTCCACAAAACTGTTTTCAAACACTGAAAATAATAAGAAATCAGCATATTACAGTAGTATGGTTAATGAAGGATCATGTGACACTGAAGATTAGAGTAATTAGAGAAGATTAGAGTCAAAAGCTCTATGAATTGCTATAGTGTGATTATTTAAATGACTTCTGTGTAAAGCTTTTGAATAACTACAGTATTTGAATTTTCCTCACTTTTATTTTGTGATTATTTCCTTGTAAAGCACTTTCAATTGCCATAGTGTATGAAATACACTAAATTGAAGATTACCTATTAATTGACTTGAAATTTACTGAACTTAAATATACAATCTTGATAAAAATGTATAATTATATATATATATATATATATATATATATATATATATATATATATATATATATATATATATATATATATATGAAGAGTTCAGATGCAAAAGCCTCTAAATGCCATTTGAAATTTTCTTCAAAAATGACCATTTTTATCAAGCTTGTATATTTAAGTTCAGTAATTTCTCTTAAATGACAAGTAATAGGTGATCTTCATTGCCATTTAAGTGAAATTACTGAACTTAAATATACAAGCTTGATAAAAAATGATCATTTTAGAAGAAAATTTCAATTGGCACTTAGAGGCTTTTGCATCTGAACTCTTCATATATATATATATATATATATATATATATATATATATATATATATATATATATATATATATATATATAACATATTTTTTCTTACAAAGAAACATTACTTCACTTCAGAAGTACTTTATTAACCCCTAGAGCTATATGGATTACTTTCATGATGGATGAAAGGTATTTTTTTGGCTTCAAAATCTCAGGTGCTACTCACTCCCATTTTAAAGCTTGGAAGAGCCAGGATATAATTTTTTTAATGTACCTCCGATTGGCTGAAAGAAGAAAGTGATTTACACCGGTTGGCTTGAGGCTGTATAAATTATGGGATAATTCTCATTTTTGGGTGAACTAACCCTTTAATGTTCAATTTCTCATCTGTTTATAAGTGCTGCCTCCAATTGTTCAACTTCTTGTTCCAATCAAAACTTAACTGTTAGAAATGTTGATATGTTTCATTAAAAGGATTTATTTATTAATTAATTCATTAATTAATTTATTATTTAATATATAACAAATCAGCTCTTCCTTCCCTAACGAGATAAGTCAACATGTTCCTTCAGATTCCTTCAATGGCACTCCAGAAAGCTTCAAACACAGCTTTTGTGGCCAATAACACATTTACACAGGCATGGAAAACCTCATATCCCTGGCACCGCTGTGCTAATGCTTCAGCGCCTAACACACACTGTGAATGCATCTCACAGGTGCTTGCTGCTGGAGATAATTTGTGTCACCTGCAAACTTTTGTAAGCATTACCTAAACACGTACCAGCTCACACACCCTCATCAAACACAACCGCTCGTCCATCATGAGATGAATATGATAATTTATAGTAAAAACAGACGTTACGCGAACTTTAGTGATTTATTGCCGGTGTTGTCACCCGTAATTAAACCCCCTGCTGATTAATTGTGTTTTCTGTGACTATGGCACAGTGTGAAGACTTGCTAGATACGACACTAACGGAGCCAATGCGCACTGTTTCATTCTCCTCGCTTCCCCCTTTCTCGTTATTCTGCTATCTCTGATGTATGTTATAGCTCTCCCTTGAGACTGCTGCAAGATATGATATACAATGTGAAAAATATACTTTTCACACAAAGCTTTAGTGTTAAAACACTTTACCTTTTTGCCATATTATCCAGAACACTTATATTGGAAGCTCCAATCACTGTGCTCAAGTATGTAGGCCTATAGGCTACAGTGTTATATTGCAATTCAAATGTTTGGGGCAATAAGTTTAACCCCTTACCTGTTACCCCTCTTTTTGATAATTGACAGTAAAATGCACTATACAAACTTAAATGGTTGTAATTCAAGAATGCTTTGGAATATATACCCAAGTTTGGTCTTGTTTTAAAGAAAACAATCAGCAGATTATTAAAGCACTGCAAACAATTAAAGTATGAAAATGTTATGGAAGTTATAATTTACAGTAAATCAAAAATAATTTATTAATATATTTTTTTAATATAAAATAAATATTTACAAATTATGTTTTACTATAAAATTACTATAAAATGAAAGCTATATATCTAACCAAGTTGTGTTCCAAATTTAAAGTTGATATCACAAATTTTGAAGTTCCCATGAGATTTTGTTTAGGCGTTATACCAAAAATAGCCACCGGGTGCCATTGAATTCCATTGAATTTAACTGTATGCATTCTGCCATAACAAATTAATAAATTTCTATCCAAATATCACTTCTGTCACTAAATATGGAACCTTGAGACTCAGACCTTTCTGACAATATGTGTTTTGTCAAGATTAGAAAAGGTTTTGATAATAAATTATGAAAGATGATGCCCAAAAGGGGAGGGGCCTAATAAAAAAAATACTGTTTCTATGGTAACGCAACGTCCAATTTCAAAACAGTTTTCACAGGATGAATTCTGAATTCGTAAGCTTTCAAATGATACCTAATTTATGATAACAACTAAAATATGTGATATAATAATAAAAAATATATATATTTATATATATAATATATTATACTTTTTAGAGGACTTCTTACCTTACTTTTTAAAATATAATTTTATCTTTTTTATTGACAAATACTAATTATGTTTTATCATGAACTTTTAGCACTAAAAACCAAAGTTTCAATTATTAAAACAAAGGTCAGAAACTTCTGTAATGACGTTGATTTTTTTGAGGCGCACTCTTGTCATAAATTCATATATTACTGTTCATTCATAATTTGTAAGAAACAAACAGCGCTAAAATATCTATTTAGGAGTCTTAGACCTTTCCAACGATATATAGTTTGTCATGATTAGATTAGGATTTAATAGTAATATAGAGAAGTAAATTTAGATTTACAGTTAAGGGGTTAAACTAAATATTTCACAGTATTACATATATCACTGCACAACATGTTGGAAGTGGTCTTCAGGCATGTTAGGACCATGTAACCCAAAGTACAAACCCCATATTGGAACGGTAAGAGAGAGATTCTCTATCAGGGCCATTGGCAAGTCCACAGCTCCACTTGATATAAACTGCCACGAAAGCACTAAATCCCCTAAAGTAACTTTGGGTTCTTCATGAGAGCTATCATGAGATTAGAGATTTCTGGGTTGACTAAATCCCTACAGACTGCACTTTTATGAAGAATTTCTCTGAGGGAAAAGTTTCCTTCAAACTTGGACAAAAAAGTGGAATGAAATAAATTACCTAAAGGTGCCTTTGGTGCAACTGGGAGAGATTTATGTAGTACATTACATCCCACATATGCCACTTCTCATTAGGAGAACACAGCAGCTGGAACTTGGCGGTAAACAGACTCATCATCATCCAAGGTTTAATCTTACATCTGCATATAAACACCTTTATGAAACTCACTGCATCTAAGAATCATCATGACTGCCTGAAAGCTAGATTATACTGTGAAAGATAAACATATCATACTCTTCTCAAAACGATGGAATAAAAAAACCTCTGGCTATGAGAATTCGCTCTTTTAACCTGTAAAGTTTAGATACACACCTATGCTACGTGTCAGCGAATTGTGTTTTTCACAATTAACACCCCCGCCCCCTCCTTTCCATTTTAATAACCACTTTGGCATTTCACAAAACATTTATTTTTTTCTTCTGTTTCACAGAAGTCAAGACAGATTTTTCATTTTTTCAATTTTCAATTGTAATTTTGAACATTTCGTAAATATCTTATTCTGTGTTTCACGGAAGAAAGGACATCATACAGGTTTGGAATGGCATGAGGGTGAGTAAAGTAAATTGCCAAGCTCTTTACGCATATTTGACTGTGTTGGGTGTGCTTGGCAGAGTGCAAAGAGCAGATGCAGACGCTCCAGTTAGTTGATACTAAACCTCACTATCTGCCTCATTATAGAGAATAAATGACTTCTTCTCCATAGGAAGAGCTTGCAGGAGAAACTTCATTGAACCATATGGCATAAGTCTCTCTCTCTGCGAGTCCCCGATACAGCTATCTCATCTGAAAGTGTAGGAGAGCGGGTGCATTTAAAAGGAAGCCAATCAGATTTCTTACACATGAGGGCCTCGTTAACCATAGAAAGGAGCCTATCTGCAGTCTTAATACGCAAATAAACATTAGCACACACATACTGTATGTAAGCCATTGTCATCTACTCAATACAATCCTGCCTGTGATTTATGTTCCTGCTTGCTCTTATATTAAATACATTATAGGCTGTGTGTTTTCACTCCATTGGGAGCTCACAGCCAGGAGGATGGATGGTGGAGTGTACTTTCACAGGTTTAAGGGGCATTTAGCTGTAATGAGGTTCAGTTTCAGCTCACCAACCAGTGAACAGTAACAAATCTGGAACAAGAACAGAGAACAAAAAGCTGGAGTTTGCAAAAAAAAAAAAAAAAAAAATGATATTGCCCATACAAGGCTGCAGATAGTAGTTAAATGTGATTTACTAGACACAGATTTGCTTTATGGTCAGACCATTAAAATCTTAGAAAAAAAGTGATGACCTCTTGCATACCTCTAAGTTTCAGAACTTCACTCTGTGATTCTGAAGTTTTGGTCTTAACTATTCCTTTAATCAGAATCAGAAGTTCTGAAACCTGGAGGTTCAACTGAGTCATTTACTCACATTCAAGTCACTCTAACCTCTTGAATCTGTGGAACACAAAAGCAGATATTGTAATATTTCTTGGCTTACGTTAAAACTTATAGTCACCATATCACATGAAAATTCTCATTTTTTATGTTTTAAAATGTAATTTATTCCTGTGAATGCAGGTCTTTCTCCAGTCTTCAGTGTCACATGAACCTTCAGAAATGATTCTAATATGCTGATTTGCTGCTCAAGTGACATTTCTCATTATTCTCAATGTTGAAAATAGTTGTGATGCTTAATATTTTTGTGGAAATCTTGAAACTTTTTTCAGAATTCTTCGATTCAAAAGAACAGAATTTTTTAGGCCTGTAGATATACATTCATCACCCCAACTGTTCATAAATACTCTAGTTTGTATAATAATAACAATATTTATGAATAGTCAATGCATACGTAAATTCAGAGCCGTTAGAAATGTAAAATTTAAAATATCTTCCAACGGCTCTGCTCTATGGTTATGGTGCGTTCTATTATAGCCAACGAACCGAACTTCGAATCTCAGAATTTGACGTCATGTCCACACTTCAAGCAGTTCTATTATGTTTTGTCGTGTCCGAGTCAAGAAAAAATGGACGCAACCTGGAAAGCTGTTTTAATGGTAGCACTGGCCGAGTACCAGGCTCTTACATTAAAAAAATATATATATTATGACTACGCCTTATCAAAACGCAGCCATTTGAACTTTAAAATGTTCACTTTATTTGATGTTTTTCATGTCAATCTTCTGTCAGCAACGCTAGCAACGTTAGTAATTGCACTCACAACAACCGATTCCCATACCTACAGGGGACGCAGTAATACGAGTGATTATAATCGTCATTTAAAATACCAAAGCGGTTCAAAAACAATGAAAACAATTCATACAAACAAGTCACAGGGCGCAGCCATCTTGAATTCCTATTCAAGTGTCGGTGTCCTCGCGGTTGTCGGACGTCCAGAGAGGAGAAATCCGAGAAAAGGGGGTGTGTTGCTTGGCAACGTCTGTAGTCTGATTTAGATCTCCGAGACGGATAAATAATGGAACGCACCATTAGTTCCGACTGATGATGCGGTGCACAATGACGGTTGATTTTCACTCTCCACTTCCTGTGAAGTGATGTATCGATGCAGTGCCCTTCGAACTGAACATGTCCGTTCCCTTCGGATTGGAATCTCACTTAAGATGGCGAAAAACCCTGTGAAGTCAACTTCGCAGTCCACTTACGGTCGAATGGAATGCACCTCTTGTTTAAAGTGTTTGAGCAATGGTCGCTATGGTTACCTCCTCAGGTGGACACAACTGCTGTTTTAATGAACACCTGATAAGGTAACCATGGCAACATTTGTCCATTTACCACCAAGTGAAAATATGTTGTGAAACATTTGGAAACAAGTTTTAAAAAAGCATATTTCCACAACATCCCAGCATCATTATTTAGTTATCTGAAATTAGAAAATTTCTAACTTCCTAGAGGCTTGAAAATAACGAGCAGAGCTCAGTAAAGAAAAAAAAGCCTTTCGCTCTGACTCATCAATGAAATATTAATCTTTATGGCAATATCCGGCCTTTTCCAGAGTCAGTAACATCCTGCCTCCAGGGAGTTCACCTATTGCTGATGCCTGAATATTTCTGCCTCCGTTCAGTTTTCACTTGGTCACTTAGAAAACTCAATTGATTCTCCCTCTTTCAAAGTGCTGATCATTCTCAAATTTACATCAATCCATCACAAGAGGACAGCCGCTGTTTTTTCAGTGAGATATTAAGGGAGGGCTCTTTCAGACATTTTGTAACAATTACTTGAAATGTAAACGTCACACGGGACCACTGTTCCTCGGTTGGCCAAGAATAAATGAACCTAATGTATATTGCTGAGCTTTATGGGCAATAAAATGCGGCATTAGAGAGTTATGAATATGACCGCAGTCTGAGTTCCCTCTCTCTGCGCTTTAAATGACAGCGTCTGTGCCTCTTTGTGAGCATATATATCCATCTCCATCAGGCCGGTGATGGCTGCCAGTTCGCACCTCACGCGTCATGCATCTCGCTTACAATAAACAGGCAGGCGCCATTAAGTTGACAAGATGAGGGGAAGATTACGCCATTAAAATGCTTTGGGATTCAGCCATTTATAAAGCCAAGCAGGGACAGCATTGTCATCGCGGTTTTGGATTAAACTCCTGGTGCGTTGATGTATTTTGCCCCAGGGATGAGGTCTGGCCTCCTAGTGACTTTCGCTTCCCCTTGACGATACACTGTCAAGGTATTTGCACAGAGACAGAGCTTGTGTGAATACATAATGATTTCAGACTCCAGTCTCACAACAGCTTGTCATGGCTTTTCAATCATCGAAATGTATTCGGAGGAACGGTGAGCGAGTCATATCGAGAAAATATGAGGCAAAATAATGATAATAATAATGAGAGAATTGTACTTCTGCTCTTTATGACTTCTAATGACAGCACTAATATTCTTTTTGTGAGCACTTCTTATCCATTTTCTGTAAACTGACGCCTCCCTTGATTGGATCTAGAGCTTTTGAATTAGCAAGAGGCTGCAAATGGCTTGTACCGATGTCATTGAAACCGGTATTGATGTAATGTTGTCAGCTTCATTATGAATACAAGTCATTCTTCACTGCTCAAACATTCTGAGATGATGTGATAAAGAGATTTGTTCATCACAACACTTTGGGATTGAGAAATATATGAAAATGAAACCTTATTAAACATGCAAACCTCATTTGGAAATCCTTAAAATGTTATTTTTCTATGTATTTATTTTCAATGCTGTTGCATTGAATACTGCATTCAAATGATCCCTAAAATGAGTTTCATTTGAATAAACCAGGGATTTATGATTTGGCTGGTTAACATGAATAGCATTTGGAAGTCTTAAAATGATTATAATTTTTCTATTTATTCATTTTTAATTACTGCATCACAATGGAAATTGTCTGCTATTGCATTGAATATTGCATTCAAAAGACTCTTAAATAGGACTTTCATTGGAGACATCTATATTCCAAAAGCAGTGGTTTTCATTCCTAACTTATGCAGAATCAACTAAGTAAATTATTAATAGGAAGATTTTCTGAATACTATAAACATTTTGGTTATGTAGTGTTTTTAATGGTCACACTTTACGTTAGATGGTTTTAACTACTATGTACTGACATGTACTTGTGTTCATTTTACGGTTAGGTTAATGTAGTGGGTGACAAATTATATGATAAAAAATGAAATGTCTGTATTAGTAAGCAGACTCTAATTACAAAACAGCATTTAAATTATTTACACATTTAAACGATGCCTAATTGGCACTAAGGGGCCTAAAGTGTGCCAAAAAAAAACCCCACACCATTACACCACCACCACCACCAGCCTGCACAGTGGTAACAATGCATGATGGATCCATGTTCTCATTCTGTTTACCATGTTCAAATTCTGACTTTACCATCTGAATGTCTGAACAGAAATCGAGACTCATCAGACCAGTCTTCAACTGTCCAATTTTGGTGAGCTCTTGCAAATTGTAGCCTCTTTTTCCTATTTGTAGTGGAGATGAGTGATACCCGGTAGGGTCTTCTGCTATCCCGTCCGCCTCAAGGTTGTGCCTGTTGTGGCTTCACAAATGCTTTGCTGCATACCTCGGTTGTAACGAGTGGTTATTTCAGTCAAAGTTGCTCTTCTATCAGCTTGAATCAGTCGGCCCATTCTCCTCTGACCTCTAGCATCAACAAGGCATTTTTGCCCACAGGACTGCTGCATACTGGATGTTTTTCCCTTTTCACACCATTCTTTGCAAACCCTAGAAATGGTTGTGTGTGTAAATCCCAGTAACTGAGCAGATTGTGAAATACTCAGACCGTCTGGCACCAACAACCATGCCACGTTCAAAATTACTTAAATCACCTTTCTTTCCCATTCTGACATTCACTTTGAAGTTCATGAGATTGTCTTGACCAGGACCACACCCCTAATTTTTATTATGATTTTCTTACGTTATTAGGGCAGTTAATACAATTAAATTGTAGACAGACATCGAACTATTGACATAATACCACTATATTCACATTTTTTAGCCGATGTCAACGTCCTGAGCAACTTTCCTCACGCAGCAGCGTTCCTATTAATATCTCTATAACCCTCATCAGAGAGGTCATACCGAACTGACAAATGAACCGTTCTAATCTCTCTGCCATTTTGTTCTACCTGCTTCCAACGCTTTTCACTGTATAGTACGACGTCCACTAGGGACGTATTGCGTATTACGGAGCTAATTTCAATTGCCAGTGCTGAAGGCGGTATAAGTCAATATCATGTAGTGGCTAGCATGGAGAGAGAAAGATATAGAAGACTGGTAGAAAATGAAGAAAATATTGCTTTGAAATCAGCTAAGAGACAAAGAGATGACAGCAGGGACATAGCGGTGGGAGGGCACTGCAGCTTTAGATGCTAGCAAGAAAAAAAAACAGCAAAGGAAGAGAAAGAGCCAAGTGTGGAGGGAGATTAGGCTGTGGGTATTGTTTCAGCCTGGGAGCTGCAGAGCTCCTATAAATCATTCACATCTCCTCCCACCGGCCATCATCCTGAAATATTGATGGCCCCATTCAGATCACAGTAGCACTGACCCTCACAGCGGCGCCCAGGACCTCATGTACATGCAACGTACATTCCCAAACCACAAACATGGCCTCGCGCGTCTCCCCAAGCAAATCTTTCTCTTTTATCTCATGCCTCACCTCCCCTCTCCTGCTCACCCCTACCCTGTAGTTTTCCCCCTCTAAGAGGCACTGGAGAGACGGGCATTTTTTAAGTGCTCCATGATGGTTTATGTGGTTTAGTCTTTCAGCCTTTTTTTCATGTCCTTCTCTGCTGCTTTTTGTCTGCAGCACTTTCGTGTCCTCCCTGCCCTTCTTCTGGCTTTGTTTACCCCCACAGCACACTCAGAGATGCTGCCTCTTGTCTATAAATGGATGAAGATTTGTTTGCTTTTGGAGTTGTGACAAGCCAATAAACAGACTGCAGGAATTTTACCCACAATGCCCACAATGATGGAAAAGACCATGGAGTCCTCCAAAATGCGGTTTTCACACTTGTCTTGTAATGTCCTTATCTGTTTTTGTTCAATTCTCCATGGGTCAAGTCAAGTCACCTTTATTTATACAGCGCTTTTTTCAATACAGATTGTATCAAAGCAGCTTTACAGTGATAACATGGAAATAATACAACACAGATCAATAATATTGGTTAATATTAAATGTCCCAAACTAAGCAAGCCAAAAAGCCAAGGCAACAATGGCAAGGAACAAAAAAAACCTTGGGAGAACCCAGGCTCAGTCGAGGGGCCAGTTTTTCTCCGGCCAACAAAGGAACAGTAATTACAAAATAAATTGGATGGAAACATTAAGAGTACTTGTCCATTTTCATCTGTTTGAAAGTCAAAGTAATCACGCCGTCAGTGCCGATGGCTGTTCATGTCAGATGAGGCCACCACTCAAGGATGAGTCGGGATGGGTCCAGGAGCAGGTCCACCATAGAGGGTCCCTCGCGAATAAACAGAGAAACTAATATTAGCGTTAGACACCATCCTTCTTATGATGTACCAAGTACATCAGGATTTACGGGACGTGTTCCCGGTTCCAGCTGATCTAAACTATGCAGCCTAATTTTGAATTTAGGAAGTCTATAGTGTGTTATATATATGCTAGGCCAAAGAAATGTGTTTTTAGTCTAGATTTGAAATGACAGATTGTGTCTGCTTTCTGGACAATGTTAGGAAGATTGTTCCAGAGTTTTGGTGGAACTAACCATTCAAATTTACACTGTTCGAACTATTACACTCTTAGAAAAAAGGGTTCATTGGGGTTCTATATATGAAACATAGGTTATTTGCTTCACTCCAAAGAACCTTTTATGCTAAAAAAAGAGTTTCCATAATGACAAGAAAGAACCCTTTTAGCACAAAGGTTCTTTATAGGCTATTATTCATTCATATATTATATTATTCTGCAACATTTTGTGCGTAATTAAATTATTGTTTATTAAACTGCTGTAGTAACTTAATATCACATTTTAATCATGCTGATTTTTGGAAGAGAAAAACTGAAATGGCACTCTTCATGTGATATTGATTAACTACATAAAATGATGTAAATGTATACATTTTCTAACCCCCATATATTGAATTTTGTGATCATTCACTAGCATTCATAAATACATTTTAGGGTCTTGATGTTTGACAATAATATGAAATATTTAATCCGGAAAGGACAAAACAAATGGTAATGAATGAACCCAAAAGGTTCCATATAGAACCTTTTTCCTGGTTAGAAAAGAAAGGGTTCTTATTATTGAACCCTTAAAAAGGGTTCTGTATAGAACCTTTTAGGGTTCCCAACACTTAGCGCTGATAGAACATTTTAAGGTTCTATATAGAACCTTTCTTCTAAGAGTGTATATTGAATACTATAGGCTACTGTACTATATACTGCAGAAATAGTGTGCAATGCTGAACATAGCTGTTCTCTCTGAATGTTTCATGCAGTGCCATACTGTTGGCTCTCTAAAAAAACAGTTTGTATGTTCAAGATGCAGTTCGGTATACTCTCAAAAGCTGCTCTTTCCCTGCATTCCAAGTGTGTTCCATGGATCAATAATAACCCCATCAATATTTCATATCAGACAAGGAAGGGGCCTTTTCTATCTATACTTTGTGGTATCGTTTCAAACAAGCTCAACTTATCCACACAAGTCATTCTTTAGACAGGAGATCAATTATTCACGGATGGGACAGTGATACACGTTTGCCCCCTGACTTTCATGTTCCCCTTCCTCAGAAGACACTAGTACATTATCATTCTATTAATAGTGCATACTTGTTAAAGCAACTTATTTTTTATTAAGCTTAGCTAAACGGTCTCTCTGGGAATCTATCAGATGCATCCATTATAGGATCATATTATTTAAAAAAATGTGGCCAAAGAAGAATTGACAAATTAGCATTAATCAGAAAATAAATGCTTTTCGAGCATTGCACAATAACATTACTCATGCTTCCCTGGCTTGTTTTCTTGTCATTTAGGCTGGTTTTTCATTAGCAAAAGGGAAAATGCTCTGATTTTAATTATTACAGTCTTTTCAATAAAGTTCAGGGTCATTAAGGTAATTATAGAAACATCATCTCTCTTGCCTCAATCTCAAGAGATCCAGGTTGAATTTTTAGATAGTTACTACTGCCACATTCATTTTTATTTGTTGCTCACATCATTGTCAGATTCCTCTTAATTACATAAAACTAATGAAAGGACAATAAGACTTTGTTTCACCAATGCTGCCTCCATGCTGTGTATGTTTTCACAAGATTGCACACAGCTTTTATTCCATTCTGAAAGTCAGTGGAAATGTGGATGGACTCCAGTTATACAAGAAACCTTTTTTTCCCTCACACATTTCTTTTCCTATGTATGTGTGCAACTCAGAAGAAACATTGGTGCCAAATTATTCTATCTATAGTTTATTGGTGCTAAAAATCCCTTAGATTAAGAACATGTAAGAATAAAAAAGTGGTTGACACTCTGCATGGTGAATCAGGAGTGACGACAGTGCAAGATAAGAGATGACCAGGCCTGGACTTCATGTCGTCGTTGTTACTCTGCTTTACGTTCGTTTTGTCATTTACGATTATTGTTATGAAAGTTACGCTGATCCTTTGCTGGATCCTGCCTCTTTCTTACCTTCCCTTCTTCTTCCCTTTGTTTTGTTTTGACCAACCAGTGCCCTGTTGGCCTGTCCAGAGACGGCAGTAAAATATGCACCTCCACGACACCCCAGTTCACACTTAAAATACCCTGCCATTGCTTACTAGATTCTCACATTTTACGCTTCTACTTGTCAAAGGTTAGATGACAGCACATAAATAAAACATGTGTTGAGCACAGATACTTAAGCTTATGTGCCAATGTGCTTTGAGTTTGTCTCACAGGGCACTGGTAACTGAGCAATTCCAAGAAAACGCTGTCTAAGAGGAAGGGATTGTCTTTTTTTATCATTCTTTTCCCTCATTATGTTGGCTGATGTTATTGTTTTCGGTGCAAGTGCTTTTGGCCAAAAAGATGCGGTTAGCTTTTAGCCTCTGCATGAATGCTGTCTGCTGCTCATCTGTAACTGGAATAATAGGAGACATCTTGTGTGGGTGAAAGACAAGGGCAGAGGCTTTTCTTCTGCTCACTGACACCCTGTAATCACATTTAGAGAAAGAAATGAAATTTGCCTTTGCAGCGGGAGACACCATAACTGTTCAATTACACACGGCAGCTTTTCACT